>SJXQ01001902.1:497688-531025 GCA_006408695.1 Aepyceros melampus | reverse complement strand
ATGTTGATTGTAATTATTTCCAGATGAGATTATGGAAGCTTTACTGTGAATTTTTAAAATGCCCTTTCAAATATTAATATACTTGGGAGTATATATTTTAAAACACATATTTGAAGAAAAACTATGCAGCCTTCATGATTTTTTAATGTGGAAAGTATTTTATCACCATTGCTTTGGTAGTGGTCTGGTGACTACATTCTGAATGAATAAATGCACTGCTACACATGTACCTGTATGTAAGTATATATATATAAATATTTATACACGTACATATATTCATTTAGAATATTCTGCTAAGGCATATACTAAAGTGAAAATTAATATTATTGGCAAGTGATCAGTTTCCAGTTTTCAAAATTATTTCTTATTGTCTAGATGAATTTTCAGACAAAATTAAAGGTCTTAGAGTTTTAATAAATTTTCAGGCTATGTAATAGAGCTATTACAACGTTTTTGGCTAAGCCATTCATTATTTTAAAAATAGCTATTTTATTTAATGTTATTTCTATGAATATACTCCTTTTCAAGATTGGTATGGCATAATTTCTAAACAGAGCAGCAGTTATTATTCGCTGTTGCTTCACATAGTTTTTGTTACCTGATAGAGATGAGGTACCTGTCAGCTTTGGTACAAGAACAGTTCACCCAGACAATAATAATCATTTCAATTAGGAGCTCAGGGTAGCATGTATAACTAAAGACTTAATCGGAATTAGGATGATTGAACTTAGTCTCACATTTATTTCTCAAGAATTACTGAAGCTCTGTTTCATGTAGTTTGATACTTTATCTTGCTTTTTTGAAGAATGGAAGATGGTGAGCAACAAGTAAAAATTAACTCCTTTAGGTACAGTGAACCATTGAGAGGGTATATGGTGGGTGGGGAAGGTCACATACGCAGACCACTAGCTGAAGCAAACAGTGATGTCAAGATAGAATAGATTCATGAATATTAGGTTTTTCTCATATGTTCTGCTCTGAGATGTAGTGATCATCATATACCTTATACCTTTTTTCTCTATCTACTTGGATAACATTTTGGCTTATGTGTCTTTAAATTTTTCTTAGAATAGCTGTTTATTAAAAACAACTATTATTTTCTTGAAGTACTAGAGAAAACCTAATTCATCCAATAAGCAAATCAGAATTACTTACAAGAGCTTCTGATTATTAGGAATCCACTGTCATAAGTTCTGTCAATTGTTTCATCATATTCTTTCAACCTCAACAAATATTTTTCTACCTCTGGCCTCATGGCCAGATCTCAATTTTGCTTTTTCTCCATTTATTCTTTTTTTTTAAAATAAGACTTTATGAAATACTGACATGGTTCAAAGTGACAGTAGCTGTTCACAGGATTAAGAGCCAGAGCCCTGATAAATTATTAAGCAGATAACTGTCCTCTGGGTAGATATACCTTTCTTTAATAAAATTCTCCAAGAAATCTTTTCAAGTGCACCTGCTTCAAGAAAAGTACCTTATTAAAAAACCGGCCCTCTAACCTTCCTCTCTGTTTCCTAGCTCCCAATATCACCATTCCTTATTCCCAACTGATGAGAGAATTGTGATGAAACATGGTCCACTGGAGGAGGAAATGGCAACCCACTCCAGTATTCCTGCCTGGAGAACCCCATGAATAGTATGGAAAGGCAAAAATATATGACACCAGAAGATGAGCCCCACAGGTTGGTAGGTGTCCATTATGCTACTGGGGAAGAGCAGAGGGCAATTACTAATTGTTCCACAAAGAATAAAGCAGTTGGGCCAAGTGGAAATGATGCTCAGTTGTGGATGTGTCTGGTGATAAAAGTAAAGTCTGATGCTATAAATTACAATACTGTATAGGAATCTGGAATGTTAGGTCCATGAATCAAGGTAAATTGGATGTGGTCAAGCAGGAGATAGCAAGATTGATTGAAGATCTTAGGAATCAGTCAACTAAAAAGGATGAGAATGGGTGGATTTAATTCAGATGACCCTTATATATGCTACTATGGGAAAGAATCACTTAGAAGAAATGGAGTGGCCCTCACTGTCAACAAAAGTGTCTGAAATGCAATATTTGGATGCAATCTCAGAAACAACAGAAAGATCTCAGTTCATTTCCAAGCAAACCATTCACCATCACAGTAATCCAAGTCTATGCCCCAACAGGAGAGAAGAGAAGAGAAGTGAAAGGAGAAAAGGAAAGGTATACTCAACTGAATGCAGAGTTCCAGACAATAGCCAGGAGAGACTAAAAGACCTTCTTAAATGAACAATGCAAAGAAATAAGAGGAAAACAACAGAATGGGAAAGACTAGAGATCGCTTTAAGAAAGCTGGAGCTATCAAGGGAACATTTCATGCAAGGATGGGCATGATAAAGGACAGAAACAATAAGGACCTAACTTGAGAGTCCCTTGGGCTCTAAGGAGATCAAACCAGTCAATCCTAAAGGAAATCCACCCTGATTATTCATTGGAAGGACTGATGCTGAAGCTGAAGCTCCAATACTCTGGCCACTTGATGGGAAGAGCTGATTCATTGGAAAAAAAAAGAACAAACCCTGATGCTGGGAAAGATTGAAGGCAGGAGAAGATGGGGGTGACAGAGGGTGAGATGATTAGATAGCATCACTGACTCAATGGACATGAATTCGAACAAACTGTGGGAGATAGTGGAGGACAGAGGAGCCTGATGCACTGTAGTCTCTCACTTAAGTCTCTAAGTCCAACTCTTGCAATCCCAAGCACTGTAGCCTGCTAGACTCCTCTGTCCATGAATTCTCCAGGCAAGAATACTGGAGTGGGTTGCCATTTCCTTCTCTAGGAGATCTTCCTGACCCAGGAATCTCCTGCATTGCAGGCAGATTCTTTACCAACTGAGCTATGAGGAAAACCATGCGATAGTCTATGGGGTTGCAAAGAGTTGGACACAATTTAGTGACTAAACAGCAACAGCAGACCACAGTAGGAGTGAAAGTGAAAGCCATTCACACATGTCCGACTCTTTGCGAACCCATGGACTGTAGCCTGCCAGGCATCTCCATCCATGGGATTTTCCAGGCAGGAATGCTGGAGTGGGTAGCCTTTCCCTTCTCCAGTGGATCTTCCCGACCCAGGAATGGAACCAGAGTCTCCTGCATTGCAGGCGATTCTTTACCAACTGAGTGATCAGGGGAGCCCTATATGTTTCACAGATGATAAAATGTTGGGGTGGGTGTATATCTTTGATTTCAAGAATTAGGTTATTCTACTTTTGACACTTTACTGTGAATATTTGTCTATTTCTCCTGCAACACACAGATCATGGCAACTCCAGAGTTTCTATATAAGAAGAGTTTGGGGGAGTCAATCTAGTGGAAAAGGGGAAAAATAGGAGATTTGTCCTGATCTATTTTTAGAGACTTTAGATGAAGGAGGGAAAGGAAGGGAAGAAGCACTGATGGAGCTAACAACCCCCCGACCCCGCCAAAAAAGACCATTCTTTGGCTAATGCCTGGAACAAAGTACATGCTTTGGGATGAACGGGATGGCATTCAAAGTAGTAGTTATCCATTCACATATGCATTCATGTATGCTAAGTACATCTATTTATGTACGGATGAATGAATGCATGCATGAGCCAACTTTATTTTTGAAGCTGCAGAACCCTTTGCTTAATGAATTCTTACAGCAGCTCCATCATATCCCCACCCCCACTCCAGGAGTCCCTTCATTTCTGCTTTCCTCCACACGGCTCCCAAGACCCCTTCCGAAGTTTCAGATTTTGGGGAGCACAGTCTGAGGATCAATTTGCTTGCTTCTACATTTAATTTGAATGCAGCTTCCCTGGTGGCTCAGAGGGTAAAGCGTCTGCCTGCAATGAGGGAGACCTGGATTCAGTCCCTGGGTTGGGAAGATTCCCAGGAGAAGGAAATGGAAAGCCTCTTCGGTACTCTTGCCTGGAAAATCCCATGGACAGAGAAGCCTGGTAGGCTATGGTCCATGGGGTCGCAGAGTTGGACACGAGTGAGCAACTTCATTTTTACTTTCACTTTAATTTGAATGCCATCCTGTTCATCCCAAAGCATGTACTTTATTCCAGGCATTGGCCAAAGGTGAATGGTTATTTCAGGGGCGGGGCACGAGGGGGTTGTTAGCTCCATCAGTGCTTCTCCCCTTCCTCCCACTCCTTCATCTAAAGTCTCTAAAAATAGATCAGGACAAATCTCCTATTTTTCCCCTTTCCCATTGGATTGACTTCCCCCAAACTTTTCTTCTATAGAAATTCTAGAGTTGCCATGATCTGTGTGTTGTAGGAGAAACAGACAAATACTCACCGTAAAATTTCAAAAGTAGAATAACCTAATTCTTGAAACCAAAGCTATACACCCACCCCTCACATCACCTGTGAAACATGTCTTATCATCAGTGTTATCTTCCTATTAACCAAGAGCATTTTTCTGTCTTCGTGATGTACTGGATAATCGTGCATCTTACAGCTGATGGTGTCTTAGATTTGATGACATATGGTAGTGGTATATTTGATGAAACAAAGTACTGAGGTGGCTTTGAGAGGGATGTTAAAGAGAGCTTCCCAGAGGAATAAGTCACCTGGATTTTGAAGAGGGATTAGGATTTTTTTCTCCAGGAATATAGGGAGGAAGGACATTCTAATTCTAGAAGAGTGCAAGGCATAGAGGACATATGAGCTGACTTCATGGGCTGGAGGATAGCAAGTTATCTGGCACTGCTGCTTTACAACATCCAGACCTGTAGGGGGAAGGAATGGAGAGGTGAAACCAGAGACGAAGGCATGAGCCAGGTCATGAGAACACTGGGATGTCACTAGGGAGTCTGGACTTTCCTCTTTGACAGTGAAAATGCATGCTAGTATCCCTTATGCAATAGGATTAGATGATTTTATTGTAAAACAATAATTCTGGAAGTCATGGGTAGGATAGAGTGGATAAGGAAGATACTTGAAGAAGCAGTCATATCAATTTCAAAGGCTTTTAGGGGTTGCGCAATGAGTATCATGGAGCTTCCCAGGTGGCACAGTTGTAAAGAATCCATCTGCCAGTGCAGAAGACATGGGTTTGATCCCTGGGTTAGGAAGATCCCCTGGATAAGGAAATGGCTACCCATTTCAGTATTCTTGCCTGGAGAATTCCATGAACAGAGGAGCCTGGCAGGCTACAGTCCATGGGATCATAAAGAGTTGGACACAACTGAATGACTAACTCTAAGACAGTAACAGGTGGATGGAGAGAAGCAAAAGACACCGTTAAGAAATAATTTTAAAACAAGAATTTATAGGAGTTTGTGGTTATTCGGTTCTTCCAGGTGAAGAAGAATAAAGGGTCTAGCATGAGTGCAGTGGTGTCACCAGTCAAGATAAGCCCCATAAAAGGAAAAGGAGTAATCAGGGCTGGCAGAGAAAGAATTAAAATGAGGCCAGTTGCAAAGAATGCATTCAGTTTGGGATTTGCTGAGTTTTAGCGTGCTTTGAAACACTGATGTGCACTCTTCTAGTTCTAAAGATCTGGAATTGGATGAGGTATGAATGAGATAGGGATTGAATGGTTAAGTAGCTTATGAGTTGCTGTAAAGGCTTCTGAGAGAATGAGATCTCTCAGGGTGAAGCTATAAGGTGAAGAAAGAGTAGTGCCAAGTAAGGGATCTCAGGGTACCAGTACTGAAGGACAGAGGAAGAGCTGAGGCAGGAGGATGGAGGAGCAGAAGCCAATGAAGAATGAAAAATGCCATTAGTGTCCAACACAAGGCAGGGAACAGCTGGGGTTGCATAAGATGAGGATGACTTCTGCTAGAGTAGTTTTAGTGGAGTAGGGGCTGTGGGAGGTTGCTTTAATAGATGGAGAGACGCCTGGGAGATGGAAGGCTGAGTGAGACAATGGCCTCAGGAAGCTGGCCAAGGAGGGAAAAGGGGAGGAGGAAAAGATCTCTAGATTTAGGGAAAATGTTTTTTGTTTTTTTGTTTTTTCCCCCAAAGGGAAGAGATTTGAGCCCATTTATTGACCCATAGAAGGAGCTGTGAAAGAGAATGAGCTCAAGATGCTGGTAACTGTTCAAGCGAAGACCAGAGAAATTAGCTTTGAATAGAAGGCAACCCATCTCTTTCTCAGGGGCTTCCTGGGTGGTACAGTGGTAAAGAGTTTGCCTGCCAGTGCAGGAGATACAGGAGACTCGGGTTTGATCCCCTGCTTGGGAAGGTCCCTACAGAAGGCATGACAACCCACTCCAGTATTCTTGCCTGGGAAACCCCGTGGACAGAGTGAGCCCATGGGTCACAAAGAGTTAGGCATGACTGTGCATACACGCACATCTCTTCCTCTAAGAGGGAAGTGGACAAAAACATCCACCTCAGCTCTCATGTGCTAAGTCACTTCAGTCATGTGACCCAGTGGGCCATGGCTAGCCAGGCTCCTCTGTCCATGGGATTCTCCAGGCAAGAATACTAGGGTGGGAAATCTTATTTCTTGCAGATTTCAGGGACTAAGATCAGAAGGGAAGGAGCAGGGGTAGTGCCGTGGGGGTGGGGGCAGGAGGTAGAGGTTGGTAAAAGCAGTGTGAACAACGCCACTCCTGTCCCATCCCGTCCTGCCTCATCCCTGAATGCCATCTGCAGGGTCAAAGTCAGGAGGACAACAGCGGGAGCTTGCCGGCCCCACCGGTGCTCCTGCTAGTGCCTCTGGGGTCCCTGAGTGTCTGCTGAATGTTAACGATAACAGAGGCGCTTTCTCCTTCTTAGAGAAGCTCATAGCCAAACTGAAAAGCGGAGGAGAGATAAAATGAACAAACTGATTGGAAAACTGTCTACGATGATCCCTCAGTGCAGTCCCACGGCCCGGAAACTGGACAAACTGACAGTTTTAAGAATGGCTGTTCAACACTTGAGATCTTTAAAAGGTGAGTTGGAGGATGGCCTCCACACTCAGGTTTGTAAAGTCTCCCCTGTAATTGAGGTCCCTGGTTTGTTGTTCTTGGCTACTGAGATTTTATACAAATGTGTCTTTCAGCTTCATTAGTATTCATTTTGATGCTCGTCCATATTCCATAGGTGGAAGAAGTACTAACTTGGATGTCAGGAAAGTTGGTTTCACTGAACTCTTCATCTTAGGTTTACTCTGTGAACTTGAAAAGTCTTACATTTCTACTTGTCTTCCCAGGTATAATATTAAGGTGATGATACCTGTCATGCATACCTAGTTTAGAAGTTCTGAAATATTTAGTTATGATAATTTTCAGTTATTGTCAGATTTCCATTATTAGAAAAGAAAAACTCTTTAAATTCATCAATTTCTCTTAAAACTTCATTCAGACTTGTCAGTAGTACCTGAAAATGCATCACACCTTACTATTACTGCCTCCACTTACTAATATAGTCTCACATAAACTAAGATAGTCTTACATATTGGGTGAAGGAGGTCCTCAGCTGTTGAGGATTGGGGTATGCGTGATCATTTATGACTTTGAACTCAAAAAAATAATTTATTTGTGTGCTTTTGGCCACGCTGGGTCTTTGTTGCTGTGCAGGCTTTTCTCTCGCTGTGGTGAGCAGGTTTCCCATGGAGGTGGCTTCTCTTTTAGCAGGGCACGAGGCTTTCGGTAGTTGCGGCACATGGGCTCAGCAGCTGTGGCTCCCAGGCTCTAGAGCACAGCCTCAACGTTGTGGCATGGGGGATCTTCCCGGATCGGGGATCGAACCCATGTCTCCTGCATTGGCAGGCAGATTACCACTGAGCCAGGGAAGCCCCGAACTTGAATTTTAAATCAAAGTGTAATAAACATTCTGTGTACATGTGTAGTTAAAATCACATCTGGTTTGGGAACAAACCCGGTCCAACTTGAGGGACAGAATGATGGAAACAGACTGGGGTTTTAGATATAAGAATGTGGGTGACATAAATTCATTTTGATACAGTCTGAAGACCTGGCTGGTGAGTTTTCTGCAGACTGTAGAGGAGACTCTGAAGGTTCAGATTTGTAAAGATCTAAAAGATTATAGTGAATCTTGCTCCAAAAGTATTAAAAAGGAATAGGCAAAGGAAGGCCAACAGTCTTATTTAGATCTCTGTCCTGAACTACATGCCAGGAAGAGGACAGTCTGTTTCAGGGAGAAGGAAGTTCTGTGGCCAGAACACAGATTTTGCCAAGTTGACTTAAAGTGGCTTAGAGGAGAGTGGTGTTACCTGGATTCCACGTGCAAACTGGAGCCCAGACCAAGAGGATCTTACTTCATAATGAACCAAAAAATCCTGACAGATCTACTCAGATTGGAGGAGGAAGGGACATCTACAAATTAGGAAGTAAAACTAGAGACAGCTATTACAGGGCTATTTAATAGTAGTTTGTGCAAGTTGTGCTTTAAAGCACCTTCCTTAGATCTCTGCAGATGGTAGAAAATTGGCTTGTGCACTCCAGCCAAGCTCGAGAAGATCTGGAGAGCAGGCTGTGGGGAAAGCAAGTACAGCTCTCAATCCCTTCAGTACCCTGTGCACAGCAGGCCTGGGGTTGGGGGACTGCCTGGCAGGCAGGCCTCCTTCTGGGAGCATGATTGGTGGTCTTTTGTTCATTACAGCCCATTGTGAAAGAAGATTCTCTTTTATTCACAACTAGGCCTTGCGTAAGTTGTGTGCAATATTTCTCTTAAATCTGTTAGCAATGAACATTAGCAGGTTCAAATGAGGCATTTGATTGCAACCCTAAAATTACCCAACAGTTTTCACATTCACAGCGTTCTGAGGGAGGAGGACCTGAGGGAAAAGCTATGAATCAGCAACCTAATTCAACAAGCATGCAGTGAGCGTCAGCTGAGTTCTCGTTCTGTGCTGGGGTTAGGCAAATGAAGGAGGCAAGATCTCTGTGCTGGGGGCAGCGGATGCGTGGTGGATAAGGAAGACAGACCCAGGGAGAGATTATTAACACCTGGTGTGATCAGTGATACGTGGAAGTATGCGTGGGATGAGCCGCAGGGCAAGCTCCGTAAGGAGGAGACTCTGTCTAAATCCACATGGGGCTCTTTGGAACCGAGCATACATAGTCTCCATCATTGGTCCTTGTAAACGGAAGTGAGATGGCCTTATCCTCATCAGACATCCTGACCAGGTCCTTGGTGCTACCCGTGGATGCGATGACAGAGCAGCTGGGGCTGCCTTCCAGTGCTCTGGCCAGAGCGAACCCCAATGCCATCCCCAAATGCCTGGATGCCATGGGAGGGTTGCATGTGGATGGTCCACAGATAATTACTCTGAAGACAGAGGATATGAAATGACTTTTTTCTCGACAGTCTACAGCAGTGCATCTCAAATTATCTGGGGAAAGGGCAAGTATTCCCCTTCCCTATCCATTGTAAAATACAGCACAAGTAATTAAAGGGAAGACGCTCCTAGGCTGGTATGTCCCAACAGTTTTACATTTTCATGTGTGTGTATGTTAGTCTCTCAGTCATGCTGGACTCTTTGCAATGCCATGGACTGTAGCCTACCAGGCTCCTCTGTCCATGGAATTCTCCAGGCAAGAATCTGGAGTGGGTAGCCTTTCCTTTCCCTGAGGCGGGTCCTCAGGGAGGTCCTTAAGCACAATGTTTCTTAATGGTGAAGGTGGTGGTCCGAGGATGAGGAAGAAGAGTTGTTATTATCATATTTATCCTTATTATCCTTATCATTATAATGATCATTGTCATCATTATTGTTATATTGTCATTTTCAATATGATGAAGAACACAATAAAATGATAATAATTGACAATGAAGAACTTAGTAAAAGTAGGTAATCATGTTCCGCATTTGTTTTTGCCACTAGAATCTGAGAATCAAATCTCACTGCCCCGTGGCAGGAGAACAGAATCGCACACCATACATTGTTAGCTCACTTCACCCTAACTTCAGCTCTACACTGACTGCCCTCTGTTTCTCACTGGCATGTCCTCACTCACCTATTTAGCCAGGGCTCACCCACTCTGGCTGGCTGACATTGACCGGGTTACCTCAGCACAATCCTGCCAACCTCACCTCAAGCCAGCCTGCAGGGGTCACTGCCTCGCTCACACTGATTTATTCCTGTGCCAGCCGGGCACTCAGGTCTGCATCTCAGCCGTTTCTCCCTCCTACAAGTCTCCTGGGGACTGATGACAATAATAATAATAACAAGAAGTCATGTGGGGAGATTCCTTGAGGGCTTCCTAGAAGGTAGTTTCCAAAAGAGCTTTCTTTTGCTTATGTCAGGTCTTGTAAGGATGCTGCCAGTCTGAGAAGACTTTACCAAATCATTCTATGAGGATGTTTTATTTTCTGGTTTTGTTCTTTCCCCACCATTTAGGTAATTGGTGGTGGTGATTTAGTCGCTAAGTCGTGTCCAACTCTTTGCAACCTCATGGGCTATATAGCCCGCCAGGCTCCTCAGTTCATGGGATTTCCCAGGCAAGAATATTGGAGTGGGTTGCTATTTCCTTCTCCAAGGGGATCTTGCCAACGCAGGGCTCAAACCTGCTTCTCCTGCATTACAGGCACTTTCTTTACCATCTGAGCTACCAGGGAAGCCCCAGGTAATTGGTAAGTTTTGTCTGTAAATTCATCCAAAGGCCAGTTAATGGTTAACCTGTATCAGAGTGTTACTCCCATCTTTTTTTTTTTTTTGGCAAAAACATCTTTCTTTGCAGTCCGTAGCAGGGGTTGCTGTTTAGGGAAATTCGGAAGTGTAAGGAAGGGAAATTTGATTTACTTTTGAATCACCCTGCTTAGAGTTATCTGAGGACAGCACACCTGGGCTGGGTGAACAGTCCTCTGCGCCCCCTTGTGGCCATGGAGGGCTTTCCCGGTGAGGCTTGGTGAATATCCTCAAGACAAATGTATTACTTTTAGTTCTTCCCTTACTTCTCTCAGGTCAAACTTTTAGCTAGCTTTGACCTGATCATCGCGCTGGATGCAGCACAAGCTGGAATCAGGTTGCTGGGAGAAATATCAATAACCTCAGATACACAGATGACACCACTCTTATGGCAGAAAACAAAGAGGAACTGAAGAGCCTCTTGATGAAAGTGAAAGAGGAGAGTGAAAAAACTGGCTTAAAACTCAACATTCAATAAACTAAGATCATGGCATCCAGTCCCATCACTTCATGGCAAATAGATGGGGAAACAATGGAAACTGTGAGACTTTATTTTTGGGGGCTCCAAAATCACTGCAGATAGTGACTGCAGCCATGAAATTAAAAGACGCTTGCTCCTTGCTCTATGACAAACCTAGACAGCATTTTAAAAAGCAGAGACATTACTTGGCCAACAAAGGTCCATCTAGTCAAAGCTATGGTTTTTCTAGCTAATGGAAAAAAAGATTATAAAGAAAGATTACAAGAAAATTATAAAAGATTATAAAGAAAGTTGAGTGCCATAGAATTGATGTTTTTGAACTGTGGTGTTGGAGAAGACTCTTGAGAGTCCCTTGGACTATAAAGAGATCAAACCAATCAATTCTAAAGGAAATCAGTCCCGAATATTCATTGGAAGGACTGATGTTGAAGCTGAAACTCCAATACTTTGGCCACCTGATGTGAAGAACTGACTTATTGGAAAAGACCCTGATGCTGGGAAAGACTGAAAGTGGGAAGAGAAGGGGATGACAGAGGATGAGATGGTTGGATGGCATCAGCGACTCGATGGACATGAGTTTGAGCAAGCTCTGGGAGTTGGTGATGGACAGGGAAGCCTGGTGTGCTGCAGTCTCTGGGGTCACAAAGAGTCAGACACAACTGAGCAACGAACTTAACTGATCTGATCATTCCTTACCCTTTTCCAAGCTCTTCTGGTTGCTTTAGAGACTTTCCTTTCAATACAATGAACTCTGTTAAAGGGCTTAAAATGAATGATTTCATTTATATTTTATATATTTTGTATACTGTCCGAAGTCTCCATATGGTCTTTAAAGGGTCATATAGAAAATCCTATGAATCCATAAAATTTGCTTAGAATTCAATAATCTCCCAAATTATTCAGGATAGTTCATATGATCAGGTGGTTTTTTTGAAAGGAGTATCTTTTATTATTTATTTGACTACCTCTGGTGGTATTTGTAGCATGCGGAAGCTTTGTGCACTCTTTCAGTGTTGTGCTTGAGCTCTCTAGTTGTGGCACACAGACTCCAGAGCATTCAGGCTTCAGTAGTTGTGGCACATAAGTGGGCTTAGTTGCTCCAAGGCATATGGGATCTTAGTTCTCCAACCAGGAATTGAACCCATATCTCCTGCATTGCAAGGCAGATTCCCTTAACCACTGGATCACCATATGATCAGTTTTAGGAAGCTAAGAGATTATAAAATAACAGGAGTCTTGAATATTGTTGTGTGTTATTATAATGTTATAGGTAATATATTGCATTTTTATCTCTTTTCAATATACAGCTTTTACTGTCTGTACATTTGTGTATAAAGGAATAAGTAGCTCTAAGAACTTATCTGAAAGCAGGAAATTGCAATCTAGTAACAAGAAAGAAAGATAATTATAATTAATAAAATAATTATAGAGGAGATCTTAGAGTATGCTAGAAAAGAAAATACCATCATCCTTGTCATCACCAATAGCAGTCCCAGAATTGCTAATATTCACTGAGTGTTTACTATATTTCTATCTCTACTTGATTTTCAGTTAACTATATGACTTATTTATTTTTAGGTATGACAAGTTCTTACCCAGGAAATAATTACAGACCTTCATTCATTCACGATAATGAGCTCAGACACTTAATTCTTAAGGTAAGTAAAGAGATATGCTTGTCTAAGTTGTATGTCCTTTCATTTTTGTCTGAATGGGAGGAAGATTTTCTTCAGTTCACTTCCTGTTGTAAATGTACAGGAATATATATTATGTCAAATTTCCTTTAAGATAAAAATTTAAGTTAAACAAGTAACTGTGTCTGTTGTGTCCGACTCTTTGCAACCTCCTGGACCATAGCCTGCTAGGTTCCTCTGTCCAAGGAGTTCTCCAGGCAAGAATACTGGAGTGGGTTGCCATTCCCTCCTCCAGGGGATCTTCCCAACACAGGGATGGAACCCAGATCTCCCCCATTGCAGGAGGATTCTTTACCATCTGAGGCACCAGGGAAGCCCGTGTCTCATTAGTTTGAGCTAATGAATGTAGAGGCAGAGGATGGGTATATTCCAAAGCAGAGAGCATAGCTAGTCTTTAACGCTAAGCTCCTTGTGCTTCCTGACATGCTCACCTCCCACACTGTAAGCTCTGTGCCCCTCTATTACCCACTCCTTCAAAGCCATCTATCTTGTACTCAATTCCTTCAGGATCCTGCCCTCTGCAGAGCCGGCCACTGCTTACTGAATGAACTGTTAGTCAATGCTTTGCCATTTCTGTCGTCATCATTTCAAATGCATCAGATTCACTGGTCTAGAGGTTTATTTGATGTGGAAAATATGACCATGTCATTGGCTTATTCTGCCCCCAGGAGGCAATATGTTTCTTGATCTTGTGCTGTTACTACTAGGCTTTATGCCTTAGTATGACTAAACAGAAAGATTTTATATACATTTATCCTTTAATTTTTTTAAGAGCCCTTTTTTATCTGAACAGCTGAATTCAAATGTAGTATTCCTGATGCTTCCTTTATCCCGGTCTGCACAGTCCTTCCATCTCAACACATCCACAGGCAACTGTTATGGATGTGTTTTGATATGTGTACAGAGTTTCTATATGAGTATAGAACTTGACACAGGTAATTTTTGTGTTATGAAATATTTCAATTTAATATTGCATGCCTGGACTTTCCAGATGAAAAACATTAGTTTCGACTGGAGTCAGTTTGATGTTATCAATCTTTTTATATAATGAGAAATTTCTTCAAATTAACTTTACTAGCTCTTACGACTGCTCTTTAGTTTTATTGCTACAGTAATTTTCTCAAAATCTGAATGTATATGTATGAGAGAGACAGAAGATCTTTTAGTATTTGTTTAACTCCTTTTTTTGAGATAATTCACATACTGTATGGTTTTTAGTATATTCACAGTTATGCAGTCATAATCACAATGCAACTCTTTTATCATTTTTAAAGAAAAATTTTAAATATTTATTTATTTGGCTGTACCAAGTCTTAGCTATGGTACATGTAATCTTTAGTTGAGGCATGAAAAGTCTTACTTGTGGCATGTGGGATCTGGTTCCCAGACTAGGGATCGAACCTGGGCGCTCTGCATTGGAAGCATGGACTCTTAGCTACTGGATCACCAGGAAACTCCCACAATGCAATTTTAGAACATTTTCATCTTCAAAGGAAACTCTACCCATTGCCAATCAAATTAACTTGGTTTTGAATTGTTTACAATGCTCGTTAGAATTTAAACTGTGGGTAGATTAATACATCAAGAAGAGCAAAATAAATCTAATGTCTATACCTACATAAATCAGTGAGCCACGTTTCCCTCAAGATCTTTTATAATATTCACCTTGTATTATATTTTTAAATCCTAGACTGCAGAAGGCTTCCTATTTGTGGTTGGATGTGAAAGAGGAAAAATTCTCTTCGTTTCTAAATCGGTCTCCAAAATACTTAATTATGATCAGGTATCCAAAACTGAGCATATTTCTTACTATGTTGATTTGAAAAAAATAACACATATGTTGAAGCTTCTGAACTCTCTTTCTTCCCCCTGGGTTGTGGGATTGGGTTCTGCTGAGTTAGAATTTCAAGAGAAATGAGAAGATATGTGGAAAAAGTATGAATTTTTGTTACTGACAGGAGTGTTTACTTCCTTTAGCAAGTTATTTCATTTTCTTGAACCTCAGCTTCTTCCTATGTAAAAAATGGAAATCATGATTATCCTGTTTTTCAGGATATAAACACATTAAGATATCATATTTGAGTGTTGGAAAAATATTAGTCACCCTTGCCTGTTTCCTCCAAGAGAGAGCATTAATATTTATCAAGCTATGTGCATTGCAAAACAGCTTTGGCTGTAGGCTCTGGCAACAAATTCTGAAATACATCCTTTATTTAACCAGCACTGTGATTGATTTGTCTCCTCATTTTTGAACATCGTTTAATTTAAACTAGTTACTCAAAAAGTATAGGATTGAAACCAACAGAAAGAATAAACTAGTACTTGTGGTCTCCTTTAAAACAGAAATATGATAATATAATGTATATATTTTAATATGTAAAGATAACAGCTTTGATCATAAATAACTCTCATCAATCTCAGCCTATATTCTCCCCAAAACTTGAAAATATGGAGAGATGGAAGGCATTCATAGATAATGAGTTAAATAAAAGAAATAGATAGTATGAGCCTACATATAAAAGGAGTGAAGACCGAAGGAATCATGCAGCTGATTTGATTATTATATTTTCTAATTAGAAATAGAGAACATCACTCACATAGGTACACACCAAGATACTTGACAGCTGAAGATAGCTCTTAAGTTCCAAATTAGAGACATAGAGTCTAGTCCCACTGGACACTGACTTTGCATATCAGAGACCATGAGACTCACTGACTGCTCAGGAGGACTTTGGGATCCCCGTGGTACAGGGTCTTGGCCTCAGCTTTTCAGCTTCAGAAATCTGATCTGTTTGTATAGCAGAGATTGATACAACATTGTAAATCAACTATATGTCAATTGAAAAAAAAACTAATTTGCTCTGAAGCAGAGTTCTGGGCATAGACTTAAATATTAGCCAATCACACAGTAGACTGAAGTATAAATCAGATTGCTAGCTGCTTTTTTTTTTTTTAAGTAGAGCTATGTAACTGCCTGAAAAAAAAAAAAAAAAACTAGCAATCTGATTTATACATCAGTCTGTTGTTTTTGCAGTAGTCATGTATGGATGTGAGAGTTGGACATAAAGAAAGCTGAGCACTGAATAATTGATGTTTTTGAGCTATGATGTTGGAGAAGACTCTTGATTGCAAGGAGATCCAACCATTCCATCCTAAAGGAAATCAGTCCTGTATGTCCATTGGAAGGACTGATGCTGAAGCTGAAACTCCAATACTTTGGCCACCTGATGCGAAGAACTGACTCACTGTAAAAGACCCTGATGCTGGGAATGATTGAAGGCGAGGGAGAAGGGGATGACAGAGGATGAGATGGTTGGATGGTGTCACCAACTCAATGCACATGAGTTTGAGCAAGCTCCAGGAGTTGGTGATGGACAGGGAAGCCTGGTGTGCTGCAGTCTCTGGGGTCGCAAAGAGAGGGACATGACTGAGTGACTGAACTATACTGATCTAACTGCCAAGCACTCCAGGCCACTTGGACCAGCTGGTCCATTTGTTCTGCCTTCCACAGGAATGTCTACTTGGGTAATAAATTCAGAAGAGAGTGATCACTGTGGGCTTCACATGTGAAGTAAATGCCAATTTAGAGCAGAGAGGAGGAAGAAGACATTTCAGGTTTGGAGAGGGAATCTTGGAAGTTAGGGAGTAAAAGGCAACTGGCTAGCTTGGCCAGGGAACTGAATTTATAGAGAAGAGGTAGTGATTTCCAGGTGATGAGACCATGCAAACAAAGTCATGGGCCAAGAAATGCTCTGCATGTGGGGAGAAGTGAAATGCCAAGTAGGAGGTGTACCAAGTTGGGTTTGGTTTACCAATAGTATGGTAATTTTTTAAGGCAGTATGGTAAATTTCTGAGTCACATCATGAAATCATAGGTATTCTGTGTCTTTTATATTATTCTGTAATATAATATTTTTACTTTTACCAATGAAAGTGAAAGTGAAAAATGTCCTACTCTTTGCGACCCCATGGCCTATACAGTCCATGGAATTCTCCAGGCCAGAATAGTGGAGTGGGTAGCCTTTCCCTTTTCCAGGGAATCTTCCCAACTCAGGGATCAAATCCAGGTCTCCCTCATTGCAGGGGATTCTTTACCAGCTGAGCTACAAGGGAAGTACAAGAATACTGGAGTGGGTAACCTATCCCTTCTCCAGCAGATCTTCCTGACTCAGGAATCAAACTGGGGTCTCCTGCATTGCAGGTGGATTCTTTACCAACTGAGTTATCCAGGAAGCCAACTCTTTTTTTCTTTACCACTTTTACCAATGATTAAGTTTAAATAAAATGTTAGTTATTAGGTGTGTGTATGTGATTTATGTGTATCCAATTTTGGGTCTGTGTGTAAGTACTTTATTTTTGTGTACAAGTTTTATTTTGCTTTTAACACTAAGGTAACTTCACTCAGTGTAGTTGATGTATCCAAGCTTAAGAAAAAGCCACTTTAACCAAAGAAACAATATCATTTGTTTGAGGAAACATAGAAATAACATGATACTGATTTTAAATGAACTTCTACCTTATAAATAGGCTAGTTTGATTGGACAAAGCTTATTTGACTTCTTACATCCA
The DNA here is from genome assembly GCA_006408695.1 of Aepyceros melampus. Taxonomy (NCBI): domain Eukaryota; kingdom Metazoa; phylum Chordata; class Mammalia; order Artiodactyla; family Bovidae; genus Aepyceros; species Aepyceros melampus. Next base: position 513,691 of record SJXQ01001902.1, on the reverse strand, counting down.
AAAGATGTTTCCAAAGTAAAGGAACAACTTTCTTCCTCTGATATTTCACCCAGACAGAAGCTAATAGATGCCAAAGGTAAGTACTCATTTCAGCCTTCTTATCATTTTATGGAAATATAATTCTTACTTAAAAGTATAGCAATAGAGTTTTTTGAAAAGTTAGCTAATTATAGTTTTATCAAGGGGAGAATTATTTAATAACTTTATAATCATTAATCTCAGTTTTTAAAATATCACTATATAGAGAATGCATGTATCAAAGTAAATATATGAAGATGTTTTTGGGAAAATGTGATTACTTCATATTCTCTAGCTTTCATATGCTAATAAAATCTTTATTGGAAAGTGTCATTTGGGATAAAAAAAAGTTGCTGGAGTTCTTTTTATTATTTAGTTGTTTGCTAAGGGATAACTATTCTCTTTCTCAAAAGTGTTAGGTCTTCTCAATGTGAAACACCTTGTATAATTGTTCTTGGGAAGTATACATATTCTCTATCTCTTCCAGAAATACTTCTTTTCTCTGAAACTGCTGATTGCTAATAATTATTTATCATATAAAATAATGATGTTTTATGCCACTGATACTATTTCAGTTAAGTTTTTTCATGTAATTTTTATTTCATTGAAGTTATCTTTACTATCTGACCCCCTGGGGAAAAATATAAAGATAAATTGCAAGTGATTATAATATATTTTTTGGTGTGTTTTACTTTGAAGTTTGCTGTACAATGATGTCAATAACCATAGATGAGCAGAACACATGAGGAAATACATTTTAAAATTATTTGAAAACATTTTCTTCCTATTCTCTTGCCTCCCTGCACTATGAAAGCTGCTTTGCAAGTTCACAGTAATTTCCACACAAGTAAGAGTCATGTGTATTCTGGCTCAAGACGATCTTTTTTCTGTCGAATCAAGAGCTGCAAAATCTCTGTCAAAGAAGAGCATGAATACTTACCCAGCTCAAAGAAGAAAGGTATCATCTTTTTGAAATATCAAGTGATTTGAGGCATGGATGTAAAATTAATGTCCTAATATTTTCTATATAAAAAGATAAGTTGTATGGTCAAGGTAGGCTATGGTTTTTCCAGTAGTCATGTATGGATGCCAACAAAGGTCTGTCTAGTCAAGGCTATGGTTTTTCCAGTAGTCATGTATGGATCTGAGAGTTGGACTCTAAAGAAAGCTGAGCACCAAAGAATTGATGCTTTTGAACTGTGGTGTTAGAGAAGACTCTTAAGAGTCCCTTGGACTGCAAGGAGATCCAATAAGTCCATCCTAAAGGAAATCAGTCCTGAATGTTCATTGGAAGGACTGATGCTGAAGCTGAAACTCCAATACTTTGGCCACCTCATGCAAAGAACTGACTCACTGGAAAAGACCCTGATGCTGAGAAAGATTGAAGGCTGGAGGAGAAGGGACAACAGAGGATGAGATGGTTGGATGGCATCACTGACTCGATGGACATGAGTTTGGGTAAACTCCGGGAGCTGGTATGGACAGGGAGGCCTGGCGTGCTGCAGTCCGTGGGGTCGCAAAGACATCACACGACTGAGTGATGAACTGAACTGAATGGTCAAGGCAAATACTGAGGTCAAAAGCATTTTGACCAGTAATTTTGTCCAGTAATTATGGCTCTGGAGAATCAATTCCATGTTGAATAGATCCAGTCATAAATGAGTCACCTGATCTACACAGCAATCCGTATGAGAGAAAACATGGTGGCGAACGCAACCACCTCGCCACAGCTGAAATCTCTTTGATGTTCGATGCAAGTCGTAACTTGAGTAGAGGCTAACACTAGCAAGATTTGTAAGTCTTTTAAGGATTGCCAAATCAGTTTATCTTTCCATCTGGGAAAAGAAGATTTTCCACAGGTACTTATTCAGTACTAATATTTCAGTCATCTCTTTGGCATGGTGCATGACTAGTGCCCAGTATAACCGTTTAACTTCTGTAAAACCAGATCTCACCCCCTGGCCTAGCATTTTACTCTTTGCTTCTAAACTTTGCAACCCCACAAGGTTGATTTTCAACCTGTCTCTTCTTTTTGAGAACCATTGCTTTAAACTCTAAGTATGAGACTCTCTGGGCTTCCCAGGTGGCTCAGTAGTAAAGAATTCGCCAGTAATGCAGGAGACGTGGGTTCAGTCTCTGGGTCAGGAAGATCCTCTGGAGGAGGAAATGGCAACCTACTCCAGTCTTCTTCCTGGAGAGTCCCAAGAGCAGCAAAGCATGGTGGGCTACAGTCCATAGGGTAGCCCAGAGTCAGACATAACTGGAGCGGCCTAGCACACATGCACACGTGGACTGAATTGTGTCCCTAAAATTCATATGCTGAAGCCCGATGTAGTATTATTTGGATAGGACCTTTGAGAAATAATTAGATTTAGATGAAGTCATGAGGGTGGGGCCCTCATGCTATATTTAGCACCCTTCTAAGAGGGGAGCCCAGAAGATTTGTAGTCTGTGAGCACACAGTGAGATGATAGCTGTCTGCAAGCCAGAAGTCAACCATGCTGCCATCCTTATCTCAGAACTCCAGGTTCCAGAACTGTGAGGAGATAAATTTCTGTTATTTAGCCACTCAGCCTGTAGTGCTTATTATGGGGGGCCCAGCTGACCAAGACAGCAAACAACTTGGATCATTTTCTCTGTGGTAATTCTCATAAGTATTTCTGAAAAGGCTCTGCAGTGGGAACCAAAGGAATCTGGGCTTTGCTGAAAATAAATGTATGTTTAGTAAATTGGCATATTACAGTTTATCTTGAAAAATGGAACTGCAAGTTACAAATCAGTGGTCAGACTCTACCTTATCTAGGCTTGTCCTATCTTTCACTTTGAATTTTCATTCCAGTTTTTGTCAAATTCTAGGACAGCACATAACTGAATATATACAGTTAGTCATTGACAATAGGGCTTCCCTAGTACCTCAGGAGTAAAGAATCCACCTGCCAATGCAGGAGATGAGGGTTGGATCCCTAGATCTGGAAGAGCCCCTGGAGAAGGAAATGGCAACCCACTCTAGTATTCTTGCCTGGAGCATCCCAGGGACAGGGAAACCTGATGGGCTGCCATCTGTGAGGTCACACAGAGTTGGACATGACTGAAGTGCCTTAGCAGCAGCAGCAGCAGAGATCATAAGCTATTCAGTCACTCAGTTGTTTCTGATTCCCTGGAATGCAACATCCCAGGCTTCCCTGTCCTTCACTATCTCCTGGAGTTTGCTCAAACTCACATCCACTGAGTCGGTGATACTATCCAACCATCTTCTGCTACCCTCATTCTTTCCCAGTATCAGGGTCTTTTCCAGTGAATCAGCCCTTCCTATCAGGTGGCCAAAGGATTGGAGCTTCAGCTTCAGCATCAATCCTTCCAATTTATATTCAGAGTTGATTTCCTTTAGGATTGACTGGTTGGATCTCCTTGCTGTCCAAGGGACTCTCAAGAGTCTTCTCCAGCACCACAATTCAAAAGCATCAACTCAGGTACTCAGCTTTCTTCATGGTCCAACTCTCACATCCATACACGACTACTGGAAAAACTATAGCCTTGACTATATGGACCTTTGTCTGCAAAGTGATGTCTCTGCTTTTTAATATGTGTCTAGGTCTGTCATAGCTTTCCTTCCAAGGAGCAAGCATATTAATTTCATGACTGCAGTCACTGTCCACAGTGATTTTGGAGCCCAAGAAAATAAAATCTGCCACTGTTTCTACTTTTTCCCCCTCTATTTGCCATGAAGTGATGGGACTGGATGCCATGATCTTTTTTTGAATGTTGAGTTTTAGGCCAGCTTTTCCACTCTCCTTTCACTTTCATCAAGAGGCTCTTTAGTTCCTCTTCGCTTTCTGCCATTAGGGTCATAAGACTGGGGGCCTAATCCGATGTGGCTGGTGTCATCATAAGAGGAGGAGGCACCAGGGGTACACACACAAAGAGGAGGCCACGTGAGGAGACAGTAGGCCCTCTACAAGCCAGAGAGAGGCCTTGGGAGAAACCAGACTTTCCAACACTTTGATCCAGGGCCTCTAGCCCCCAGAACTGGGAGACAATTAATGTCTATTATTTCAGCCACTCAGTCTCTGATATTTTATATGGTAGCCCAAGCAGACTGATATAATGGCTGGAATAGTAGCACCACATGGGAGTGAGGTGAGGATTACATGTGGCTAAGGCTTTTGAGCTGTGGTGTTGGAGAAGACTCCTGACAGTCTCTTGGACTGCAAGGAGATCCAACCAGTCCATTCTAAAGGAGATCAGTCCTGGGTGTTCTTTGGAAGGTCTGATGCTAAAGCTGAAACTCCAGTACTTTTGCCACCTCATGTGAAGAGTTGACTCATTGGAAAAGACTCTGATGTTGGGAGGGATTGAGGGCTGGAGGAGAAGGGGATGACAGAGGATGAGATGGCTGGATGGCATCACTGACTTGATGGACATGAGTCTGAGTGAACTCTGGGAGTTGGTGATGGACAGGGAGGCCTGGTGTGCCGCGATTCATGGGGTTGCAAAGAGTTGGACACGACTGAGCAACTGAACTGACTGAAGGCAGTGTTTGGTTCCTAGACAGCACTCAATAAATGTAAGCTGTTATTTGTGGCTCAGAAAGAAGAGAATGAAAATCAAGAGCAAGAAGAGAATCAGTAATTATTTAAAATCTGTATGCCAAACACTTTGCATATGTAACCTACTTTCATTTGCGTAACAGTCCTGTGCAAACCATCCCAGGCTTGCAAATGAGAAAACCTGAAGCCTGAAAAGATTCTGTAACTTGCTGGAAATCACACAGAAGGGGGCAGAATCAGGAATCTAGCCTTACAATCTATGTTCTTTCCACTGTGCCATGCTACCAACTGGAGTAGCTTCCTAGATGCCAAAGGTTGTTAATGAAAGAGGTCCATTCTAGATGATTTCTGCAGCAAACACACAGCCAGGGGCTTGGCTCCTGCTCTAGGAATGTATCCCTGCCCACACACGAACATTCGTTCCCCTGCCAGGCTAGGCCACACAGAGGCCTGCAGTCAGAGTCAAACACCTTTTCAAAAAGGACTTTTTAATCTGCTCAAGTGCCTGACCAAGTATTTCACTTAACACTCCAGAGCTCTGCGCCAAAGGCATGAGCCCTGTTTGGCCTCAGGCACAGTGAGGGCGTGTTAACCCCCATTAGATGGGCCCTTCCGCAGGGCTTCCCTGGTGGCTCAGATGATAAAGAATCTGCCTGCATTGCTGGAGACCCAGGTTCGATACCTGGGTTGGGAAAATCCACTGGAGAAGGGAATGGCAACCCACTCTAGTATCTTGCCTGGAAAATTCCCTGGACTGAGGAGCCTGGTAGGCTATAATCCATGGGGTCACAATGAGTTAGACATGACTAAGCGACTAAGGTAACAAAGCACATGTCTTATTCTGATGGCAAGGCCCTGCCTCACCGGTAGAAGAGTTGAAAGTTGGGGAGACTCTATGTAGATAGGTGTACAGACAGTTGCCTGGGTCAGGAGGAGGTAAGCAGAATGTAACCCCGACTGGCCGGCCGCACGGATGGTGTCCCACTCATGAGACACTTTCGTATTCTACCTTAACCAAAGGGAATGTCTGCCAAGTGAAATGATTAGATTTTACATAGTTGTTGTCCAGTCTTGAAGTCATGCTGACTCTTTGTGACCCCGTGGACTGCAGCACTCCAGGCTTCCCTCTCCTTCACTATCTCCTGGAGTTTGCTCGAATTCACACCCAATGAGTTGGTGATAACTATCTTATTGTCTGCCTCCCTCTTCTCCTTTTGCCTTCAATTTTGTGTAGAGTTGCTACTAAATTGTTTTTTCCAATAATAATTCAGTTCAGCTCAGTCGCTCAGTTGTGTCCGACTCTTTGTGACCCCATGAATCGCAGCACGCCAGGCCTCCCTATCCATCACCAACTCCCAGAGTTCACTCAGACTCATGTCCATCGAGTTGGTGATGCCATCCAGCCATCTCATCCTCGGTCGTCCCCTTCTCCTGCCCCTAATCCCTCCCAGCATCAGGGTCTTTTCCAATGAGTCAACTCTTCGCATGAGGTGGCCAAAGTACTGGAGCTTCAGTTTTAGCATCATTCCTTCCAAAGAAATCCCAGGGTTGATCTCCTTCAGAATAGACTGGTTGGATTTCCTTGCAGTCCAAGGGACTCTTAAGAGTCTTCTCCAACACCACAGTTCAAAAGCATCAATTCTTCTGCGCTCAGCCTTCTTCACAGTCCAACTCTCACATCCATACATGACCACAGGAAAAACAGTTCACTGTGTTTTAAGACCACTCCCTATCAATGAGAAAAGCCTATAGTTAGCAAAGGTGTTTTTCTTCCCTTTTACTATGACACATCAGTTACAGTTAAATTTTTAAATTATTGTTTAAAATTATAGAGCAGGTTGAGGTTTACAACACAATAGAGAGGGAGGTACAGAGGTTTCCCATATATCCCTTGTCCCCACACATGTATAGCTTCCTCCATTATCAACTGAGTCTTCCAGTCAGAATGCTGTTGTGTATGTGGCATATATATATATATATATATATATAGTACGTTGACACATCATAGTCACCTGAAACCCATTACTTTACCTTAGGGTTCAATCTTGGTCATCATTGTAATACCAGAGTATTTTCACTGCCCTAAAAATTCTCTCTGCTCTGTTATTCATCTCTCCCCGAAACTACCTCTGGAAATCACTTATTTTTTATCTCATTATATTTTTGATGAGTTTTTGCCTTCATTATATTTAAATTTAAAAGAGAGACTGGAAAGCAGCCTTTTTTAGGCTAATTGAAAATGAATTTAAGGTTTATGGAAAGATTGGCCATGAGTCACTCGAGTGACTATTCTCTCTGATTTTGTGGATATTTGAGATTTTCCACAATAAAAATTCTTTTTAAAAAACACGATTGGCATTAAAAACCTTATTTCGACCCTAACTGTGACATGAATGCCATGCCTTCAAACTTTGAAAAGATTTGTAAGACAATGATAAGATTACTCATGTACCTCCACTTGTAAAATCAAAGGTTGCTAGGGATGAATGATTGTTACCAAATAGCTTAGATATTCCTTAAATTTATCTTGGTAAGAATATCAGTAATCCATTGGCTTCTTCTGCAAGTGTGGCAGTTATCAGAACCCCACACCATCCTCTCATGCCACTTGGCTTCCACTGTCCAACACTCGTGACTCTCTACTTGACCTCTTTCTCTGGTCCTTAGAGACAGTTCTGCCTGTATCAGCAAGAGGCGGGCTTCCACTCCTGGTGGGGCAGTGCTGCCTGGGAGCATCCCCTGACCCCCGACTGCCTGAGGGCAGCTGATATATAAATACTGATATCTTAGTGATGAACAGTTAAGGGTGCCACCGGATTCATGGTCTTTGAAAGAGATTTAACTTAGGACCAAAGACAGTCTCAGTCACTCAGAGCTTTGTGTAGATTTTGTTTAAAGTGAAAGTGACAAAAAAAACCTTTTGACATCTGATAGACATCAGAAAGGGGTAGAAGAGTACCTGCCTCACGAATTTAAGTGGGGCCTTATATACTTCTCAAGTAGCTGCTGAGAATAGATAAAAAAAATACCTCAAGGCTGTGAGGATTTTGCCCAGACCCTTTGCCATAACATACATCCTGGAATGGCATCCACATGAGATTAGCCAGAAGGAACAGGGGAACCCAGGCTCAAGGCTGTGGAAGCTTTTACCCAGACCTTCTCCCGTAACGTACATCCAAAACTCAAAAAAAAAAAGTCCTTGAGCAAGAGATGCTGCTACCTATGAACAATATCTTGTCTAAGGCAAAAGAATGTAAAAAAGAATGTTTACCTCCTCCTTGAAGAGGCCTTAGGCTTGAACTCCTTATCAACCTGCCTAAGTTAACTCTCAATATCCTTACCCTCCTATTCCTTGGAGAAGGCAATGGGACCCCACTCCAGTACTCTTGCCTGGAAAATCCCATAGATGGAGGAGCCTGGTAGGCTGCAGTCCATGGGGTCGCTAAGAGTCGGACACGACTGAGCAGCTTCACTTTCACTTTTCACTTTCATGCATTGGAGAAGGAAATGGCAACCCACTCCAGTGTTCTTGCCTGGAGAATCCCAGGGATGGGGGAGCCTGGTGGGCTGCCGTCTATGGGGTCACACAGAGTCGAACACGACTGAAGTGACTTAGCAGCAGTAGCAGCCTATTCCTTGAGGCACTTCAGGCCACATAACTCCGAGGTTTTTGTTCTCCATTTTTCTCCCAGATGGTGATTTCAGCCATGAAATTAAAAGATGCTTACTCCTTGGAAAGAAAGTTATGACCAACCTAGACAGCATATTAAAAAGCAGAGACATTACTTTGCCAACAAAGGTCCATCTAGTCAAGGCTATGATTTTCCAGTAGTCCTGTATGGATGTGGGAGTTGGACTATAAAGAAAGCTGAGCACCGAAGAATTGATGCTTTGAACTGTGGTGTTGGAGAAGACTCCTGAGAGTCCCTTGGACTGCAAGGAGATCCAACCAGTCCATCCTAAAGGAGATCAGTCCTGAGTGTTCATTGGAAGGACTGATGTTGAAGCTGAAACTAAAATACTTTGGCCACCTCATGCGAAGAGCTGACTCATTTGAAAAGACCCTAATACTGGTAAAGATTGAGGGCAGGAGGAGAAGGTGACAACAAAGGATGAGATGGTTGGATGGCATCACCGACTTGATGGACTGGGTTTGGGTGGACTCTGGGAGTTGGTGATAGACAGGGAGGCCTGGCATGCTATGGTTCATGGGGTCGCAAAGAGTCAGACACGACTGAGCGACTGAACTGAACTTTCTCCCAGAATGCCCCAACAGATTAAACTTCAGTTTTCTCAAAGTGGCAACCTGTTGGAAAATGGATCTATTGTTAGTTTCTTTGTCTTCCCTGTCTTACTTCCTTGACGGAGCTCCCTAGGAGCACCTCCCAAACATACTTCTTGTACTTGAATCCTTGTCTCAGGATCAGCTTCTGTGAGAATTCAAACTAAGTCAGCAAGATATCAAGTTGAGAGACCCAGCCCGCAACTTGTGGAAGAAAACGTTCATAAAAGATTTTGAGTCCTTTTGAAAGGATTTTGAAAAGCTGTCCTGTGGGTTATATCAGTGCTTGGATTTTTTTTTTTTTAAATCATGGAGTAGATTGCATATGAATCTACCTTGTGGAGCTAATATAAATAATTAGTTTGGTAAGGATTGAGGCTCATGATCCCAATATTTAGGTAAAAGTAAAGAATTTGGGGGAAAAAGTGTTTTTTAATGGGATTTTAAAAAACTTTAGATAATTGATCAAATGGATCAGAATCCATCAGTAGATGAAATTACACAGTCCCAACTAGAAATCTGCCAATTGAATGAATGTTCAAGGTGGGAACTGAGGAACAAGGTAAGTTAGAAATTGTTGGTAACCCTATTGGTAGAGAACTGAAGTCAAAGACTACGTTCTATAGGATGAGATTCCATACATTAATATAAAACTTTCCAATCTATATTTTCAGTTGAGCCTGGAATAGGAAATGGCAACCCAATCCAAGTATTCTTGCCTGGAAAATCCCATGGACAGACAAACCTGGTGGGCCCAATTTCATGGGGTCACAAAGAGTCAGACACGACTTAGCACACATGCACACAGAATATTTTTAGTTAGTATCTTCTGTAAATTTGCAAGAAATCAGAAATGTCTAACTCAATGTATAAGCCTTTTCCTTTTTCTATTTATTTATTTATTTGGCTGCACCAGGGGTTAGTTGCTTCCAGCTTGTGGGATCTAGTTCCCTGACCAGGAATTGAACCCAGGCCTCCAGGATTGGGAGCACTGAATCTTATCCACTGGACCTCCAGGGAAGTCCCTATAAGCTTTTTTTTAAGGTTTTTTTTTTTTATTGTATTGAGGTAACTTTGCTTTATAACATTATGTAAGCTTCATGTGTACAACTTTGTATTTCTAGTTCCGTATACATTACAATGTGCTCACCACTAAGATTTAGTTTCATCCTTCACCATACAATTGATTTGCCTTTACTCACTTTGTCCTCCCTTCCCCTCTGGTAACTACTGCTCTGTTCTCTTTATCTATGTGTTTGTTTTTGGTTGATTTGGTTTATACATTTGTTTTGTTTTTTGTTTCCATATTCCAAGTTGAGAAGGCCCCAGCCTTTTTGTTTTTGACTGTGGTCCAGTTTTGTTAGTATAAATGAAAGCCTTGTATTTATGCTAAGTTTTAATTCCTTTAAGGTATCTTGATATTGAGTGAGGTAAAGGGAGGAGCCCAGATTTTTTATTTAACTATCTGGGTTGATTGTGGTGCCATAAAACAGGATAGGGAAGAAGTGATCAAGACTTGGTTTAGGGTTGAAAAAGATAACAACTTGTAATTTAAGACATCTGTGGGTCATGGAGAGTGTTGATATCTGTTAAGTGTTGAATACAAGGTCCTTTGGCTCAGATGGGAAATACTCTGCCTGCAATGCAGGAGACCTCGGTTCCATCCCTGGGTCAGGAAGATCCCCTGGAGAAGGGAATAGGTGGCTACCCACTCTAGTGTTCTTGCCTGGGGAATTCCATGGACAGGGGAACCTGGAGGGCTTCAGACCACGGAATCACAAAGAGTCAGACATGACTGAGCAACTAACACTGTGTAGGGCTTACAAGAGCTAAACTGTCTGTTCCCTGCTTTATTCTCCAGACACTTCCCCATGACAGCACTTCTGACTGCTCACTCTTGACTCTGCTTGACTGGCTGTTCCCTATTGGAACACCTTTTTATAGCCCTCCCTCTCCATCACTCAGGCTCCTGTTTGAATACCTGCTGTGACAGCACTCACTTCCATCAAATAGCACCAGCACAGTGGTTCAGAGAGGGAGTTTTGGAGGCAGCCTGCTGGATGTAAACCCCAAGCTCCACCCTTCCCTGCTGTAACCTTGGCGGTAACTTTCAGTTTCCTAAGATGGTGGGGATAGTAGTAGAACCTCTCACAGAACCATTGTTTTTGTTACTCAGTCACTCAGTCAAGTACGACTCTTTGAGAGCCTATGGACTGAGGCACGCCAGGCTTCTCTGTCCTTCACTATCTCCCAGAGTTTGATCAGACTCATGTCCATTGAGTCAGTGATGCCAGGCAACCATCTCATCCTCTGTCACCTCCTTCTCTTCTCGCCCTCAATCTTTCCCAGCATCAGCGTCTTTTTCAATGAGTTGGCTCTTCATATCAGGTAGCCAAAGTACTGGAACTTCAGCTTCAGCATCAGTCCTTCCAGTGAATATTCAAGGTTGATTTTCTTTAGGATTGACTGGTTTGATCTCCTTGCTGTCCATGGGACTCCCTAGAGTCTTCAGCACCAAAGTTTGAAAGCATCAATTCTTTGGTATCTATCAGCCTTCTTTATGGTCCAACTCTCATATCTGTACATGACTACTAAAAAACCACAGCTTTGGCTAAATGGACCTTTGTCTGCAAAGTGACGTCTCTGCTTTTTAATACGCTGTCCAGGTTGTCATAGCTTTTCTTCCAAGGAGCAAGCGTCTTTTAATTAAGAAGATTAAATGAATTATGCCGGGAACTTACAGCATGGCACGTAAAGTGTTCTTTACACCTTTGCTATTACTATTCAGTTCAGTTCAGTCGCTCAGTCATGTCCGACTCTTTGCAACCCCATGAATCACAGCATGCCAGGCCTCCCTGTCCATCACCAATCATTCAAACTCGTGTCCATTGAGTTGGTGATGCCATCCTATTACTATTAGTTGCTATCTTAAATGACAGCCCATATCATCGTCCATCAAAAAAATTTTTTTAAAGATTTGTAATAACAGTCTGAGCAAAAAGTGCCAACTTACAACAATGACTATTCTGGTCTTTCCTAAATCTCATCACAAACAACTGTTTTTTTCCTCCCCTCTTTTTTACCTTTAAGTTAATTTTTTGTAGATTGCCATAATCTGTATACTGCCTATCTTTTATACTGTTATTGTTTTCTTAAGCATTTCCTGCTATTTGCACTATGGATTATTTCCAGTTTTTAATTTTCCTGGTTGAATCTGTTTTGATGTTTGATGAGTGTTTTCTATGACTTAATTGCTTAAGATTTTTTTTTGAAATTTAGTCATTTTATTTTTATACATTTTATGATAAATTTCTCGGAATGTTCTCTGAAATGTTTCTATAATATAACATGTATCTATTAGCCATTATAAATGCTAACATAATAAATTTAAGAATATATCCATGTGTCCTTTAAATTTATGAATATAAATTATAATATACCAAAATTTAAATAAGCTGAAAATCATCCTTCTGTAGCAAAGAGCAAGGGGGTATGAAGTTTAACAGTTTTTAACATATAAATTACTATAATTTAAAAAATTAACTTGGAAATAATTAAATAGCTATGGATCTGTTTAAACTGAAATTAAAACAATCCTTTTGATGTAGGACATATAAGTTAGTTCTTGAGAAAAGTAACCCATTAGGAATTAAGTTGTTAAGTAAACATGATCGATGCTTTCTTTTTAATGCCAGCCTATTCTCTTTTCATATTTAGCATAAAGGCTATTTCATAGCAGAATTATAACTAATATAACAAAGAGCAAGGGGGTATGAAGTTTAACAGTTTTTAACATATAAATTACTATAATTTAAAAAATTAACTTGGAAATAATTAAATAGCTATGGATCTGTTTAAACTGAAATTAAAACAATCCTTTTGATGTAGGACATATAAGTTAGTTCTTGAGAAAAGTAACCCATTAGGAATTAAGTTGTTAAGTAAACATGATCGATGCTTTCTTTTTAATGCCAGCCTATTCTCTTTTCATATTTAGCATAAAGGCTATTTCATAGCAGAATTATAACTAATATAAATGTCAGTGTAATGAATTTATTCATAATGATTGAAATGCTTTTAAATTTTTTATCTTTTTTTAGTTTTATTGCGATATAGTTGATAAATGCTCTTTTTTTTAAAACCTTTGAATTAGATCACAGAAAATTCTGTACTATCCACTGCACTGGTTACTTGAGAAGCTGGCCTCCAAATATTGCTGGAATGGAAGAAGGAAGGGACAATAAGAAAGACAGGAGTAATTTCACCTGCCTCGTTGCCATTGGAAGACTACGTCCACATATTGTCCCACAGAACAGTGGCGAGATTAAAGTGAAACCAGCTGAATTTATTACCCGTTTTGCAGTTAATGGAAAATTTGTCTATGTTGACCAAAGGTAAACATTTATTTGCCATACTGACTAGAGTTCAATGGGATATTTAAGGCTATTAAAGATGTGGCTTAGTAGTATGGCTGGATTTTTTTTTTTAAGCTTTAAAATAGGAAATAAAGCTTAAATAAAATAAGGATATGGATACATCTGTAACCAAATTGTAAACTTAAAATATCTCTTAGCCAGTGGTGCAGAAACCATGCATGGCCTATGGCCACAGTTTTATTGGTGCAGGGTGAAAACAGCATACTGTAGATTAGGTCAGTGGCCTCTGGAACAGCCTGGTGCCTGGGTGTCCATTCTGCTTTCAACTCTAGTCTGGGTCAAGGGCAGCCAAAGGGAGCCCAATGAAGCTAAGGGTTACTCATCTCCTGGCCCACTTCTCTACTGTCCTGATCATGTATGGAGAAACAGTCCTCCAGAAGGGGATATTTTCACCAATTCTGAACTTTACTTTTAATTCTAAAACTAGGGCAACAGCAATTTTAGGATATCTGCCTCAGGAACTCTTGGGAACTTCTTGTTATGAATATTTTCATCAGGATGACCATAGTAATTTGACTGACAAGCACAAAGCAGGTATGCCTTGAGTGGGGTTGCCTTTTAGTACTTTTTAATTATAGTTTCAACTCTTAATTTTTCATTCCTGTGAAATCTGGACCTTGAGTTAATCCTTAAAGGACTGATTTATACAGTGGTAAACTGTTATGCTGATTATTATCTTTTCTTGTTAAGTTCTACAGAGTAAAGAGAAAATATTTACAGATTCATACAAATTCAGAGCGAAAGATGGGTCTTTCGTAACTTTAAACAGCCAGTGGTTTAGTTTCACAAATCCTTGGACCAAAGAACTGGAATATATTGTGTCTGTCAACACTTTAGTTTTGTAAGTAATATTTTATGTTGTTAAGACCTTTTTATTAATTTCAGATGACTATCTTTGTTTCCCTCTTTTCATCTTGCTAAATCATTAAAACTATTTGATTCTCTGGCTTTATAACTTGAGTTAATGCCATTTGCAGCAACATGAGTAGACCTAGAGATTATCCTACTAAGTGAAGTAAGTCAGACAGAGAAAGACAAATATATGATATCACTTACATATATTAATAGAATCTTAAAAAATTATAAATATAGTAGAAACTAAACATTGTAAAGCAATTATACTCCAATTCAAAAAAAAATTATAAAAACATTCTCATCATAAGGATAAAAATTGTAACTATGTGTAGTGACAGGTGTTAATTAGACTTTTGTGGTGAACATTTTTCAATGCTTGGGACTGGATCCAGAGAGCTGATATGGGGTGGGAGGTTGGGGGTGGTGTTCAGATTGGGAACTCATGTACACCCAAGACGGATTTACGTCAATGTATGGCAAAACCAATACAGTAATGTAAAGTAAAATAAAGTAAAAATAAAAATTAAAATATATATATATATGCAAATATTAAATCATTATCTTGTACACCTGAAACTAATATAATGTTATATGTCAATTATATCTCAATAAAAAGTTGAGATTTTACCCTCCAAAAAATTAATTAATTAAATGACACAAATGAACTTATTTACACAACAGAGAGACTCACATAGAAAACAAACTTATAGTTGCCAAAGAAGAAAGGGGGGGAATAAATTGGGAATTGATGATTAATAGATACAACTACTATATATATATAATAGATGAATAAGGACTTACTATATCAGAGAGAACTATATTCAATATCTTTTAATAATCTATGATATAATGGAAAAGAAACTGAAAAAGAAAATATATATCTGTATGTAATCACTTTGCTAAACACATGAATCATTGTAAATCAACTATACTTCAATTAAAAAAAAACCCATGTGATCCCCTGGCTTTGTAACTTGAGTATATATTTTGTAACTTGAGTATATTATATATATATATAATTCATTCACTGATCATTAGTATTCAGTTCAGTTCAGTTCAGTCGCTCAGTCGTGTCGGACTTAGTTCTCAGATTAAGCTAAAAGTTTGCCCTTTTCTAATAAATTCCTTTTGGCTTGGTATAAAATGTGACAGCTCAGTTGAGTTCAGTCGCTCAGTCATGTCCGACTCTTTGCGACCCCATGAATCACAGCACGCCAGGCCTCTCTGTCCATCACCAACTCCCGGAGTTCACTCAGATTCACGTCCATCGAGTCCGTGATGCCATCCAGCCATCTCATCCTTGGTCGTCCCCTTCTCCTGCCTTCAATCCCTCTCAGCATCAAATTCTTTTCCAATGAGTCAACTCTTCACATGAGGTGGCCAGAGTACTGGAGTTTCAGCTTTAGCATCATTTCTTCCAAAAAAATCCAAGGCTCATCTCCTTCAGAATGGACTGGTTGGATCTCCTTGCACTCCAAGGGACTCTCAAGAGTCTTCTCCAACACCGCAGTTCAAAAGCATCAATTCTTCTGTGCTCAGCCTTCTTCACAGTCCAACTCTCACATTCATACATGACCACAGGAAAAACCATAGCCTTGATTAGACTGACCTTTTTTGGCAAAGTAATGTCTCTGCTTTTGAATATGCTATCTAGGTTGGTCATAACTTTTCTTCCAAGGAGTGAGCGTCTTTTAATTTCATGGCTGCAGTCACCATCTACAGTGATTTTGGAGCCCAAAAAAATAAAGTCTGACACTGTTTCCACTGTTTCCCCATCTATTTCCCATGAAGTGATGGGACCAGATGCCATGATCTTCATTTTCTGGATGTTGAGCTTTAAGCCAACTTTTTCACTCTCCTCTTTC
>SJXQ01001902.1:481585-497043 GCA_006408695.1 Aepyceros melampus | reverse complement strand
GCAGTAGTAGATATAATGGTCATCTGCGTTAAATTCACCCATTCCAGTCCATTTTAGTTCGCTGATTCCTCGAATGTTGACATTCACTCTTGCCATCGCTTGTCTGACCACTTCTAATTTGCCTTGATTCATGGACCTGACATTCCAGGTTCCTATGCAATATTGTTCTTTACAGCATCAGACCTTGCTTCTATCATCAGTCACATCCACAGCTAGGTATTGTTTTTGCTTTGGCTCCATCCCTTCATTCTGTCTGGAGTTATTTCTCCACTGACCTCCAGTAGCATATTGGGCACCTACTGACCTGGGGAGTTCCTCTTTCACTATCCTATCATTTTGCCTTTTCATACTGTTCATGGGGTTCTCAAGGTGAGAAAACTGAAGTGGCTTGCCATTCCCTTCTCCAGTGGACCACATTCTGTCAGACCTCTCCATCATGACCCGCCTGTCTTGGGTTGCCCCGCGGGCATGGTAGTTAGTTTCATTGAGATAGACAAGGCTGTGGTCCTAGTGTGATTAGATTGACTAGTTTTCTGTGAGTATGGTTTCAGTGTGTCTGCCCTCTGATGCCCTCTTGCAACACCTACCATCTTACTTGGGTTTCTCCTACCTTGAGCGTGGGGTATCTCTTCACGGCTGCTCCAGCAAAGCGCAGCCACTGCTCCTTACCTTGGATGAGGGGTATCTCCTCATATATAAAATGTGACAGTAGATGTATTTATTCAGTTTTTTCCTACCCTTCATGGCCTTCTTTTGTTCTTCCAAAAAACACTGTGGATGTGGCTTTAAACTGTTTATAATTGTAAGAAGGCTTCACTAGTGGCTCAGATGGTAAAGAATCCACCTGCAATGTGGCAGACCTGGGTTCAATCGTTGGCTTAGGAAGATCCCCTTGAGGAGGGCATGGCAACCCACTCCAGTATTCTTGTCTAGAGAATCCCCATGGACAGAGGAGCCTGACAGGCTACAGTCCATGGGGTTGCAAAGACTCTTGTTGGACACAACTGAGCAAGTAAGCACACAAGCACGTAATTTTTAAAAGTCATTTTGGCCTCCACATCATTTTTTCAAGTCCATCTTCTAAACTTTGGGACCACATATACTTGTGTAAAAATATCTAGCTGAGGGATAAGCAGAAATCCAGACCGTTCACTCCCTTCCAAGCCTTGGTCTATGGCTACGTCAGCCTAAAGAAAGAGCCAGCTTTTCTTGATATGCTCAATATGCTAGCATGGCCCCATTCCAAGTATTATTTTCTATGTTCTATTTGAAATTGCTATAAGGTTTTATCAATCCAATTCTATTTCCTTATCTAAATTATTTAGGTTTTTTTTTAAAGCCCCTCCAATTCTTAGTACCTGCAGTAAGTACTAATTACCCATCCTGATAATTCTATTACTCATCCCAATAATTCTTGCCTTCATATCATTAGACTATGAACTGAGAATTTGTATCTGTGAGAACATATACATTACAGGGTAATATGGCATCTGGCAAAAGCCCTGGTACTTAGCGCATCAATACCTCGGTAACATTAACAATATGTGTATAAAACACAGTGGGTCAAGAACTGACCAGTCAGATACCCAGAGCTTAATGTAGTTGCTTTAACATTTTCCTTCACCTTAAAAAAATCGTCTATGGTGTTTCTGAATTCTAGGGGACATAGTGATGCTGGAGAAACATCATTGCTTCCTTGCAGCTCTCAGTCATCAGAAGGTAAGCTTAGTTTTAGGTGTGAAGACTTATTACTAAGAAAGTTATCATCATTATCTGTCTTGGAGAGGGAAAAATTTCTAAGTGAACTTGAAAAGATTTTGGTGGGTTGAGCTATCCTCCTCAGAATTCCCACAGTATTTTGGTCACACTCCTGTTATAATCTTATATCGCAATAAGTTGTTCACTCAACTGGCTCACCCCTAGACTGTGAGTCCCTTAAGAGCAGAAATGGTGTTCTACTTTTTATCAACCACCAGCTGTTAGCATAGTTCCTTGTATATTAGAGCACTCAAATGTCCGTTGGTCAAATTCATGAAAAGCACCAAGGGGAAGTTATTGTAGCTGTTCACCGCAGGAATATGTTAATATATTATTTACATTAATTAATAAAAATTAACATATTAGGAACTATTAAAAGTAAAATCATATTCAGCCATAAAAAAGAATGAAATATTGCCATTTGCAGCAATATGAATGGACCTAGAGTTTGTCATACTAAGTGAAGTAAGTCAGAGAAAGACAAATATGATATCACTTATAGGTGGGATCTAAAAAAATAATACACATAAATATATTTACAAAACAGAAATAGACTCACAGACATAGAAAACAAATATATGGTTACCACAGGGAAAGTAGCAGGGTTGAAAGGGATAAATTAGGAGTATGGGATTAACAGATACACACAGCTATATGTAAAATAATAAGAATTTCATATATAGCACAGGGAACTATAGTCAATATCTTGTAAAAACCTATAATGGAAGAGAATCTGAAAAAGAATATATATACATACATATATGTACAACTGAATCACTGTGCTGTACACCTGGAACTAACAGTATTATAAATCAACTATACTCAATAAAAGAAAAAATCTAGTATTGCTCTGCCTTTAGTGTGGAGGTTAAAGTATGAAGGAACTGTCTGTACTCAAGGGTTATAAGTCATGATTGACCCAATGACTTCCCACATACTTGATTCACATCAGTCTTTATAAGCATCTTAAACCATTATGAGAATGTTTGTAAGGTAAGCATGAATGTTTCTAACATTTTAGGATGCAGCTGGTTTGTTTCTTTTAAAGAGGGAAATAGGAAATATATTTGAATTGAAAAAAATATATTGACCAAGTTATATACTTTTTAAAGTCCTCAGTTGAATCTTTTGTTATGATTTAGGATCCTCTAGACAGTCTTTTATTAGTGTGCCTGGAACGTCTACGGAAATATTACTTGGTGCTGGTAGTGTCGGAACAGATGTTGCAAGTGAACTTCTGGACTTACAAAGGTAATGTTTGATTACTGTAAATACTTTCACAAGCAGAATCATCATCTTATTAACCATACAAATATTAAAAAATCAATAGGTTTCCTATATGCAAACAGTAACCAGTTTAATAACATAATGGAAGAGATCACTTTTTTACTAGCAACTTAGTTTGTAAAGTCCTTCCTAAACATTGCACAGAACTTGGAATTCATTAAGATAAAAATGGATAAATTTAATTGTATAAAAACTCAAACATAACTATAACCATTGTAATTAACAAGGTTAAAAGACAAATTATAAGCCATAGAAAATGTGTGTATTACATAGGATAAAATACACTAATTATCTTAATCTATAAAACTTTTGACTGTATGGATCACAACAAACTGGAAAATTCTTGAAGAGATGGGAATACCAGAGCACTTGACCTGCCCCCTGAGAAATCTGTATGCAGGTCAGTAAGCAACAGTTAGAACTGGACATGGAACAGGAGACTGGTTCCAAATTGGGAAAGGAGTACGTCAAGGCTATATATTGTCACCCTGCTTATTTAACTTACATGCAGAGTACATCATGAGAAATGCTGGACTGGAAGAAACACAAGCTGGAACAAGATTGCCGAGAGAGATATCAATAACCTCAGATATGCAGATGACACCACAGAAAGTGAAGAGGAACTAAAAAGCCTCTTGATGAAAGTAAAAGAGAAGAGTGAAAAAGTTGGCTTAAAGCTCAACACTGCAGATGGTGACTACAGCAATGAAATTAAAAGATGCTTGCTTCTTGTAAGAAAAGCCATAATCAACCTAGACAGCATATTTTGAACATTACTTTGCTAGCATGTGAGATGAGTGCAATTGTGCAGTAGTTTGAGTATTCTTTGACATTGCCTTTCTTTGGGACTGGAATGAAAACTGACCTTTTCCAGTCCTGTGGCCACTGCTGAGTTTTCCAAATTTGCTGGCATATTGAGTGCAGCACTTTCACGGCATCATCTTTCAGGATTTGAAATAGCTCTACTGGAATTCCATCACCTCCACTAGCTTTGTTCGTAGTGATGTTTTCTAAGGCCCACTTGACTTCACATTCCAGAATGTTTGGCTCTAGGTGAGTGATCACACCATCGTGATTATCCGGGTCATGAAGATCTTTCTTTGTACAGTTCTTCTGTGTATTCTTGCCACTTCTTCTTAATATCTTCTGCTTCTGTTAGGTCCAGACCTTTTTTGTCCTTTATCAAGCTCATCTTTGCATGAAATGTTCCCTTGGTATCTCTAATTTTCTTGAAGAGATCTCTAGTCTTTCCCATTCTGTTCTTTTCCTCTATTTCTTTGCATTGATCACTGAGGAAGGCTTTCTTATCTTTCCTTGGTATTCTTTAGAACTCTGCATTCAAATGGGAATATCTTTTCTTTTCTCCTTTGTTTTTTGCTTTTCTTCTTTTCACAGCTATTTGTAAAGCCTCCCCAGATAGCCATTTTGCTTTTTTGCATTTCTTTTCCATGGGCATGGTCTTGATCCCTGTCTCCTGTACAATGTCACAAACTTCAGTCCATAGTTCATCAGGCACTCTATCAGATCTAGTCTTTAAATCCATTTGTCACTTCCACTGTATAATCATAAGGGATTTGATTAGGTCATACCTGAATGGTCTACTGGTTTTCCCTACTTTCTTCAATTTAAGTCTGAATTTGGCAATAAGGAGTTCATGATCTGAGCCACAGTCAGCTCCCAATCTTGTTTTTGCTGACTGTATAGAGCTTCTCCATCTTTGGCTGCAAAGAATATAATCAATCTGATTTCAGTGTTGACCATCTGGTGATGTCCATGTGTAGAGTCTTCTCTTGTGTTGTTGGAAGAGGGTGTTTGCTATGACCAGTGTATTTTCTTGACAAAACTCTGTTATCCTTTGGCCTGCTTCATTTTGTATTCCAAGGGCAAATTTGCCTGTTACTCCAAGTGTTTCTTGACTTCCTACTGTTGCATTCCATGCATGTAACAAGACTCTTGTGAGTCCCTTGGACTGCAAGGAGATCAGCCAGTCCCTCCTAAAGGTCAGTCCTGGGTGTTCAATGGAAGGACTGATGCTAAAGCTGAAAATCCAATACTTTGGCCACCTCATGCAAAGTGTTGACTCATTGGAAAAGACCCTGATGCTGGGATGGATTGGGGGCAGGAGGAGAAGGGGATGACAGAGGATGAGATGGCTGGATGGCATCACCAACTCGATGCACATGAATTTGGGTGAACTCCGGGAGTTGGTAATGGACAGGGAGGCCTGGCGTGCTGTGATTCATGGGGTCACAAAGATTTGGACATGACTGAGTGACTGAACTGAACTGAGACAGCATATTAAAAAGCAGAGACATTGCTTTGCCAACAAAGGTCTGTCTAGTCAAAGCAATGGTTTTCCCAGTAGTCATTTGTGGATGTGAGAGTTGGACTATAAAGAAAGCTGAGTGCCAAAGAATTGATCCTTTTGAACTGTGGTGTTAGAGAAGACTCTTGAGAGTCTCTTGGACTGCAAGGAGATCCAACCAGTCCATCCTAAAGGAAATCAGTCCTGAATATTCATTGGAAGGACTGGTGTTGAAGCTGAAACTCCATTACTTTGGCCACCTGATGCCAAAAGCTGACTCATTGGAAAAGACCCTATGCTGGGAAAGATTGAAGGCAGAAGCAGAAGGGGACTACAGAGGATGTATAATCAGCAGCCCATGTTGCTTCCCTGATTCATGGTTGTGGGTGCTCCGGACTTGGCGCCTCTTGAGGGAGCAGCCAGTGGACCCACATCTCAGGTCTGTGGGATTTGAGGCTGGGCTGCTGTGGCCGCCTCCTTCTGGTGCCTGGGCTACCCTGAGAAGCAAGGCTAGGGCAAAGCAGGTTGACCAGCACACGTCTGGAGATCTCCCTGGCTGGGGAGGACGGGAGGAGGCCAAGGAGATCACATCCAGGAGGAAACTCCACCTCTCCACCACTGAATGTGTCATCAAAGAGATCAAGCCCTGAGCCTTTGGAGTAGGAGCACTGATTCCAAGACCCTAGACTACCAGAGAATTAACCCTAGGGAGTATCAAATAGTGAGAACTCACACAAAGGAAACCACTTGAATACAAGACCCAGCATCACCCAACCATCAATAGTACCCTGTGCAGGACAGCTCATCTAAACAATAAACAAAGCAAAAATACAAACCCAATCATCAGTAGACAGGATTACCACCTCACTCAGACTTGCCCATCAGAGGAAAAACAAACAAACAAGCAAACAAAAACTCAGCACAAATCTCACCCTATACGAAGCTTACACAAACTATTGGACCAAACTTACCAGGGCCAATAGGAAAAAAGAATTCAGCCTTGAAGACTGGAAAAGGAGACCTCAAACACAGTATGTAAAAAAAAAAAAAAAGATAATGAAAAGGCAGAAAAATATTACACAAATGATGAACAAACTAGAAACACAGAAGTCCAAATATTTGAAGAGGAAATAGGCAAACTACCTGAAAAAGAATTCAGAATAATGATAGTAAAGATGATCAAAAACCTTGAAAACAAAATGGAGAAAATGCAAGAATCAATTAACAAAGACCTAGAAGAATTAAAGAATAAACATACAGAGACAAACAATCACTGAAATTAAAAATACTCTAGAATGGACCAATAGCAGAATATCTAAGCAGAAAAATGAATCAGTGAGCTGGAAGATAAAATGGAGGAAATAACTTTTGAAGAGCAGAATAAAGTAAAAAGAAAGAAAAGAACTGAGGATAGTCTCAGAAATGTCTGGGGCAATATCAAACACACCAACATTAGATTAATAGGGGTCCCAGAAGAAGAAGAGAAAAAGAAAGGGTATGAGAAAGTGTTTGAAAAGATTATAGTTGAAAATGTCCCCAACATGGAAAAGAAAACAGTCAAGTCCAAGAGACACGAAGAGTCCCCTACAGGATAAACCCAAGAAGAAATACACCACAACACATACTAAAACAGACAAAGGCTAAACACACAAAGAAAGACTATTAAAAGCAGCAAGGGAAAAGCAACAAGTAACATACAAGGGAACTCCCATACGCTTAACAGCTGATCTTTCAGAAGAAACTGCAGGCCAGAAGGGAATGGCAGGATACATTTAAAGTACTGAAAGGGAAAAATCTACAGCCAAGATTACTGTACCCATCAAGGACCTCATTCAAAATTGATGGAGAAATCAAAAGCTTTTCAGACAAGCAAAAGTTAAGAGAATTCAGTACCACCAAACCAGCTTGACAACAAATGTTAAACAGACTTACATAATCAAGAAATACAAGAGAAGATAAAGATCTATAGAAACAAACCCCAAACAATTAAGAAAATGGCAATAGGAAAATATATATCAATCATTACTTTAAATGTAAGTGGATTAAATGCTCCAACCAAAAGACACAGACTGGCTGAATGGATACAAAAACAAAACTCTTATATATGCTGTCTACAAGAAACCCACTTCAGACCTAAAGACACATATAGACTGAAAATGAGAGGATGGAAAAGTATATTCCATGCCAATGGGAAGCAAGAGAAAGCTGGAGTAGCAACCCTCATATCAGACAAAATAGACCTTAAAATAAAGAAGATTACAAGAGATAAGGAAGGACACTACATAATGATCAAGGTATCAATCCAAGAGAAAGACATAACAATTGTAAATATCTATGCACTATATCCTCAACAAAATTTTAGCAAACAGAATTCTGCAACACGTTAAAAAACTCATACACCATAATCAAGTTGGGTTTATTCCAGGGATGCAAGGATTCTTCAATATATGCAAATCAATCAATGTGATATACTATATTAACAAATTGAAAGATAAAAACCATATGATAATCTCAATAGATGTAGAAAAAGCCTTTGACAAAATTCAGCACCCATTTATGATTAAAACTCTCCCAAAAAAATGGGCTTAGAAGGAACCTACCTCAACACAGTAAAGGCCGTATATGATAAGCCTACAGCAAACATTATTCTCAATGGTGAAAAACTGAAAGCATTCCCCATAAGATCAGGAACAAGACAAGGGTGTCCACTTTCACCACTGTTATTCAACATTGTTCTGGAAGTACTAGCTACAGCAATCAGAAAAGAAAAAGAAATAAATTCAGATGGGAAAAGAAGTAAAGCTCTCACTGTTTGCAGTTGACATGAAACTGTACATAGAAAACCCTAAAGATAGTATCAGAAAATTACTAGAGTTAATCAGTGAATTTAGAAAAGTTGCAAGATACAAAATCAATACACAGATATCACTTGCATTTCTATATACTAACAATGAAAAATCAGAAAGAGAAATTAAGGAATAAATCCCATTCACCATTGCAAACAAACAAAGAGTTAAATATCTAGGAATAAACTTACCAGGGAAGACAAAAGAACTGTACATAGAAAATTATAAGACACTGATGAAAGAAATCAAAGATGACATAAACAGATGGGGAGATAGTCCATGTTCCTGGTTAGGAAAAATCAATATTGTGAAAATGACTATACTACCAAACACAATCTACAGATTCAGTGTGATCCCTATCAAATTACCAATGGCATTTTTCACAGAACTAGAACAAAAAAATTTCACAATTCATATGAAAACACAAAAGACCCCAAATAGCCAAAGCAGTCTTGAGAAAGAAGAATGGAGCTGGAGGAATCAACCCTCCTGACTTCAGATTATACTATAAAGCTCAGTCATCAAAACAGTATGGTACTGGCACAAAAACAGAAATATAGACCAATGGAACAAGACAGAAAGCCCAGAAATAAACCCATACACCTATGGGTACCTTATTTTTGACAAAGGAGGCAAGAATATACAATGGAGCAAAGACAGCCTCTTCAGTAAGTGGTACTGGGAAAACTGAACAGCTACATGTAAAAAAAATGAAATTAGAACACTTCCTAACACCATACACGAAGATAAACTCAAAATGGATTAAAGACCTAAATGTAAGACCAGAAACTATAAAACTCTTAGAAGAAAACATAGGCAGAACATGCAATGACATAAATCAAAGCAAGATCCTCTATGACCCACCTCCTAGAGTAATGGAAATGAAAATAAGAGTAAACAGGTGAGGCCTGATTAAACTTAAAAGCTTTTACATGGCCAAGGAAACCATAAGCAGGGTGAAAAGACAACCCTCAGAATGGGAGAAAATAATAGGAAATGAAACAATTGACAAAGGATTAATTTCCAAAATATACAAAGCAGCTCATACAACTCAATACCAGAAAAACAACCAACCAATCAAAAAGTGGGAAAAAGACCTAAACAGACATTTCTCCAAAGGAGACATACAGGTGGCTAACAAACACATGAAAAGATGCTCAACATTACTCATTATTAGAGAAATGCAAATCAAAACTACAATGAGATAGCACTTCACACCGGTCAGAATGATAATCATCAAAACGTCTACAAACAATAAATGCTGGAGAGGGTGTGGAGAAAAGGGAACGCTCTTGCACTGTTGGTGGGAATGTAAATCAATACAGCCACTATGGAAGATGGTATGGAGATTCCTTAAAAATCTAGGATTAAAATCACCATATGACCCAGCAATCCCACTCCTAGGCATATACCCTGAGGAAAACAAAATTGAAAAAGACACACATATCCCATTGTTCATTGCAGCACTATTTCCAATAGCTAGAACATGGAAGCATCCTAGATGTCCATTGACAGATGAATGGATAAAGAAGTTGCGCACATACACAATGGAATATTACTCAGCCATAAAAGGAATGCTTTTGAGTCAGTTCTAATGAGGTGGATGAACCTAGAACTTATTATACAGAGTGAAGTAAGTCAGAAAGAGAAAGCTAAATATCATATTCTAATGCGTATGTATGGAATCTAGAAAAATGGTACCGAAAATTTTATTTACAGGGTGGCAGTGGAGAAACAGACATAGAGAATAGACTTATGGACATGAGGAGAGGGGAGAAAAAGTTGAGATGTATGGAAAGAGTAACGTGGAAACTTACATTACCATATGTAAAATAGATAGCCAACAGGAATTTGTTGTATGGCTCAGGAAACTCAAACGGGCTCTGTATCAACCTAGAGGGATGGGATGCGGAGGGGAAAGAGAGGGAAGCTCAAAAGGGTGGGAATATATGTATACCTATGGCTGATTCATGTTGAGGTTTTACAGAACACAACAAAATTCTGTAAAGCAATTATCCTTCAATAAAAAAATTAATCAAATTTTAAAAGATATATAATCATAAAGAAAAAATATAATCATGGTGAGACATTAACATTTCTCTGAGAATATCTTATCAAATGTAGAAAAAAGAATAGGAGCATCTTGAATGATGTTATTAATAAATTACATATAATACATTTATATTTATATTAATTTTACATCCTACACAAAAACATTTAAAACTTTATATCTCGTACATTGTTATTAGGTGAGGAAAGGACAATTACTGAAGCTGTTTGGTGGGTGTATGAGATTTCATTATATTATCTGCTTTTATATCTCTTTGGAATTTTCCATAATAGCTCTAAAATGTATTTCTGAAGTGAATTGTAAATATTTGTACTAAGTAGCACAAAGTTCCGGAGAAGGCAATGGCACCCCACTCCAGTACTCTTGCCTGGAAAATCCCATGGACGGAGGAGCCTGGTAGGCTGCAGTCCATGGGGTCGCTAAGAGTCAGACATGACTGAGCGACTTCCCTTTCTCTTTTCACTTTCATGCACTGGAGAAGGAAATGGAACCCACTCCAGTGTTCTTGCCTGGAGAATCCCAGGGACGAGGGAGCCTCGTGGGCTGTCGTCTATGGGGTCGCACAGAGTCGGACACGACTGAAGCGACTTAGCAGCAGCAGCAGCAGCAGCACAAAGTTCAACCAAGAAAATTACTCTGAGTAGGGTTATAGTCCAACTCCCTTTGCATGTGGATATCCAGTTTTCTCACATAATTTGCTAAAAAGACTTCCTTCTCCCATTGAATGCTCTGGCACCCTTGTTGAAAATCATTTGACTGTATATGCTGGAAGGGCAACATCAGTTCAGTTCAGTCGCTCAGTCGTGTCCGACTCTTTGCGACCCCATGAATCGCAGCACGCCAGGCCTCCCTGTCCATCACCAACTCCCAGAGTTCACTCAGACTCACGTCCATTGAGTCCGTGATGCCATCCAGCCATCTCATCCTCAGTCATCCCCTGCTTATCCTGCCCCCAATCCCTCCCAGCATCAGGGTCTTTTCCGAAGAGTCAACTCTTCGCATGAGGTGGCCAAAGTACTGGAGTTTCAGCTTTAGCATCATTCCTTCCAAAGAAATCCCAGGGTTGATCTCCTTCAGAATGGACTGGTTGGATCTCCTTGCAGTCCAAGGGACTCTCAAGAGTCTTCTCCAACACCACAGTTCAAAAACATCAATTATTCGGCGCTCAGCTTTCTTCACAGTCCAACTCTCACATCCACACATGACCACAGGAGTGGACCACATTCTGTCATACCTCTCCACCATGACCTTCCCATCTTGGGTTGCCCCGCAGGCATGGCTTGGTTTCATTGAGTTAGAGCTGGACTGTGAAGAAGGCTGAGTGCCAAAGAATTGATGCTTTTGAACTGTGGTGTTGGAGAAGACTCTTGAGAGTCCCTTGGACTGCGAGGAGATCCAACCAGTCCATTCTGAAAGAGATCAACCCTGGGATTTCTTTGGAAGGAATGATGCTAAAACTGACGCTCCAGTACTTTGGCCACCTCATGTGAAGAGTTGACTCATTGGAAAAGACCCTGATGCTGGGAGGGATTGGGGGCAGGAGGAGAAGGGAAGAGTCCCTTGGACTGCGAGGAGATCCAACCAGTCCATTCTGAAAGAGATCAACCCTGGGATTTCTTTGGAAGGAATGATGCTAAAACTGAAGCTCCAGTACTTTGGCCACCTCATGTGAAGAGTTGACTCATTGGAAAAGACCCTGATGCTGGGAGGGATTGGGGGCAGGAGGAGAAGGGGACGACCGAGGATGAGATGGCTGGATGGCATCACGGACTCAATGGACGTGAGTCTGAGTGAACGCCAGGAGTTGGTGATGGACAGGGAGACCTGGCGTGCTGCGATTCATGGGGTCGCAAAGAGTCGGACACGACTGAGTGACTGAACGCAATGGAAGTTTCTCTCAAAGGCAGACTGGTTACAGGTTTTGCAGAGTAAGACCACAGGGGCAAAGTGCCATTCTTGTCAATCATATAAAAGGTCCTTGCTATCAACCTGATTTTCCCCTGCTGGTGATGACCTTGACCACCTGACTGAGGTCACGTCCATCAGTCTTCTCCACCGTCAAGTACTGTCTCCCAGCCCCGCATTGGTCCTCTTTGGAAAGAAGTCGCCAAGTATAGTCCACACTTAAGGGTGGGAGTTCTCCTTTAAGGAGAAGTAGCTTGTCCAGGTGATTGTCTCTTTTCCTCACTTATTTAATCGATTATTTATATTAGTGTAAACTTGTTGATATTAATTTTATACTTTATATTACAACCCAAGTCCATATGATTTACATTCTTGCTCAGATTGTTCCAGTTTTGGCCACGGGAAGCCCTTTCCTTTGGCTTCCGTGTCCCTTTACAAACCCCATGGTTTGTGTGTGTGTGTGTGTGTGTGTGTTCACACATGCTTACTCTCTGGCACTAGAAGATGGTCCAGGCTCACCTCCTGTATTTCCCGCCCCAGCCCTGGAATCAGCCATTTCTCCAAGGAGCCTGGGCTCCTTGTTCTGGGCAGGGATCTTAGAAATCAAGCTCTCACACTGGATGTGCTCATTGCTGGGGGGACATCCTTGCTTCTAAGCCCTCTCAGCTGACAGAGCCGGCAAACTTAGGTGCAGATACTAACCTCTGTGGGCTCCCAGGTGGCTCAGTGGTAAAGAATCCATCGGCCATGAAGGAGACACGGGTTCGATCCCTGGGTCAGGAAGAGTCCCTGGAGGAGGAAATGGCAGCCCACTCCAGTACTCTTGCCTGGAGAATCCCATGGACAGAGGAGCCTGGCGGGCTGCTGTCCATGGGGTCCCAAAGAGTCAGATCCAACTGAGCACTGCCACTGCCACTAAGCTATGTCCATGCGCATATCTGTGACTGTTTCTGTCTGTTGTAGGCTCGTCTGCAACCTTCCACTACAGCAGAGAGGAATCCGGCTCCCATGGTCTGCGGACATAATCGCTCAATGCCAATGTGCTTGTATGATGTGATTTCAGAACTGTTAACCTGCGCCCTTGCAGGGGCCACCCTTACCGACTAGAGCACAGTGTAATGCATGGTTCCTTTTGCCTTTCGTCTCACAGACTCTGCTCCTTTCCATAATCACTTCGGTCAGCATCTTTTCTCTCATCCCGAGCTCTTTTCCCGGCCTGGGTCTCCCCTTCTTCCGCCACTAAGCCTGGCCTGTGGGGCTCAGGCAGTGGTGTCCTCTGTGGGGATCAGATCATGCCTCAGTGAGTCTCAGTGGTCCCCTCTGCCATCACTGGACTGAGTGAACCCCCCACACCACCCCCAAAACAGCCCAACTGAATCCTCCTGACACACCTGCCGAGCTCTGCAGCCTCAGGGGTGGACCTAGCCCCAGGCCCAGCTCCAGTCAGTCTTGGCTCCTGCCTGAGGACCCCTGTGCATCCCCCCAGGACCGTGCAGCAGGAGCCGGCCACTCTGGGCTCTGGCCAAGCTGTGCAGCCATGCTGCTGGTCCGCCTGGTAACGGGGGCCTTCTCAGATTACTCGGAGGATCACTTTGCCTTAGAAACTCCAGCTGTCACCTCCGATGCATTAGTAACCAATGCCAAGGCCCTGAGCAGCAGAGGACTGGCAATAAGCGTCCCCAGGTGTCCCGCCAGCGCCGTGCTCTGTCCCCACAGCCATTAGCGACACCAGGGAGAAGGTGAGCAAACTCGGAGGGAGGCGCAGTACCCAAGATTCTGGGACGGGTAGCCTGGGATGCCTCCCCTGGTGAGCCCTGTCGGGAGCCTGGATTCCTGTTTCCAGGTTAAGGAGAAAGAGGGGAGCTCTGCATGGGTGGGAGAGGGCTTAGGTCAACCTGCAGGGCTGAGGACACACTGGAAGGCTGGAGGCATCTCAAAAGCCCCGAGGGGTTCGAGTGCCAGCAGCCTCTTCAGCTCTGTGGCTCCACAGGTTGGGTGTAGACAGGTTGGGAGCAAGCTGCTCTGGCCTCTGAGCAGCAGCCCCGCTGCAGGTCACTGATCAGAGCCGGTATGCATGTGGAAGGGGAGCAGGGGGCCTGGCCCCATCAGTCTCCAGCCAGCCTGGCTTTGACTGTGCATGAGCTGACTGCTTGACTCACGGGGCAAGAACTGATCTCAGCCCCCTCCAAGACCCAGGGATGCCCCCACCCCATCTGGGCCCAATGGACCCAGGAGTCCCTCACTGCCCCCATGTGACAAGGTAAGTGTCCCTGAGGCTCCATGGCAGCACCACTGCCTGGCAGAGGAGGACCAGGGCCCCCGCGTGGGCTCAGGAGTGAGCCTGCCAGCCTCACCTGACCCAATGTGAGGAGTTCTCACACCGAGCCCTCTGGCGGCGGATGACAGGTCCCACTGGATGTCACTCGAGGCCTTTCTTTCCCAGTCCATGATACTCCTGGGGGCCTCCTCCCTGCCCCCAACTCCAAGAGTGTCTTGGGAGAGGCCAGCTCCTGGGAGATGGAGCCAACAGGAGCACAAAACCCATAGCGTGGGTGGGAGGGCTGTCTAAACATCTTCAGAAGGCTGAGAGGGGACCAAAACCAGGGCCTTCAAAATCCAGCCCCCAGAGGTTCTTCTAAGCCAGGGGTTAGAATTCCTTAGAACTACGGACTCTTCCCCCAGAAAACTAAGCCTTTACATCATATCTTACCTACAGTTTCAGAGGCCATCCATGGATGCCTGTAAGGAAAGGCCTTTCTTTCCCAGTCCATGATACTCCTGGGGGCCTCCTCCCTGCCCCCAACTCCAAGAGTGTCTTGGGAGAGGCCAGCTCCTGGGAGATGGAGCCAACAGGAGCACAAAACCCATAGCGTGGGTGGGAGGGCTGTCTAAACATCTTCAGAAGGCTGAGAGGGGACCAAAACCAGGGCCTTCAAAATCCAGCCCCCAGAGGTTCTTCTAAGCCAGGGGTTAGAATTCCTTAGAACTACGGACTCTTCCCCCAGAAAACTAAGCCTTTACATCATATCTTACCTACAGTTTCAGAGGCCATCCATGGATGCCTGTAAGGAATCCCTGCTCTCATCAGACATATGGAAAAACACACACATAGACTGTTCCATCCAGGAGAGTCACCCCTGCCACTCCCGATGCATTTGTGTCTCCAGCCCATGCCACCATCTGCTTTCAGAGAATAGAGCCACCTCCCCTCCCCTGAGCCTGTCCTAGAGCCAGGAGCCCAGAGCACAACCCCACCCCCCCCACCCCACCCCCCAACAAAGCAGCC
>SJXQ01001902.1:402933-455294 GCA_006408695.1 Aepyceros melampus | reverse complement strand
CTGAAGACAGGGTCCACCTCTGGGGCGCTTCCAACATCAGCTGACCACCCCCGGGCCCTCCCCATCCTCGGCAGACCCTCAGTGGTCAATACAGGCGCCGAAGCCCAGTCAGTGTCCCTGAGCCGGTGATGTGCTGGGGACACCCAGAAAAGGCACCGCTCTCACCCTTGAAAGCTATCACTCAAGATTTGAATGGTCCCCTTAGGCTCTTGGAGCTGAGAGAAGGGCAGCTGGTTAGAGAGTCACAGACGTTTGAGCTGTCTGACAGCCTGCCGTGCGCAGTGTGTTCGCAGGAGCCGAGACCAGAGGATTCTGAAAAGGGCAGCTGGCCCAAAGCCCTGTGCAGCAGCCTCTCCCCTTTCACTTTTGCAGTTTCTTTCTTTTTGGCTGTGCTGGTCTTCATTGCTGTGCGGGCTTTTCTCTAGTTTCAGAGAACGGGGGCTACTTTCCAGTTAGGTCCCTGGGCTTCTCTTCTCAGTGGCTTCTCTTGGGGCGAAGCACAAACTCTAGGCTGTCCTGGCTCAGCAGTTGCGGCTTCCGGGTTCCAGAGTGCAGGCTCAGTAGTTGTGGCGAATGGGCTTTGTTGCTCCACAGCATGTGTGGTCTTCCTCAGTCAGGGATCGAACCATGTTTCTTGCATTGGCAGGAGGATTCTTTACCCCTGAGCCACCAGGGAAGCCCCGACCCCTTCACTCTGATGCTCGAGTTTCCTCCCCAACAGTCCTGCCAATATTTACTTGATCACCTTCACTGATCAAGGGGAGCTCACTATCTGCCGAGACATCCCTTTCCTCACTGGACAGTGTTCACCAACCATCCTTGCCTTGCTCTGGAATTTTTGTCTCATCAGGATTCCCATGCCCTGCTTTCTGTCCCGCCCTTTGAAATCAGGCAGAGAAGGTGTATTTCCTTATCCACAGGCCAACCAGCCCGTGGAATGAGCAAGGTCCACCCCATCCCTGTTCTTTGGGTCACTGCCCTAGAACATGGTTTCTAGCCCCACAGTCTGTCAAAGGGCAGGCCCCAAATGGAACTCCCAGAGGGGCTTCACCAGTTCAGAGGAGAAAACACGGACCTCATCTCCTCTGACCTGGACATCACACTCCTCATTTGGCCGAGGAACCCTCCAGTTTCGGGGGCTGCCTCATCTCATTACTCTTTCCCGCCATCATCCTCCATGCAGTCCCCTCCTCCTCCTAGGACGCCAAGTAACGTGTCCTTACTGCAGCCACTCTCCTTTGGAGCATGCTTGTCATTTTTTTTTCCCATTGCCACTTCCTGGGTCCCAATTCCATCTCCTGCCTTCCCAGCCAAGTTGGCATCAGCCCACATCTCCAGGGAACCTTCTCATGTTACTAATAAGGATGGTCAGCAGGACAAAGTCATGAACAGGGACCTCCTGGGTCCCCTGGAGACTCCACCAGCCTCAGATGGGCCTTGCAGCCTTGCTCTGCAGAGTGATGCTTCCGCTGGTTTACTGCAGTGGACACAGGGACACGGGCCAGGCATCTGGCCAAGCCCCTGCAGCCATGGGCCTTCTAGATTGTCACCTCTCATCCGGATCAGTCATCACAGCCACCCAGCCGGTTCCCAGCCTCTGGCACTTCCTTTTCCCCAGCTCTGGGGACCCAGGGCAGCTCTGGTGAAGCCACTGCCAGCAAAGGACACCTCAGAGCAGCCCGGGACCCCTGGGACACCTTCTTAAGCCTCTTTGGGTGGCTCCAGCCCCTTCACAACCCCTGTACCCCCTGCTCCAGTGCGACTTGCTGGCTTCTGCGTGGAGAGCGTTCCAGGTCTGAGTGTTGTTGACCGCGAGAGGAGCTAGCTCCCCGCCCGATGATAGTTTGGATGATTTATCAGTGGCTTCTCCTGCAGTCTCCTCCTGTCCCATCCCCAGGTTCCTGCCAGGGCTTGGTGGAGGCTTTCCCTCCGGGAGTGCCCAGGGCTGCCCTCAGAGGGTGGGGGGCAGTGGGGGACTGCAGTCCAGCTGCCAGTGCTATTGCTCACTCTAAACCTCCCCCTCCCTCGCAGCTCGGGGAGGACTCCGACTACGATAAACTGAGCGACATGGTGAAATACCTCGACCTGGAGCTCCACTTTGGCACCCAGAAAGCCGCCAGTGAGTGGCCCCAGGGGCCGAGGGGAGCCCCGATGCCAGGTTCTGCAGCAGCCCACCCACTGCCTTCTGTGGGGGTCCCAGGGCTTAGAGTCCCCGAGGTCTGAACACACTGCCCTTTATTTCCTGGGTCCCTGAATTATTTAACGTCTCAGAGCCTCAGTTTCCCCACTTCAATACTGGAGATGATGATAACTGGCATGTATCGCATGCTCACCAAATGCCACACACCCTTGTTTCTACATTGATCCTGTGACAATTGTGTAAGCTGGGGGCTGTGATCACCCCAGCTTCCTGATGAGGAAGCACAGAGAGGCCAGGTATTTGTTCAAAGTCAGAATCTGTCCAGCCTCTCTCTCTCCCCTAACCGGCCTCTGCGTGTCTCCATGTCGTTAGGATACTGTGTGTGTGGACAGTGGTCCTGGGATGGAAGAGAGAGACTGTTGTCCTTCCAGGCAGCATCTACAGTCACCCAGTGGCCGGTTCTCCTGATGGGGCCGGCTCAGGCCCAAGGGCCCAGGGGAGAGAGGACGGGGGAAGGACATACACACACCACACAGACTGGGTGTGCAAGGCTGGACTCCAGAGTCCATGAGTGAGGAGAGTGTGGACACCTGGAGCTGATTCACTCAAGTCCATGGTCGGGGACCTCGGGACTGTGGGTTGTGGCCACACCCCTCCTGGGCCCTCTCCCAGTAGCCTCAGCCTAGCCTCCCCTTCCTAAACCATCAGTTTCTCTTCCAGAGCCCGTGCCAGGGCCTGAGCCCTTCAGGAAGAAGGAGGTGGTGGAGATCCTGTCCCACAAGAAGGCCTACAATACCTGTGAGGGGCTGCAGAGGCCCAGGGGCTGGCGGTGGGGGGCAGGACACGACCTCTTGGGGCCACAGAGCCTCGGATTCACCCCAGTGGATAGTAGAGATCGGGTCGTGGGGGCCCCCAGCACTGCCACCGGGCTCTGTGAACGCTTCCTTCCAGGTTCGGGGCGGCCTTGACTCCGCCCCCCTCCTGTGATCTGCTCCCAGTTCTGGCCCTGCCTCCAGCCTCATCCTCTGCTCGCCCCTTTAAGACCCTCACTAGTTCCCTGGCCCCAGCTCCTCAGTTCAGTTCAGTTCAGTTCAGTTGCTCAGTTGTGTCCCACTCTTTGCGACCCCATGGACTTGCAGCAAGCCAGGCCTCCCGGTCCATCACCAACTCCCAGAGCTTGCTCAAACTCATGTCCATCGAGTCGGTGATGTCATCCAACCATCTCATCCTCAGTCGTCCCCTTCGCCTCCCGCCTTCAATCCTGCTCAGCATCAGGGTCTTTTCTAGTGAGTCAGTTCTTCGTATCATGTGGCCAAAGTATGGAGTCTCAGTGTCAGCATCAGTCCTTCCAATGAATATTCAGGATTGATTTCTTTTAGGATGGACTGGTTGGATCTCCTTGCAGCTCCACAGGCCCTACTCAATCTAGGTCTGTTCCCTGGAGAACCCTTCCCTCTAAGGGTCGCAGGACGGTTCCTCTGGTCCTCTGGGCTCCTGCCCCGCCCCGACCACGCCCAGCAGCCCCGGCCCCTCCCCGCCCACCCCGCGGCCACGCCCCGGCCACGCCCAGCAGCCCGGGCCTCGCCCAGTTCACCCCGCGGCCCCGCCCACAGCCATCCTGCTGGCGCACCTGAAGCTGAGCCCGGCGGAGCTGCGGCAAGTGCTCATGAGCATGGAGCCCCGGCGCCTGG
Source organism: Aepyceros melampus (assembly GCA_006408695.1). NCBI lineage: Eukaryota > Metazoa > Chordata > Mammalia > Artiodactyla > Bovidae > Aepyceros > Aepyceros melampus. The sequence goes on along the minus strand of SJXQ01001902.1, from coordinate 451,463 downwards.
AGCCCGCGCACCTCGCGCAGCTGCTGCTCTTCGCGCCCGACGCCGACGAGGAGCAGCGCTACCAGGCCTACCGCGAGGCGCCCGGCCGCCTCAGCGAGCCCGACCAGTTCGTCCTGCAGGTGCTGCGGCCGGGCCACCCGCCCGGGGCCCTGCGGCCTCGGCCTCCTCTATCGCGGCTCTATCTTTTTGTGCGTGCGTCTCGCTCCCCTCCCGGCCCCACGCTCACACCTCTCTGAGTTTTACACCTTTAACGGCCAGGTCTCACTCGGGGTCCAGGGGAGATGGGATGAGGGTGTTCCCTAGAGGTCGTGCTTATTTTCCTAAAGGGATGCCGGGCCGCGCGCTGACTCCCCCGCGAGGCTGCCCGGGGCAGGGCCTCCCGGCGGCATGGATGAATGTTGGTCGTGCCTTTCTGGTAGATGCTGTCGGTTCCCGAATACAAGACCCGCCTGCGCAGCCTCCACTTCCAGGCCACCCTCCAGGAGAAGACAGAGGAGATCCGAGGCAGCCTGGAATGCTTGCGCCAGGCCTCCCTTGAGCTCAAGAACAGCCGGAAGCTTGCCAAGATCTTGGAGGTCAGGGCCATCACCTCTCAGATCAGTCTGCCTGCCCCTCTGGCCCCTGGAGCTTCCAGCCTGGAGGCCCGTCACCAAGGGGCCAGGGAGTGGGGGAGGACCTGCCTTCTCGTTCCCTCCCCAGTTTGTGCTGGCCATGGGCAACTATCTCAACGATGGACAGCCTCAAACCAACAAAACCACGGGCTTCAAGATCAACTTCCTGACGGAGGTGAGGGGGCCGGTCAGGCAGTCGTCCATCTGTTTGCTCTACCACTGAGGCTCCCAGGCAGGAAGAGCCGGCTACCTGAAGCCAGCATGTAACAGAAGCAAAGGCTGGGGCTTGAAAGGGTGGGGAGGCAAGGTGGCTTCTCCAGGCCTTGGAGAGACGGAGTGGTGGGGGAGGAGGGGACAGGGGAGAAGGCTCCAGGAGGAAGGGGTGAGTCCTACCTGGTGAATCCTGTGCCCTCGACACCAGAACCACCGTCAGGCCAGTCCTATCCCAGAAAGATCTAGAACCAGAAAAAGGACACCTCAAATATCCAGCCTTCCCCCTGTGTGTCTGGGACTTTCCACCACAACACCTTTGGTTGCTTTTTTAAGAGAGGAAGGACAAGTCTGTTTATAGATATGAACGGTTTAGGGTGTCTGAGGCTCAGCTGGGCCACAGATGGTTCCAGAAAACCACAAAAAGGAAAAACCGTGAATGATGTTCCCACTTTCGCTGTGGAGTTAGAAAATCTTGGGATCCATCTGCTGACAAGAACAAATTCACAAGGACCAAAAAGAACCTAGGTGTCTCCCCTAGCTGGGGATGGGAAGGACTGGTTCCTGATGGGGGTCTCAAAGATCTGGGCCAGGGGACAAGCTCACGACATCCCAGCAGATAAGAGCTTCAGAGTAAGGCCTACTAGCCATCCGTTTATAAGCTTTGGAGTTGTCGAGTGTCGGGGGTGGGGAACTGATGATGCCACAGGCTGGGGAAGCAGGGCTGAGCCCATGTGATCAGGAGTCAGATGTGGTCCTGGAGGAGGATGTGTGTGGGGGTCACTTGCAGCTGAACTCCACCAAGACGGTGGACGGGAAGTCTACCTTCCTGCACATCCTCGCCAAATCGCTGGCCAGCACTTCCCCGAGCTACTGGGCTTTGCTCAGGACCTGCCCACTGTGCCCCTGGCTGCCAAAGGTAAGCCAGGTGGACGGGTGGGGAGGCAGAGCCCCCACTGTCCTGGGCTGGCCCCCTGGGCAGCCCCCATGAGGCTCTATCGCCTTGCCTACAGTGAACCAGCGGGCCCTGACCAGCGACTTGGCTGACCTCCATGGCACCATCAGTGAGATCCAGGCTGCGTGCCAGAGCATGTCCCCCTCCAGCGAGGACAAGTTTGCCGTGGTCATGGCGGTATCCTGTCCCAGGGCCTCAGTGGACTCAGGGGCAGGGTGGGGGTCAGGGAGAGCTGGCCATCACTCCAGCGACCACTGCAGACCCCATGTCCTGGCGGAGAGTCTGGGCAGAGGCTGCTGTGGGTGCAGGGGTTCTAGAAGAGGGTCCATCTTAGGTCATTTAGAATCTAAGTGCTTATGCTGAGGCTGTGTGTAACTGAGAAGGAGCTCTTCTGGTTGGCCTAAGGCCACTCCCTTGCCCCGTCTGTTCTTGGTGGGGTGGGGTGGGGGGCAGCAGAGCCTAGACTGCGGTCACAAGATACAAGGAGAGGTTTGTCATGTCTGACTAGCCAGAGGCAGTCAGGAGAGGAAATGTAGTAACAAATGCTATAGATTTTTTTTTAAAGGACAGAGAGGGAGAACAGGCTTGAGAGTAATAAGGGGCCGGCCTCCGTGGGTTGTTGGGGAAGAAGCGGGTAGCCTCTGGGCGGAGCCAGGAGAACAGAGAGAGCTGCTCCACAGAGAGGGGAGCAAGTGATTGGCGTGAGGCTGGGCTGGGTGTGGCGGGTGTCAGGACAAGCCAGGAGCCTCTGGCGGGGGCATGATGCCCAGGAAAGCAAAGGGCCCCGGGGCAGTAAGGCCGCTGGCTTGGGTCACTGCCGGAGTACCTGCGCCAGGGGCCCGGAGCCGTTTCCTTAACAGAGGCCGTCAGTCTTTCCTGGAGACGGCCCAGCCATTGCTGCGGGCGCTGGACGGGCTGCACGAGAGGCCATGGAGGAGCTGGGCAAGGCGCTGGCCTTCTTCGGGGAAGATTCCAAAGCCACCACTTCCGAGGCTTTCTTCGGCATCTTCGCGGAGTTCATGAGCAAGTTCGAGGTGAGCCCCGGTGGGAGGCCCTGGGAGAGGGCGGGGCCCGAGGTCAAAGGTAGGGGGATCCCTGCGTGAAGCCGGAGGAGGGCAAGGGGCCCTGGTCAAGGACACGCCCCCACCTGGGCGGGGCCATAGGTGTCCGCCCGGGCCGTGGGCGGGGCGCGGGCACCGCTGACCTGCCCCTTCCCCACGTGCTCCTCCGTCCCCAGCGAGCGCTCGGAGACCTGCAGGCAGCCGAGGGCCCGCGCAGCTCGGGGATGGTTTCGCCCCTGGCCTGGTGACGGCGGCGGCCCGCGCGCGGAGACGGACGCCCGAGGCTGCGCCCGAGAGGGTCGCGCGGACGCCGCCCCGCGTGGCCCCGAGCGGTCCGGGTGCGGAGTGGGGCCCAGCCACCCGCGCGTCTCCAGCTACCTCAGCCGTCCAGCTCCAGCCGCCCGCGAAGGTGCGGGGACCCCTTCTCAGGGCCGAGCCGGGGCGCCAAGAGTCGAGGGCGCGGGGCCGGAGCCTGCGCGCTAACTCCCCGGTACGGGTGAATCGCCCGCTGACTTCCCGCGCTTCCTTGTTCCCCTCAGCCCCGTCCCGCCCGTCCCGCCCGGCTCTCGGCCCTCAGGACTTCAGGGTCCGGGGAGGTGGGGACAGCGAGGGCGGTGTCCGCGCACTAGGGCAGCCACTTGGCCTGACCGTGCCCGGGCCCCAGCAAGGACGTCTGAATCCTTCCTGAGCCGGCTCCGATCGCGCCCAGGAGACTTTCTCACGGAGCACAGAGCCCGCAGACCTCGGACTGTGGAGGCGGAGGCAGATGCCCTTGAACAAGCCACACCTGGGGCTGCTTGGAAGAAGGCTGGCCGGCTGGAAGGGAAACCCCAAGTGCAGGGACTTGGGGCGGGGGGGGGGGAGGGGAGTGCGCACCTAGGTCCGCCTCGAAAGCCAAAAGAAGCTTGAGTCCACTGCAGCCCAGAACCGAGGCAGGCATGCTGGAGAACAGCTGGGCAGAGACACGGGCAAGGATTCAGGAGATCCTTTGTGGTAGATTGCAGAATTGAGGTTTTATCCCACCGAGAAACTGAAATCCAGCTTAGAAGTGGTCACTTGGACGTGGGAAGTCTGGGAGCAGGAGGAGGACGTTAAGTAGGGGCTGAGAGAACAGAAAGGTGTTTAGGTGATGGATAAACAGGACTTGGTGGCTGGTTGCCGGGCTTCTCTCCTGGGTGAGTGGTGGTGATGTTCCCTAGAACAGGCCGCGCTCAGGCAGTAACCCCATCTGGGACAGATTTGGGGTCCCAGAGTCTGTTTTACATGTGTATCTCAGGATGTAGCAGGGAGTTACCTGGATGCTGGGAGCAGGGCGGATGCTGGGGGCATCAGTTTCCTTTCTTTATTCACCCTGGGTTGGCAGCTTCCAGCTACCTCTTGCCCTGACTTTCTTCCAGAGAAGCCTGGAACGGACTTTAGAGCCCACCCTTTAGGCTGTTCTTTCTCCCATGTGACTGAGTAGCTGGTGTTGCCCCTGGACAGTGTTGGGGACTCATTCATTTCTTCCCAGTCTCCCACCAGCCCCGTCTTTGAGACCATGTATGTTCTTTCTTTGTTTCCCACTCACAGCCACCATATAGAAATGTCTAAACCAAACTGTGTGATTCAGGTGGGAGATATGCACCCAGAGGTGGCTCGTGGAGGGCATTTCTCCCCAGCAGCTCAAGCTGGATAATTTTCGTAAGCCTTTGTCTATGAGGAACGTGTCAGAAGGTCCATTAAAATCCCTGTGTGAGGTCTGTAGAGACTAGAGACTGCACCGGCTATGAACAAGCATGACCCTCCAGGCCCTGTATGGCATTTTTCCTGCAAACTAGAAACCTCTCCAGGTATATCCAGTCCCATGCCAGGGGACCCAGGCGGACAAGCCAATCGCTAGCTGGGTTTTCTCCCCATAATGCCTGTGTGTGCATGCTCAGTTGCGTCTCACTCTTTGCCCATGGACTGTAGCCCACCAGGCTCCTCTGTCCATGGAATTTTCCAGGCAAAGATAGGGGAGTGGGTTGCCATTCCCTTCTCCAGGGGATCTTCCTGACCCAGGGATCGAACCTAGGTCTCCTGCATTGCAGACAGATTCTTTACTGTCTGAGCCACCAGGGAAGCCTGTAATTGCCTTGTAGCTGTTACTTATTTCCCACACAGTGCTGTGTGACAAACACTCCCAAAACTCAGTGGCTTAACACAGCAGCCACTACCACTCTTGAGTCCATGGGTCACCTGGGCAGTTCTAATCTGACCTGGGCTCAGTGGACTCACTCATGTGTCTGCAGCCACCTGTGGGTAAGCGGTCAGCTTTGCTAGTCACGCAAGTCTCTTTCCATGTCCGGTGCCTTGACTGGGACCATTGAGATGGCTTCGTGTGGTCTCTTATACTCCAGCCAAATAGCCAGGGCAGCTCACACGGTAAAGGCAAGGGCCCAGGAGAACAAGCAAAGGCAGAGAAAAGCTCTGAAAGCCTTACCTCAGAACTGTCACACCATCCCTTCTGCCACATTCTGTTGTCAAAGCAAGTGATGAGCCCAGCCCAGATTCTAGGGGAGGGGAAATAGACTCCCCTTTTGATGAGAGGGGGTGAGTGGGTGAAAGTCGCTCAGGTGTGTCCTACTCTTTGCGACCCCATGGACTATATAATCCATGGAATTCTCCAGGCCAGAATACTGGAGTGGGTAGCCTTTCCCTTCTCCAGGGGATCTCCCCAACCCAGGGATCGAACCCAGATCTCCCGCATTGCAGGTGGATTCTTTACCAACTGAGCCACACGGGAGGCCCCTCTTGATGAGAGATGCTGCAAAGCCACAAGGCAGAGGGTATGGGCTCAGGGTCAGGCAGAGTCAGAGCCATTGTCACCATCAGTCTGCTGTGAACATCCACGGCCAGGCGTCCTGGGGAACCTCCCAGCCTCCTTGCGCTCCTCAGAGGGCCCTGATTCCCCGGACCCAGTAGAGCTCTGCTCACCCTGCTCGTGTGTCCTCCAAGCAACATGCTTTTCCTTCTGTCTCACCTAGTCACCCTTGAGTCACCGGACCCCTCTCCAGATGCTGTCAGTCTGGGGGCAATGGTGATCTGTGCCTGCCTAGCAACCAGTGTCCCTTCTGCTGGGGGAAGCTCCCTATTTCTCCTTTGGGAAATTATCCCTCCTCTGCCCCCAGGCCTTGGAATGTTGCTGAGTGGATAAGACTGGTTCTTGGGACTCTGGCCAGGCAGCTGAGAGTCAATTCAAGTTAGAAGTGTTTGGAAAGGAAGCCCCTTTCTTCTGGATGTATCATTGGGTATATAGAGGGTGGGGTCCTGGAAGGAGCTGCCAGGACCACCATGTGGAAGGCACCTGTCTGGGTGTAAACCAGTACAGAAGAAAAGGAGAGAAGACCACTCTGGCCATCTCCTTACCCCTGAATCCAACTGTACCTGAAGCAGACATCCTGACTTTCCAGTTTCCAAGCTGACAAATTGCCCCCCTCCCACCATTTGTAAATTTTAAAAAATTTCTTTTAGTTTTTTGGCTTAGGCTGGCTTGAATGGGTTTCTGTCACTTGCAACACGAAGAAGGTGAACCAATCAACAGATGGTTACAGATGTTCAGTGTTTTAACCTTCTCAGTGCATTCCCTTCATTCACAAACGAATTCGCCAATACGGTCTGACTGCCTCCCACGTGCCAGGCGCCATGCTGCGTGCAGATGTCTGCCTCTCTGAGTTTGGTTTCCCAGGGTCATATTTCACGGTGATTCTTCACCTGAGTCAGCACGAAGCCCTGTATGTGAGCCAATTTGTGTGCCATACCCCACTCCCTGCCCCCATTCCTCACTAAATGACGAAGTGTAACAAGCAGGAATGGATTTCCCTCTCAATAATACTGGAAGATAGCGTGGCCCAATCGCACACCACCTTCTCTAATAACGTCTGATAATGGTTCCTAGGTAGCGTGCTCCATGTTTCTACATATATCACTTACGTTCCCAGTGACCCTCTGAGGTGGGTTTTATTATCTTCTTTTTACAAATAAAACATCTGAAACTCAGGAAGGTTATGTGACTTGCTGGATGGAAAGTCAAGTCTGCCTAAATCCCAAGCCCATCCTTTTGAGTGGAAACCACTTCTTTGTTGTGCTTATGTGATTTTGCAAAACGCCTATGAGTGTTCCAGGGGCCACTGATGCTGGCAACTTCAACAGAAAGACAGCCCCGCCTCTTTTCGCAGCTGATTCTGTTCCTCTGGCTCAGGCTGCCACAGCAAAACACCTTCAGCTGAGTGGCTGGAATGAATGCATGCGTGCATGCTCAGGTGTGTCCAGCTCTTTTCTATCCCATGGACTATAGCTCCCAGGCTCCTCTATCCACGGGATTCTCCAGGCAAGAATGCTGAAGTGGGCTGTCATTCTTTCTCCAGGGGACTTTCCCAATCCAGGGATCAAGCCTGTGTCTCCTGCAGACACTTATTCTCTCCCAGCTCTGGAGGCTGGAAGTCCAAGGTCAGCGTCTCTGGAGACCGGGTTTCTCCTGAGCCTGCTCTCCTTGGCTCGTAGGTGGCCGTTCCTCGGTGTCCTCACAGACCTTTGCTCTGGGCATTGCCGGTGTCTCTTCTTATAGTGACACCAGTCCCACTGGATTAGACTTCCATCCTTATGATTCCTTTAAGCTTAAATATTGGGTTGGCCAAAAAGTTTGTACAGGTTTTTCTGTACGCTATTATGGAAAAACACCAACGAACTTATTGGCCAACCCAATACCTCCTTAAGGAACTTATGTCCAAATGCAGTCACCTTCTGAGGTGTTGGGGGCTAGGACTTCCACACAGGCATTTGGGGAAGGAGACACAGTTCAGCCCATGTCACCTCCTTATCAGTGCTGGTTCCAAGGAAGCCACAGAGATCCGAGTTCAGCGGATGCTCCAGAGAGAAAGGATTCGGGCAAGCAGCTTTTCTCCCCTCCTCCCCAATCTGCACACTTCCGTGTCCCTGCCCTCACCTTCATCCATACAGTCCAGGCCTTTCTCTTAACTCCAATCTGTCGCTAATTCTTTGTGCCATATCTCCTCCTCCTCAAGTTCCCAGGGGTTCCAATGCACCTGTGACCACAAAGCATTTTCCACTGGCTCTTTCCCTCTCACCAATAAACACCCCTCTAGCTGCAGCCCTCAAAGAAGAGTCTAGAGCCCAGTGGCTCGGGTTCCCTCACTTCTTCCTTTAGACCAAATCTTGCAGAGCTGTTGAAGCGTCTTGTCTACACTTGCCACCTCTGCATCCTTGCCGTCCACTCACCGCTCAGCACCGGGCAGCCTGGCTTTCTCTGCCATCATCCGCTGCAGCTGCTGTCGCCCTGACCAGGAAACCACAGGAAGTGCTCGTTATCCCTATCTTCACTGACCTTTGTTTAAGCAGCACCAGGCACTGTTTGCCCTCCCTTGGCAAATTCTCACACACCCAGACTTCAGCTAGCAGTTGTCTATTCACTGATAACCCATTGTCAGCCTGACTTCCCATCAGCCCAGCTGCTTCTGGCCTTTGCCTCCAGCAGGGGTTCGATAATCGCCCATTAAATTAAATCGAAATAACATCAAGTTGGGGGTGACCAAGCTGTTCAGGAAAACCAAGCGGCTCCTTTCCGTGAAACATTTTGGCCACGTGGATGCAAAGCCCTAAGGCCAAGGTTTGCGGAGGGAAGGTCCCCAGAGGCTGGACAAGGAATGCAGCCTGCGGAGGAGCAAGGAAACAGCCCACGGCCGAGGGTGATGGGTGACTGATGTGGAGGACCAGGCAGGGGCCGCAGGGAGGACTAGAGAGCAGGTGTGCGCTGTCTGCCTGCGTTCGGTGGGTGGACCCTGCCCCCTCCAGCCAGTGGACTTCCGTTTGGGAAGGCAGGACTTGCATTACCTGGTTTTCAGACTTTCTCAAAGGAAGATAGAAATCCAGATTGATTATTTCAAATGTCCTAAGGAAATGATGGCAACCAATTCAAAACTTTAAGGGAGATGATCAGTTATGAGCTGAAGAAACATTTCTGTGAGCCAGGTGGAGCCCAGCTGTGAGTTCTCAGCGCCTGAAATTAAGCATCTCGGTCACTTGACTCAGACTACCCTGCAGTGGAGGAGAGTGCTCCCTCAAAAGGGACTTGATTCATTAGTAAATGTTAGCAAGGGAGGTGTTTGAGGCTAGTTGGCAGTTCTGGCCTCTGGATGGAAAAGTGCTGATCATTTTGAAGATGCCCTTTGTTTTAGGAAATTCACCCAGATTATGGGCCATTGGGTCACAGGACCCTTGGGTCAGGAAGACCCCCCAGAGAAGGCAATGGCAAGCCACTCCAGTACTCTTGCCTGGAAAAGCCCACGGATGGAGGAGCCTAGTGGGCTGCAGTCTATAATGGTCGCAGAGTTGGACATGACCGAGCGCGCACACATGCAAAGGCAGGACCCACGCAGGGTTTGCTGGCAGCGGCGTGGGAACTGGGATGTCACCACGAAGCCAAGTGCTATGACACAGACCATTGGCTTAAGGGTCTGTTTGGTTGTACAAGGTAGCAAAATCTTTATCTTGATTGTGCTCTAAGAGGTAGTGAAGATATTTTAAAGAGATTTTAACTGGAGTCCTGACGTCCCCAGCATTGAATAAACGCACTGGTTGTGTGTTCTTGGACCTTGCAGAGTTAGTGGGGAGGTTTCCACTGAAGGAAATGGCTGACCCCAACGTCCAGCACCTAGGAGCTAGAAAGCCTGGGAAGTAAAGAAGGGGAGAGCCCTCTGGGGTGGAGCTGGGGGTCTCCCCCACTAGCAGGAAGTATGCCGGGCCCTGAGGAAGAGGCCCTGAAGTGGAATTACAGCTTCAATCTGGAAGCCCTGCCCTCCTGCTCTGAGCTTTGGGCAGACACCATCAGGTGACCTTACTTGTGTCGGCAGGCCTTGTATGTGTGTGTTGTATCGAGTGATTCAGAGAACACAAATAGGGCAGAAGTGATGGCTCTAAGCGTAAAAGCTGGGCCCAGGTGTCAGATTTCCAGCACTTGACCACATCCTTCAGGGATTCCCAGAAGTGCCTTAAGGAGGGGAACCCCAAGAGAAAGACTGGATTTCCTGCCAATGTAAGCCATTTCATCTGTTTTACCATTTCTAAGTGTCTGTTATCAGCCATTGAATCTGCTTCATAAGAAAGTTATCCTTAGATCATCAAGGATCTTTAAGCAATCATTCATCCTGACTGGTAAAGACAGTTGGTGGTGCTAGAGGTAAAGAATCTGTCTGCCAAAGCGGCAGCCTCAAGAAATGCAGGTTTGATTCCTGGGTGAGGAAGAACCCCTGGGTAGGAAATGGCAACCCACTCCAGTATTCTTGCCTGGAAAAAGTCCATGGGCAGAGGAGCCTGGTAGGCTACAGCCCATCAGACTGCGAAGAGTGGGACATGATTGAGCACTTGTCAACAGCATTCTCTTCAAATAATTTTATAGTATTCAAGAGTTCAATTGAGTTCAGTCACTCAGTGGTGTCAGACTCTTTGTGACCCCATGAACCGCAGCATGCCAGGCCTCCATGACCATCACCAACTCCCAGAGTCCACCCAAACCCATGTCCATTGAGTCGATGATGCCATCCAACCATCTCATCTTCTGTCGTTGCCTTCTCCTCCTGCCTTCAATCTTTTCCAGCATCAGGGTCTTTTCCAATGAGTCAACTCTTCGCATCAGGCGGCCAAAGTATTGGAGTTTCAGCTTCGACATCAGTCCTTCCAATCAATATTCCACTGATCTCCTTTAGGATGGACTGGTTGGATCGCCTTGCAGTCCAAGGGACTCTCAAGAGTCTTCTCCACAGTTCAAAAGCATCAATTCTTCGGCGCTCAGCTTTCTTTATAGTTCAACTCTCACATCCATATATGACCACTGGAAAAATCATAGCCTTGACTAGACAGACCTTTGCTGACAAAGTAAAATCTCTGCTTTTTAATATGCTGTCTAGCTTGGTCATAACTTTCCTTCCAAGGAGTAAGTGTCTTTTAATTTCATGGCTGCAATCACCATCTGCAGTGATTTTGGAGCCCAAAAAACTAAAGTTGACACAGTTCCCAGTGTTTCCCCATCTATTTGCCATGAAATGATGGGACTGGATGGCGTGTATGTATCTGCATATATGTGCGTATCTACACACACTCTTGCCACGGGCTCAGATACATAATATGCAGAAATAAATCTCAGATCTGACCTCCTACCCATTCAGAAATGCATGTTTTCACCACAAACTTACATGCAAAAGGAAGAAGAGGGGAATTCCCTGGACGTCCAGAGGTTAGGACTTCTTCCATTGCAGGGGGTGCGGGTTAGATCTCTAGTTGCAGAGCTAAGATCCCACATGCCTCCAGGCCAAAAAAAAAGAAACAGAAAGCAGAAGTGATATTGTAACAAACTCAATAAAGAATTTAAGATGGTCCACATCAAAAAATCTTAAGAAACGAGAAAAAAAGAAGTACAATTTCATGTCATTCTATTACACAGCAAACTCAAATGTGTACAGAAGGTGTGGACAATGCTTACTTAGGACTGAAAGTCTATCTCAGAAGGTCAAGAAAAGAGTGAAAAGAAATCACAAATCTCTTAGGTATGACTCTGGCAATACGATCCAACATGCCATGATTTTTTAGCAAGAAAAAAAAAAAAGCTCACAAAGTCTACTCTGTATGTACTGATAAAAAAACACACAGAACTCTACCCAAAATGGATGGAGAGCTGGAAAGAGGACAGCATTTTCAAAGCATCTGGGTACTTTCAGTGTTTAACTTCGTATTGCTCTGATAGAATATCATTTTATGCATTTATCTCTAAGAATGATACGTGGTCGTGTGCTCTGAATCTTTTTTGCTTACAGAAGAAAAAACAAAGAATAAGTGACAGGACCCCAGCCATTGCCAAAATACACAAGGATGTGCTGTATGTAAATGTTTACACAAGCTGGCAACTTCTCACTAGACAAATCATTTGGTTTTACAATGGTCTGGTTGCCAGTAAGTGGCCCCCAATATTGAGCAGTCTCAGACTTTTGCACTTACCAGTCAGTGTAAGTATTTGAAATACAAAATACTGCAGTTTTGGTAACTTAGACATTAGTTACCCAAACCATTTAAGAGTCCCTTCAAATATCAACAAATTAGCAGATGTAACCTGTATCAAGAATATATACCCATTTCTCATTTGCTCAAGAAATTCATTGCAAAAAAAATTCATCGCAAAATCTTGATTAGCTTTTTCTTATACCAAGTGATATTTCTGAGAAATGCTGTGTAAATGGACACTAATAATTAACACTAATCATAATGCTGGTTCAGGAGCCAAATTACTGAGTCGTAAGGGATCACCAGTGTGGGAGACACTTTTTGTCAGTTTCTTTTCGTGCCTTGGAAAACTCCATCCTGGCCCGTTGTCCCCTCGCTGCGGGGTTTCTGCCTAACGACAGGCTGGCTGCTGGGTTCTTGTGCTTTCCTGGGCCTCCCAAAGCCTCTGCCCCCAGAGAATTCCTGTCTTCACATCCTCTGAGCTGTCATTATTCTGCCTTGCTTCTCTAGCCTTCCTTGTGGGATCCTTTTCATTCTTCCTCAAGTCCTTTTTTTTAACTTTAGGTTTTGTTTTTTTTTTTGTAGTGAGGATCTGTCGGTAGTAAGTACTTTCAGTTTTTGCACCTGAGAATGCCTTTGTAGTCGGTTCTTGAAAGATAGTTTTAGTGGATGTACCATTGTAGGTTGACAGTTGTATTTTCTCATCCATTTGAAGGTGTTATTACACTGGCTTCTGACTTCCAGTTTTGATATGGAGAAGTCAGCAGCGAGTCTAATTATCATTCTGTGGCAAAAGGTAGGTATACTCGTTTCCTAGAACTGCATTACCAAACTGCCACCCCACTGGGTAGCTTAAAATAACAGATGTGTGCTCTCTCGAAGTTTGAAAGACCAGAAGTCCAAACTCAAGTCAGGAGGGTTTCCTCCCTTCTAGCCTCTGATGTTTATCAGGTCGCCAGTAATTCTTGGCATTCCCTGGCTCATAGATGCCCCACAGCATCCTCCACCATCCCGTACTGTTTTCCCTGCCTGTCAGCGTCTTCACATGAGTGGTGTGTGTGTGCGCACGCGCGCGCCTGCATCCCTGTTTTCTTATAAGAACACTAGTCACTGGATTAGGACTCATCCTACTCCAACATGACCTCACCTTAACTAATTATATCTGCAAAGACCCTATTTCCAAATGACCTCACACTCTGAGGTTCCAGGTGGACAGGAATCGGCGGTGGAGGAGGGAGTATTATTTGACCCAGAGCAGTAGGTTATGTCACCGCCACAACTGTATCAGAGACACAGACAAATCTCTGTGCTTGATTTCAGAGCTTTCTCATTGCTCTTGGCATTCTTCTGTGTCTAGAAAGGTATTTCATTCTCTTTATCTTTAAAATTTAAAAATGTTTATACAATTTTAATACTGATTTTTTTTGTTTAGCCACAATGCATGGCATTGGTTAGTTGGTTAGTTCCTCAACCAGGGATTGAACCCATGCTGCCTGCATTTGAAACATGGCATGTTAACCACTGGACCGCCAGGGAAGCTCTTTTACAATTTTTAAAGGTTACGTTCCATGTATAGTCATTACAGAATATTGGCTATATTCCCTGTGTTGTTCAATACATCTCTGAGCCTCCTACACCCCGCAGTTTTTACATCCCCTCCTGTACCCCTATATCGTCCCTCCCTGCCTCTCCTCACTGCTAACCACCACTAGTCTGCTCTCTGTATCTGTGCATCGGCTTTTTTTGTTGTTACATTCACTAGTTTGTTGTATTTTTAGATTCCACACATAACTGATATCATACAATATTTGTCTTTATCTGTCTGACTTTTTTTTTTTTTGGCTGCACCATGCCGCTTGCGGGAATCTTAGTCCCCACATCCAGGATTGAACCTGGACCCTGACAGTTAAAGTGACAAGTCCTAACCACTGGACCTCCAGGGAATTTCCTGTCTGACTTATTTCACTTAGCGTAATGTCCCTGGTCAGGGAACTAAAATCCCACATGCTATATGGAGTGCAAAAAAATCTTTTAAGTCCCATGGGATGATGACATTCAGAGAGTTAATGAGGAAAAGAATAGTTATAATTTTTAATTATTTAAAAACAAGATGCAATTTTATATTTTAATATATAGAGAGAGTACATATTTTTTAAATGCCAGGACAATAGACACTCTAACAGGCTATTCACCATGAAGTGAATGAAGCTTAAGCTCCAGAGCCTGTCACTTGCACAGGTTACTTGGAAGGCCCTGGGAGGGGCTCTGACTAGGCATTCCCAGCATCCTGTGTTTTCACAAATTTTGCAGAAGTGAGATATATGAACTATAATCGGTTAAGATCCCTGACTCCACTCCACGTCCTGCTGCCTCACAATCTACCTGTTCAGGGAGAGGGCCCTGGGCATTTCCGTGCCTCAGCAAAGGGGAAGCTGAATGGAGGACACTCGCCACTTAGGTTTAGCCAGACACTGCTGGGGTCCTGCCCTGGTTGGATCCAGGGTATCCGAAGTGTGATGGCATTAGCAAATGAATGAATGAGAGAGGAAGTAATAGAAGCTGATATTCCTTGGTTTACACAGAAAGCCAATAAAGCCCCAAGACAAGGGACTTGCTCTGTTCACGTAGGCCGCAGACGCCCTCCCGGTCTCCTGAGGGAGTGAAGACGCAGAGTGCCTTCCTGTTCAGGTCTTAGAAGCCCAGGCAGGAAAGTGAACGCAGACAACCTCTATGCTCCAAGAGATCAGCCTGAAAAAGAGAGGGAGAGAGAGGGAGAGAAAGGATGATTGACACGGGGTGACCAAGCTTCAGTGAGCAAGGCCCGTAACTTTATTTTCAAAAGGAACTTGTATAACTTGACTTGTATGTAGAGGGAAATGAAAGGTGCAATGTCATACAGAGTCAGCCCAAACATTACATCTGTTTTGTCTTTATTGAATCCAGGATTTTTTCTGCATACCCTTCCCATAAACAATGTTGTGTACATTATCTTCTGGCCTTGGAGGCCTGTGGACATTTTATGACCCTCTTTTGATAAAGGCTGCTCAACCAGAAAACTTATTTTGCCTTGAAATGTTTTTTCTTTATATTTTTAATTATGTCAGCCTCAAAAAGTATTAAACAGAGTTACATTCTCACGGAGCAAAGGTGCAGTGAGTTATAACAAAGAAAGAACCAATTAGCTCAAAGGTCTGGTATGGTTAATTTCAAGGTTATTGCTTGCTTTTCTTAAATTCCAACTTCATTAACTATTGCATTCCCGGGTGCACAGTGGATAAGAGATATGGGAGCTTGGCAGCAGCATTGGCTCAACAGTGAAATCCTACACCAGCACTGCTCTAATAGCTTTTAACTCTTTGAAAGGCTCTACATTTTTAGAATGTTTTAGGCTTCCCATGCCTCTCACAGTTGGGAGGCTGTGAACAATCATATGTGTAGCTGCAAGAGTCTGGATAAACCTGTCAGGCAAGCTAGAATGCCAACAGAGGGGGTTTGAATTGAAATATTCCTTTCATGCCCAAGAGACTTATTAGCTAGAGCCCTAAGTTGATTTTATCCAGAGAAAGGTGGTTGGGGATAGCCCCCTGTTAATGTCAGAAGAGTTGGTGAAAGGCACAAAATAGTAAGACAGACAGATTCTGGATTTGGGGTAGATGCTCAAGCAGGTCCAGGGGGTCCCTCGAGTCCTGATCCACCTTGCTTGTCAGGTCTCTTCCACATGACCTTGTCATGGGTGGGATCTCCCGTGCTGGCTCCCGGCAGGACACATTAGAGGACCCACAGTCCCGTCCACGCCCAGCCCTGTAATTGCTATCTGTCTTGGTGTCCAAATAGTTCCCAGGCATGCTCGTACCATCTCACCTGGGGCAGGTGTGGGGTCAGAGGTCAGATCACATAAAGACCTCTCCCACAGCACCCCACCCTTGGAGGCCAACACTGAGACAGAGCCTGGGATGCCAGAGGTTGATTGGGAATCAAGGCCTGGGAGAGGAAGGAGAGAATACGTGAACGCTGACACAGGCCTGACACAGCCTCAGCCCAGCAGGTGGGACATTCTGGAGGGGGAATGTCCACTGGAGCATCCTTTGTGAGCTGAGGAGCAGCCTCTTTATGCCCAGGGCTGAGAATGGCTATCCTGGGATGGGCAGGACCTCTGATGAAGCAGCTTCCAGTGGCTGAGTCAGACTGAAGTTACAGACGCCCCAGCCTGACCTCACTCTGCGTGGCTGACCATGCACCCCATGGCGGCATGGGCGGTTCCTCCTCCAAGGGGATCCTGGCATTTCATGGCCCATCGTGATCAAACATGCATCTTTCTCCCTGCCCCCTCCCCGACATATTAGGGATTTGTGGTCCTCCGGGATTCCAGTTGGCCTTGCTTCTTGCTCTCATTAGAAAGAAATTACAGAATTCCCTGGGGGCACGGGTTCCATCTGTGGTTGGGGAACTAAGTAAGCCATGCATTGTGGCCAAAAAAGAAAATTTTTTTAAATCAAATAAATAAAAGAAAAGGGAAGTTAGCAGGATGAACTGTTGCCATGGCTGCAGGCAGCCTCTCATCCTGCCTCTCCTCCACTCTGGATTCCCCTCGCCTTTGGTTACTACCTCTGCTGGCTTTGGTGGCTGAGCTGGGGATAAGATCCAGACGGTCATCCCCCAGGCACACGCCCTTGTTAGGCTAGGGTTACTGTACCCATTCATTTGTGGTCATAATTGTGCAAAGGACTCTCAGGAAGCTCTGTGTATTACTAGATCACCTGAATTTTATGGAGCAGCAGCTGACCTCCCTCCTTTTGGCATCAGGGTCAATTTCCCCATCAAAGTGGGACTCTTCTCCTTGCCGGGTGGTCTCTGAACGCAGGAAGCCCAAAGTGCCCGGGGAGCAGCCGTGGCTCACCATCCCATTGGACTCTTTTGTGTCCCTTGGTAGACATGTCCCCTCTTTGGGGATGAGGACTCTAGCCCCGCAGAGCCCAGAGTTCCAGCAGCAGAAGTGGTGGGTTATCCCTTTCCAAGATCAGGTGATGGAAAGACCGTGGCTTCTGCCTTGAGCATCTCCTCTTTCTCACCTGTGTGCTTAAAGAGAAGCTGGCTGCCGTGGTCTAGCTGCTGGAGGGTGAGGCCCATGTGGCAGAGGACAATGTTTCCTGCCAACAGCCAGCAAGGGCCCAAGGCCTGCCAACGACCACATCAGTGAGCTTGAAAGCTGATCGTCCCCAGTCATCCTCCACTCAGGCCTTAAGACCATCACAGTCCTGGTCAATGCCTTGATCGCTGAATCCCTGACCCAGAGACCCCCAGCTGAGCTGCAACCAGACTCCTGACCCACTGAAACTGTGAGAGAATGAATGCTCATTGTTTTCAGCTGCTAGGTTTGGAGGTAATGTTACCCAGCAACAGACATGACACACGGGACCACTCCAGCTTCCACACCTTGGTGCCCAGGTCCACACACACTTCCTCGTGAGGAACAGCACCAGGCAGAGGGCTCTGGGCCTGCATTGTCCTGGGGGGCCGCGCCCCAGCTGGCGTGTCGGCTGTGCCTTCCACAGGCTGTGCCATCATGTTGCTCCTAGCTGGCAGCTTCTGGGTGGTGTGGCGCGTAGCATTGCCAACGGGTCATGGGCCCACTCCCAATCACCTCCTCTGCTGAGGAGTAGACCCTCCATCAGGCTGTAGTATGACGTGGGATCCCATGCCAGTAGATCCAGCAGTCAGTCAGCTCTCAGCACGTGGTGTCAACAAAGCTCTGTGGGCAGGAAATGTGGGTGTAAGCTGACTTGTTGCCAAGCACGGGCTCTAGGTACACAGGCTGAGGAGTTGCAGCTTGTGGGCTTAGTTGCTCTGCCACCTGTGGGGTCTTCCTAGTCCAGGGATCAAACCCATATTCTCTGCATTGGCAGGCAGATGATTATTATTTTTTAAAATTATTTTTGGTTGCACTGAGTGTTTGCTGCTGCTCGAGGGCTTTCTCTAGCTGCAGTGAGCAGGGCCTGCCCTTCACTGCGGTGCACGGGCTTCTCGTTGTGCCATGCTGGTGGTCTCCGCTGTCGTGCAGCACAGGCTCTAAGCAGGCAGGCTTCAGTAACTGCAGCGCCTGGGCTCAGAAGTTGTGGTACATTGACTAAGTTGCTCCACAGCACGTGGGATCTTCTGGGACCCGGATCAAACCTGCATCCCCTGGATTGGCAAGCAGATTCTTATCCACTGGACCACCAGGGATGTCTGGGAGCACCATGTTCTAGAATCTTCTCCATAACTGCCTGTGGATCAGGCCTCTTCGCTGCCACACCAGCCTTGATGATTTGATCAGTCGTGATGCTCATGGTGACCCCCCTGACTTTTGGCCCCTCTTGCCAGACCCTACCATCCCTGTTGCTCTCTAACGATAGCTCCTCCTGTCGTTAGCCTGGCCAGTGGAGGAGAGTCATCACTATGAGGGGTGCAGGTGTCCCTCTGGCCGGGTTCTCAAAGTGCCGTCCCTGGTCCGGCAGGATACCTACGGGCTCCCCCGCAGACCCACTGAGTCAGACGCTGGGGATGGGCCAGCCATCTGGGTCTCAGCAAGCCCTCTGCAGGCTTCAAATGCACGTCCAGGTTTGAGGACAACTGAATTCGGGCCTCGATGAAGGGTGCGTCCTCTGGGCTCTCTGGCAGGACAAAACCCCATCCGCACCCTGTGCCCTGATATTGCCCTAATGGTCCGGGAGCGAGCGACGAGAATGAAGACAGAACACGAAATCTGGTGCCATGGGTCAGGGGACCTGCAGCCTCTACTGGACTGCAGTGCAGAGTCCACTCTGAGTCCAGCTTTTATTCCTGATTGTAGCTACAAGAATTTCTTTGATCTTATCTTTTTCAAGACACTACACTGACATAGTCCAGATCTCCTTGTTTTTACCCCAGGCCCTCCCCTTCTGGGCTAGTCTCAGGAACAATCAGCAAGTATCCGGGCAGCGTTCATGCCTGACCCCCGACCCAGTGTTTCAAGGTCCATGCTTTCATGACCCCAGTCATACTCCCTTCTGGGTCTGGTCTCAGGGTTTGTAACAAGGCTATTATTCTAAGAAAAACATGAAAGAGAATCATTAACACAGTTCTTAATATATGCCGTTTTTCCAGGTGCTATTTCTGTGGAATTTTTCAAGGCTGTGAAAGTACATTATTAGGAATTCCCACTACACCTGACACCCTAGCATTTCAACCTCATTCACCAAGAGCCATCATCTTCTCCAGTCTTCTGGAAGCCATCTTAATAGTTCACACCAACTGGGTGCATCGAAATTTTCATTCAAGTTCAGTCCCGGGGCTGGAACTATGAAGGTTCAGGCTTGAGCCCTGACTCCCCCTCCTTCTGCAGGGCGAGAGGACTTCCCTGCAGACAGTCAGGGAGGCCTATTGGCTTCCTAGCCTGCCTTCCGGAGAAGGCAATGGCACCCCGCTCCAGTACTCTTGCCTGGAAAATCCTGTGGACAGAGGAGCCTGGTAGGCTGCAGTCCACAGGGTCGCTAGGAATCAGACACGACTGAGCAACTTCACTTTCACTTTTCGCTTGCATGCATTGGAGAAGGAAATGGCAACCCACTCCAGTGTTCTTGCCTGGAGAATCCCAGGGACGGGGGAGCCTGGTGGGCTGCCGTCTATGGGGTCGCACAGAGTCAGACACGACTGAAGTGACTCAGCAGCAGCAGCAGCTGCAGCCTGCCTTTAAGGGACTGTTGCTTGTCCTGAACGTTTCGTGAATGACACTCAAGTTGAGTGTCGGTGCCACTTGGTAGCAGCCGGACCATTCCGCTGTTCTCTGGTCTACTATTTTCTGATACGGTTCACTGACTGATATGTCCTGCACTCACTCATATGTTCTCTCCCATGGTTACCCCCTCCCAGTCCACCACCAGTGAGAGTTTTCATAATTTGATCACTACTTTCTGCCAGGGGGTGTCTGTGCTCCCCCCACTAATGGGGCCTCCAATGCCAAGTCTGCTGCGTGGGATCCGGGTCCAAAAGTAATCACGGGCTTTCTTGGACCCGCACTCCGGTCTGCATCTGTGTTATATGCTCTGATATTTGCCGTCAAAAATGATACGGTACAATATAAAGACAGATGGTAAAATTCATGACCATAATTTTAAATTTTCTTTTTTTCTTTTCTTAGAATGACATTAAATAGCAATCAGGAAACAAGTCGAGAGAGAATGCAAAATAAGGGGAAACCTTTACATTTCAGTACCTCTAATAGCACTTTTTTCCTGCTTTTGAACAATCGAGGAACCCATGTTTTCATTTTGCACTGGGCTCTGTAAATTATGCAGCCATATCCTGTTTATCAGCTTCACCCCATTAGAAATTTCTTGTGATTTTCACACCCTACAGAAATGTTCATTTTCTAACCTAATTTTGCACACTTTCTCAGAGTCCTCAGAATGATAAAATCTTTAGATCCCTGCATAAACCACACCCTTCCCAATATCTCCAATATCCACCTTATCTTGAGTGATGCAATCACATTAATATTTCCCCCTCTCATACATTTTTATACAGTAAACCTATAGAGCATATTAAAAAGCAGACATTACTTTGTCAACAAAGGTCCATCTAGTTTTTCCATTAGTCATGTATAGAGATGAGAGCTCGACCATAAAAAAAGCTCGTGGAAGAATTGATGCTTTTGAACTGTGGTGTTGGAGAAGACTCTTGAGAGCCCCTTGGACTGCAAGAGGATCCAACCAGTCACTACTAAAGGAAATCAGTCCTGAATATTCATTGGAAGGACTGATTCTGAGGCTGAAGCTCCAATACTTTGGCCACCTGATGCGAAGAGCTGACTCATTGGAAAAGACCCTGATGCTGGGAAAGATTGAAGGCGGGAGGAGAAGGGGACGACGGAGGATGAGACGGTTGGAGGGCATCACTGACTCAATGAACGTGAGTTTGAGTAAACTCTGGGAGTTGGTGATGGACAGGGAGGCCTGGCCTGCTGCAGTCCATTGGGTCGCAAAGAGTCGGACACGACTGAGCGACCGAACTGAACTGAACTGATAGAGCTCTTAAGATCAGTGGGAGGAGGGAAAAAATCCCTCACAGGGGAGTGTATTTCAAAAGTTAAAGGAAATCGCTGGCACCCCTGGGGAAGCCGGAAACCCAGCAGGGGGAAGTTGGCAAGGAGTCTGGGTCCCACGGAGCGAGCCCGGCAGCTGCACTCTCTCTCGGCCTGCGCTCGGAGCGTCCCTTTAAGGGGCGGGGCAGGGGCGGGGCCTGGCGGTCGCCCGCTCTCCCAAGCTGCTCTGCGCGCGCGCCGGCAATTCGGCCACGTCCCTGGCCACGTCGCGCCCGCTCTCGCCATCTTCGCCGCTTCCTCTCAGGGGCCGCCGCCGCCGCCGCTGCCTGAGCCGCCGAGCCTGGGGCCGCCGCGCAGACCGCCGCCGCCGCCATGAACATTTTCCGGCTAACCGGGGACCTGTCCCACCTGGCGGCCATCGTCATCCTGCTGCTGAAAATCTGGAAGACGCGCTCCTGCGCGGGTGAGCGGCGGGCGAGGCCCGGGAGAGGCTCGGGCGCGGGGCCGGGTCCCTGGGAGGACCGGGCGACCTCGGCCGCCCCAGGGCCTGCAGGCCTGCGCCGGCTCGACACACCCCCCTCGGCCGGGCTGGCGGGCGGCCGGGCCCCGAGGGGAGCCTGCGGCCCTTGAGGGTAGGAGCTCGGGCCGAGGCGCGGTGTCGGGGCGCTGGGCCCGGCTCTGCACTTGGTCGGCTGCGAACTTGAGCCGTCGGGGGCCGGAGAGGCGCCAAGTGGACCGCGCGGGCCCTTGTTGGATCTGAAAAGTTTGGCCGCGGGGCGGGAGATCCAGCACGCCGGTCCCCCGCGCCCCTGGCTTCAGTGGGCCCTTCTCGCCCCTGGGTAGGAAGGGAGGGGTGTTTCGAGGTGCGGGGAGGCTGCGAATCAATGGGACGCGCAGGAGGAGGATGGGCAGGACCGTGGCGCTGGGCCTGACGTGGCAGCCGACCCAGCCCGGGAGGTGGGGCGGGCGTGGGGAGAGGTCACCCCGCTCCCCACCCTGCCCCTTGGAGGACCGGCCTTTCGGTGAAGGTGCCCGGGCAGGCCTGTCCTTTAGAGTCCCGTGGGCTTCAACCCAGCCCTTGGGTCCCGGATCGCGCCTGCCGCGGGAGGGGCCTATGGGGAGATCTCTAAGCGAATTTCTTGGGGAGGTTAATGGTGCTTTGAGGGACGATCTAGTTAGAACTCCTCTGAGCCTTCCATCTAATAACGGTTTTTCTTAGACCTGCGGCGCGCCGCCGGGTACTGCCGAGGTCTCCTGTGGTCTCCTGTAATTCCTCACTCCACGTCACCAGTGAGTTGGCGGCTCCTCCTCGCGAGTACACGTTTCATGCACACGCTGCCGGGAGGCAGTGGACCCATTTTTCTCAGCTAGTCCTTGCAGGGTTTTTCGTTTCGTTAGCCCTAAGAGCTTAAGAACGGCAAATTTTTAAATGATTTCTTAAAAATACAGAGTCTTCCTTACACATATTTTTGATGCCATGTCCTCAGTGTAATAAACGTTTGGAGAATTAAATAACTTAAGTTTTGCAAAGACAGCAAAAGGTGGAGTCCCACATGACCTGAGTTGCAGAGAATTCCATGTACCTGATTCATTTCTACCTATTTTCACCTCTAGAATAATACCACCACCTCTTTGGCGGTAGTCTTCAGGCCTCACCTGTCTCCCTGGAACACAGCTGAGATCCAGGAAGTAAAAAGAACCAAAAAAGACCTTTGAGCAGTCAAAATGGATGTTACAAAGTCCATGTACTGAAACCAGTGTGTTTGGCTTGGAGATGCTCTCTCAATTTATGCATAGTTCCGAGAGGCTCAGTTGTGTTTCCAATGACAGCAAAGTAATTTCAGCCAATGACTGCGAAGTAATTTCAGCGATTGTGAGAGCTGATATTTAAGTGCTTGCTGTGTGTTAGGTAGTGAGGTAAATGCCTTATATGGCTTATCCCACATAGTCCTTGGTGGCTCAGACGGTAAAGAATTTGCCTGCAATTGCGGGAGACCTGAGTTTGATCCCTGACTTGGGAATATCCCCTGAAGAAGAGAGTGGCAACTCACTCCAGTATTCTTGCCTGGAGAGTTCCATGGACAGAGGAGCCTGGTGGGCTACAGTGCAAGAGGTTGAAAAAAGTCAGACATGACTAACATTTTTACATAGTCCTTGAAATAACCTCATGAAGGGAGTGTCCTTGCCCCCATTCCCTAGAGGAGGTAACTGAGGACAGGGAGGTGAGATTACTGTTAGAGCCAGGATTGGTGTACAGGTAAGAAGTAACTCACAGTGAAAGATTTGCATAAATGTCTGTTTGGTCTATGTAGTTTTTTGATGTGGACCATTTTTAAAGTCTTTACTGAATTTGTTACAATATTGTTTCTGTGTTATGTCTTGGTTTTTTGGCCCTGAGGCATGAGAGATCCTAGCTCCCTGACCAGGATTCTGACCTGCATCCCTTGCATTGTTAGGTGAAGTCCTGACCACTGAACCACCAGGGAATTCCCTAGGAAATGTTATTTTTAATCCCTGCTTTATCAAGATATAATCGACATATAACATTGTATTCGTTTCAGGTGTACAACATGCAGATTTGATATATGTATTGGGAGATGATTACCACAGTAAGTTTAGTTAACACTCATCACCACACATAGCGACTTTTGTTTTCTCTTGTGATGAAAGCTTTCAAGGTCTACTCTCCTAGCAACTTTCAAATATGCAATACAGTCTTGTTAACTATAGTCCCCATTGTATGCTACATCCTCAAAGTTTTATTTGTCCTCTAACTTGCCTTTTAACTACCTTCACCTATTTTGCCCACCCCATCACCAGAAATGTTACTTTTAATTGTTATTTTTGCTTCAAAGTCTTTGAATGAGTCTCTCAGTCTTTTATATGTTCCTCAGAACCCCCTTCTCTGTCAAGGCGTTTAATATTGAAGCACGCTATCTCCTAAACACGGATCTAAACGAAGATATTGGGGGGAAGTTAGTACAGTGCTGAATATGGAGTTCTCAAGGAAGCACTGCGTAATAAGAGAAAGTGAAAGGGTTTGCTATTTTGTTTGCTGTTTTTTGACATTCACTATTTTCATTTGGGAGATTTAGGAGTATTTAGGAAAACATAAAATACTTAAGCCGCAATAACAAGGAAGATAAATAGGTGAGTTAAATTTGTGTATGTTTGCTTGGTATTCCAATAGTTATTAAACTATCCTCGTTGTCAGACTTAGGATCATTTTCGTTCTTCATGTGAGATTTTCTAGCCTTATAAAAATCAAAATCACCAAGATCATTTATTCAGAATTAAATTCTGAATTTGACTAGCTGCCTTGTTTTTCCATCCTAATTTAAAGTTGTTTAGGGACTTTTGAAAGGGTAAGAATTTGATGAGTTTCTCAAATAACTGGAATAGGAGACATGTACATTCAGGTTGTGTTTCTCACTTTGAAAATACTAATCTTGGGATTCATTTTAGGATTTTTGGCCCATATTTGGAACATAGCTGCAACTATAGAACCATGAGGCTTTTTCCCCTTAGGATTAGGGATGAGACAGTTTAGTGAGGAAGATTCTGCTTTCTTGACTTTCTAATTCCAGAACAACAGCCACAAAGGACCTTTTAAAGTGGAGGCTGGGGAGTTGATCTTGGTTTTGTTAGAAGTGGCATTCTCCACTGTCTGCATTGTCATGATGGAGGGATGAATGAAATGTGAGTTCCTCGTCTTCCTGAGCTGAGTGCAGCTGGATCCACAGTGTCCCAGACATGGACCTGGGGAGTGTTGGGGGAACACCCCTTGGTTTGTAGGTGTCTGCATTTTCCTGTAGGCTGATAGTTATTAGTACTGTGTCCAGTGGGCTTAAGCTGCTGGTGGATTCTTCTGAGCTCAAGGCTCCCAGCCTTCCGCCCTGGTCCTTCCCTTCTCTCCCCCGCCTGTTACTTAGGTTGTTGTTAGCTGCTGTGTGAGTTGCAGGTTTCTGCCCTCCTGAACTTGACATGAGTGTACAATGTCCCTGCGTTTCTTGTAACTGTGTAGTGTGTATATGCATATGTGTGGCCTTTAAAGTTTCAATTTTATTAGGAGATAGTTTATTTGCAGTGAATGTGTCTGATTTACAAAAAGCAGCCATTTTCTTGGCTCTGAAGTGTGCTTAGGTTTTAGGTTTTACTATATTTCCTCTAAAATTGTCTTAAGTGGTGTGCAGTGAACTGGCATTTGTGTATTTGTTTGTTTTGTAGTGGCTTCTCCAGATTGGGGGAGGCTCCTCTCTTGTTGCTGTTTATGGACATGTGCTTCACTCACAGTGTTGTGCTGATTTCAGGTGTACAGCAGAGTGGTTCAGGTGTGTGTGTGTGTGTTCCTCAGTCTCTCAGAGTTTCCTACAAAAGACTGAGTGTAGTTTCTGGTGCTGTACCGTACATCCTCGTCGTGACAGTTTATATTTTTGAAGCACAAGGAAAACACCTCTCCTTTTATCATCTTTGAATACCCCCAGGAAGCTTTTGCCTCCCATTCCCAGCTCCCTCTTTGTAGCAGCTATCGCCTCTGCTCTTTGGAGTGCCAAGCTCCTGAGTAATCATGGCTCTTACTGACCACCCACTCTGTGGCCACAAGGCTCTGGGGACACAGTTCTGAGCAGCAGCTTGCCACTGTCAAAGTTTCTGTTCTCAAGAAAGCTGCAATTTAGCTGAAATAAGATCTATAAAAAAGATAAAAATACAGGACATCAAACCACATAGGGAGTAACCACTATGGAAGTGAAGTGGCAACAAAGACCCTGCAGAGGGCTCCCCTGATTGCACAGCAAGGAGGGTATGAGACCTCCATGAGGAAAGTGTGCGACTTCGCTGATGGACATAGAAGCAGCTGAATGCATGTTTATTCCATGCCTGGTCCTGGATAGGACCGGGTAGAGGAGAGCAGACAGGGTGATTCACCTCCCCAAATTCAGAATATCATCACAGTCAAGGGACAATAAATTGAGAGAAATAATCTGCAATATATCTAAGTGGCAAAGGTTAATATCCACCTTAAAATTAATGTTTAATTTTAAATTAATTGATTCTCCAAATTAAAAAAAAAAAACACCCTAATAGGTAAATGAGCAAAGCTGGCAGTTGATAGAAGAATAACAGAAGGCCAGTTAAGAGTGAAAGAATGCTCTGCCTCATTAGTAGTTAGCAGTGTGGGTGTTAAAAGAGCAGTGCGTGCCATCGTTTGCAACTGGGTAGGAAAAAATCAGAGGTTTGCAACATCTTGATATAAGCAGGGATGTAAAGTAAAGAGTAGTCCATCTGGTGTTGTGAATATGTAAGTTGGCACAGCCTATGTAGGAGAAATTTGACATTATTTCAAAAGTTAGTGTTCATATATTTTATCAACATTTCTAGGGAATTTGAACTACAGAAATTGTCATGTAGGTGAACAAGCTAAATACAAGTATAAAGGTGTTTGTCGTACCTAAATACAGAACACTATTTATAGATACAAAGATATTCATGGAGTATTTACAAGAACAAAAATTGTACATAACCCAAATGTCCACTTGCATGGAGGGGTCACACAGTGTTGGTACATTCACACTGCAGAACAGTATGCAGCCATCAAAAAGAATAAAGTAGAGGTGTTAACAGGAGAAGATGCGTCTGAAATACTAGGTTGAGAAAGCAAGCTGTGAATGAAGAGAGAGTGTGGCCCATTTTAAGGGGCAAACGTGTGAGTACACATACAGAGAAAGGGGCTTTAAAAAAGCCTGGAGCGTCATGTTTAAAGTGGAGGTGGGAGGGGTGTTTACAAGGTCCTTTTGCTTTTTATTCCAGGTACATGGGCCCCATTGGTGTTTTTAATAAAATAGCATGGATTTCGCTGAAAACAGGAAAAGGTGGCAAAGCAGCACATAGTCAGAGCTGTCACTAAGCACCCACAAGCATGGCAGCTATCGAAAAAAACGCCTTTTCCAACAGGCCCATACTTTGTCCCCATTTGGCAGGTGCAGAAAGTGAGGTTTAGGGGGGCCGAGTATGTAACGACCCTGTGTGACCTGGTGCACTCAGAGCTGAGCTTGAACCCACACCTTCTGGCTCCACAGCCCCTGCCCTGCTCACAGGAGCTGTGCTGTGGGCCAGCTGCTGAGCCCTGTGCTAGGGTGTTAGTGGTCGTTAGGAGGGCATCTGGAACCTCGGAGGCAGTGGGTCGGCGCCGGGTGCCTAGGTCGCCGGGTGAGTGCTGCCCCACAGGTTCTCCTGCTGCTCCGACCTGTGGTGCTCTGGTGCATCCAGTGTTGGCAGGAAGAAACAGCTCACAGAAGGCTAGTTGTCTGGTTGAGGGTTTTGTTCTGTATGGAAATATGAGAAATGCAGCTTTTAACCTGTAGCAGAATTTAAGGTCATGTACACTGGAATGCTTAGTTGGAGGCATTCATTAACCTTCACTTGGCCCAGTGGGAGAAGATGGGAATGGTGGTGTGTGTGATGATTGGTTTCTGTTTTACGAGTTGTGCTCCCTGGTGTGGTGTGGTGGTCCTCCCCTAATGTGGAGGTGCTCGCTGGTGTGGAGGTGCTCCCTGGTGTGGTGTGGTGTGGAGGTGCTCCCTGGTGTGGTGTGGTGTGGAGGTGCTCCCTGGTGTGGAGGTGCAGTACATTTGTTACAGAACCGCTGAGAGTGAATGGTCTCCAGAGCTTATTACCCTGGCCTTCATGTCCTTCAGTCTCAACCTGGGAACTGACTGTGGGAGCGCCTCCCGCTTCATAGCGAGTGCCCCTGGAAGGAGATTCCTGTCCTGCCCGCTCTGTCTTCAGCTGGGATCCTCACCTTCCTGAGAAGACAGACAGGTTTTCTGTGTTAAAGGGGAAAGCTGCTGCCTGCTCTTCGGGATCCAGGCCGGGAAGAATCGGGCAGAACTGTATGGGCACACAGCGCTCAGGTCTCCAGCATGGTGGTTCCCGCCCGGGTTTTATACCACAGGACAAGCTGCAGGCCACACACCGCCTGTGCCCTTCTCCTCTGCCCCACCCTCTGGCGGGCAGTAAATTAGGGCAGAGCCCGGAGCATGCACCTGTTTATAGACAGAGACACAGTATGACTTAAAAACTCTTTGGAAGTCTTATCTCAAAATACCACAAAGTAAGTTTACCCCCACGACATGAATATAATTGAATTACCATTTTTTTTTCCCATTTGTTCATTCATTCAGGCCGTGTGTGTGTGTGTGTGTGTGTGTGCACTGGGGCTCTGGAGGGGAGGGAGACGGGCGACCAGATGACCCCATGGCGCTTTGTAAGCGCGGCTGCAGGAGCTGGGCAGCAGCCTGGTGAAGTGGCTCTTCTGTGCTTGGCTGGTGAATAAGCAGTGCCGAGGGAGGGTGTCTTCAAGGATGACTTTGGGAATTGGGTTGCATCAAAGGAGAGTGGTAAAAGTGATGTGCTAGTCCCTGATTTTTAGTCTAGGAATTCTGAAAACGAGGGCAAATTTCAGTTTACCTGGCTTCCAAATTTTCAGGAGAATAAACCCTTTACAACAAAACTTGCCTATATGTATTCTGTAATTTTTTAACTTAAAATATGGGAAAGAACCACATGGAAAATAAGCTGGGACTTGCAAGGCTTCCACAGTCATCAGACTTGAAGGGCATGCTCCCGGTCCTCTTCCCCATCTTGTCTTCTCTCGCATGTTCTCTGTGTCAACAGCAGTCTCATCGATTCTCCTTTGGAACATTGATCTGTGATAAGAAAAAAAGAAACTTCCCTGCCGCTGGGGAGAAGACTGAAAGGGGCACGCTTACTCTGTGTGTGTGTATCTCCACCTTTGGCCCTTGAAATTGGCCACTACTGATGGATCCAGAGGGAGAGAGACTGCTGTTTCTTCAGTTTCTCTTAGTTTATTTTTGTGAATAGGGTGGAACTGCAATTATTCTTCCACAAAAATAACGTTCTCAGAGCTAGGCTTTTTGCTTCAACAAGCTGTAAAATAGTTTTGGACAGTAGTGTTGTTTGTAAAATATCATTTAATAAAGCAATGTGATTTTCACCTTCTGGAAGAATATTGCTAATGATTTGGGTGCAGTGACATTTCTGCTGAATACAAACTTGCTTAACTGTCTAATGATGTGAAGTTTACAATGTGGATGAGAGTAGATGGGTCCTGACACCTAGTGAGATTCACTTTCCTCAAAAAATCGCTCTTCAACATCTGAAACCCACGGTGCACAGCTGTTGTCACATAACTATTTGGCCAAATCCAGATGACAGGTGACCTGGCAAGTGACCTCATGATCTCGACTGAGCGTCCTTGCGCTCCATACGGCCTCTGGAGGGAGGGGGGCGTGGTGACTGGAGGGAGAAAGAGTTTCAAGATGTTAAACAATAAAAGGTGCTGCTTTGGGAGGCTAGTAGCTTCCCACCCTCTTGTTGCCATAGCATCCAGGAACATGTTTGTGTGAGTCTGAGTTTGGTTGTGTGGTTCATCTAAGATAATCTTTTTTAAGTTTTTATCTCCTCCAAGTAAAGCTGCCTCCCAAAAGTCACCGTAGGAGGCCAAGCCAGGGGGGTTTCTGCTCAGACTTTTCCTTGAAGCAGGGCCCCAACTTGGTTCCTCATCACCTTGTCTGTTCAAGGATGTTGAGGGAAAGGAAGATTGAAATTGCTCTCATGCGTTTGGAGACATCCCAGCCCGTAGCTTTGGCGCCTGGTGCCCTGCGTTCCTGCAGTCCCTTCATGGTATCGACTTCAAGAATCACGGAGCTCTTGGTGTATTTCTAACACTTTGCTTTTGTTTCTTCAGGTATTTCTGGGAAAAGCCAGCTTCTGTTTGCACTGGTCTTCACAACTCGTTACCTGGATCTTTTTACTTCATTTATTTCATTATATAATACGTCTATGAAGGTATGGTGTGGCACCCAGTGGAGTGTGTTTGGTCCGTAATTCACAGACCTGTGGAAACTGTTAAACTTATGTCACCTCTGCGCTTAACCAAGCATCTTCAAGAGTCATGTCTAGATGTGCTGTTGTTTATGCAAGCCTTTTGAGACCACCTAATACATAAAACTTGGCATAGTTATCATTAAGCATATTTTTTCCTGTATCAAAGCACTATCTATTAAAGCGCTTTGCACTTAGAGATTTCTTGGTTTTAATTTCCACAACTGTGATAAACTTCTGAAGCTCTTGAAAACCCTCAAAGAGAGAGGAGTGTCTGTTATGTTTTCAGGCAGTGGGAAATGACAGGGTCCCTGGGAAAGGCCAGCGGGTTGGTTCAGGACGAGGAGGAACAGGCGGGCTCCGGCTGCCCGCCTGCTCCCACCTCTCTGTGGGGCCTGGGTGTGCGTCCGTGTGTCACCTTTGCCGTGCTTAAGCCACATCTACACCGTAGTTCACTTAATGTGTTTCTAAGCCTTTAACTCGTCCCAAGTGCTAGCATCCATGCCACCCTTGGTGTCAGTTTCCCTCACTCACAGGAAGACAAATGTGTGGCTCTCAAAATGCAGCGTAATTGCATACATCTAGCCTCTGGTGCGCCAGGCGGTACACATGCCACACCTCGCGCAGTCTGGGTCCGCTCTGCCGGCAGTGAACTTGCACGTGGTGAGCACCCCCAGGGCACACTGAGGGCTGCAGGCGGCAGGCAGCACCCCTGGTTCTGGCAGGGGAGCAGATGGCAGGCAGCCCTGGGCAGATGACTAGCTTGCGATTGCTTCTGTGACTGCACATTCGAGTTACCTAGAGTCATCGTTACTAAGTGATGGGAGTTCATCAGGAATTCGCTTCCTTAGAAATGGCTATGTCCTTGCTTATTGTCCAGGCAAGTTAAAACTAGCTGTCAGAGGTGTGTGAGCAGGAATCCCCTCCCCTCCCCTCCCTCTCAGGATGCCCAGCTTTCAGGAATCCTTACTTGCTTAATTGTTGCTTCCAAACATAATCCTGAAAATCAGGGGCATGAGAGCCGGGTTTTATGTGCTCATGGCTTCTTACTTTAAATGGCAAGCATGGGTGAGAGAAGAAAAAGAGCTGTTTTGTTCAGCGGCTGCTAAGCCTTGGTGGACGCATCGGGGCTGGTTGTGGGTGGGGGCTGGGAGTGACGCCCTGGCCAGCTTGTGCCTCTGCAGAATGTTCTGCTGGGGCGGGGCATGGGAGCCTGTACGTAGATGTTTGTATATTGTGTATACATACAGATTATGTGTTTATTCACAAGCACATACACTTGTGTGGCGAGAACACCTCTAACAGGATAGGGTGTTAATCTTCCTTGACTTTGCATTTCGAAGGGGTGTGTGTGTTGCTTCTTCAGTATTAGGGGTATAGTCGGCAGTTTTGATATTTTGTTAACTATTTGTGGATATAACTTCATGATGCCTGGGAGAGGTCAGGTCTTTGTTGTGAAGTATGTGAGGACTTGATGATTGCTCTCTTTTCCTCTTACGTCGATTGACCCCAGTGTTTTCTGAATCAAATTTTGCAAGTCGACTTGGCTAGAGTGAAGTAGGACCAGGTCATGTGACTGGTTTATAGTTTCACACTCCAGCTGCCTGTGTTTATAGGTTCTTGAGCCTAAAATTCTGCAGTCTGAAAATTGGTGTAATGTCAGACTTTTTATTGGGTTCAGATGCGTATATAGTGTTTTTCCTTTTGAATATGAAACACCATATGACCTAATTGTAAGCCCTTGAATAGCTATGCATTGTACAGTTATCACTTACTTTTGGTTTTGCTTTTGTTGTTACCAGATGAAATTTCATAGCAATAATCTGAATGTTCAGTGTTAAAGTCAGTTCAGTTCAGTTCAGTTGCGCAGTCGTGTCTGACTCTTTGCGACCCCATGAATCGCAGTACGCCAGGCCTCCCTGTCCATCACATGAGTTAAAACTGTCATTGCAAAGTGTGACACGAGTCACATTGTCTATGTTATCTTTTGAAAAGTGTATCTTCATACTTCAGAAGTATCTTCATGCTGTAAGGAAGTGCCTTGGTTTTGAACTGTATTGAACTTGCCATTCACTTTCTTTTCTAAGGCAACTACCTCATAATTCACCAAGAGATTAAAAGTGTGTCTCTTGGCAGTCTCTCATAAAGTTAGACTTAATGTAGGACCCGGCAGTCCCCCTCCTAGGTCTGTACCGGGCAGAAACGAAGGCTTCTGCTCACACAGAAGCCCTGTGCACAGATGCTCACAGCGGCTCCATCCCCCACCCGCAGGCTGTAAGCAGCCCACCTGTCCTCTGACTGGTGGGTGGATAAACCTCTGTGGCTGCCTCTTCATAAAGACACAAGAAGACCAGTTCTTAATACACATGACAGACAACACGGCTGGATCTCAGGTTGTTATGTTGACTGAAAGAAACTTGTCTGAAAGGTGACATACTGTTACAATTCCATTTATGGAATGGAATTCTAGAAAAGGCCAAAAGTGCAGGGACTGAGAACACGTTGGCATTGCCAGAGGGGGAAAGGCATGACTCTGTAGGGCAGCAGGAGGGAATTGGGGTGGGGGAGTGTTAGGACTGGTCTGTGTCTTGATTATGGTGGTGGTTTTATTACATATGGAACTGTATACCCCCCCAAAAGTGGATTTTACTATATTTAAATTTGATATATATATATATGTGGCTGATGTAGAACGCCAAGGGAATTAGAGCAATTGTAATATGTTGATGACACAGCATCTTTTTTTTTTTTTAATCTTTTTAGCTCATCTACATTGCCTGCTCCTATGCCACAGTGTACCTGATCTACATGAAATTTAAGGCAACCTACGATGGAAATCATGATACTTTCCGAGTGGAGTTTCTGGTGGTCCCTGTGGGCGGCCTCTCATTTCTAGTCAATCATGATTTCTCTCCTCTTGAGGTTAGTTAAGAGGTTACTTAGGTAGTCATGCGTGGTTCCCTAAAGAAATAGACCTGTTTGCAGTTAGTGGGGTTCTGTTTTGTGTTTGGGGGGCGTGGGTGGGGAGTGGGTTAGCAATCAACCGTAGTTTGATATAAATAAATCCTGGGCAAGAATTAAGCACCCAGGTCAGACACCCACTTGAATGTCTGTCTGCTGACTCTTCTTTAGAAGATAAGCTTGGCTTCTGTGACACCGAGCTGCTGCACTCCTTGTCTTGAGGAAGTGCAGCCTGCCTGGTGCCCAGCGCCGCGCCACGTGGTGGGGTGGCCTGATCCCCGGTGCTCCATCCAGCCCCAAACGTCCCGGAGTGAGGCAGTGGTTGTCCCCTGGTGGCGCGGCGCCTGGGTGTAAACCCTCCAGGGACTCCTCCCAGACCCTTCCTCCGTAGGTGTGAATGAAGTGCTGGGTTGGGAAGAGAGCTTGCATGATTACAGCTCTGACTTCTTAGCCCTTTGATTTAACCATGCCACAAAAATCCTGAAGAGTCAGAAAAGAGTGAAGTGATTTATGTCATCTGGAAAGGAGGAACAGCAGTGAGGGGGTGAAGGGACCCAGTGGCCAGTCCTTCGCCCTGGGAGGGAGTGGGGCTGGTTCAGGGCCCCAGATCCGGAGCGGGAGAAGCATCGCGTTGGAGGAGTCAGGCAGTTGCCCAGGGAAGAGTGCAGCGCTGGCGAGACCAGGGAGGGAGATCCAAGGAGGTGCAGGTGTCCGGGAACCTCGCTTGTCCCGGGGGTCTGCGCCTTTATATGTGGCTTAAGTTTCTGTGGTTTATTAAAGTGCAAAGCTGCTCTGTCCTGGGCGCTGATGCCCAGACCCGCTCCCTTTATGCTGCTTCCCGGCGAGGCAGGAGTGTTTGCTGCGGGCCCGCAGCAGGCGCCGGGCGCTGACGGGGCTGCGGCTTCTCCCCCAGATCTTGTGGACCTTCTCCATCTACCTGGAGTCAGTGGCCATCCTGCCGCAGCTCTTCATGATCAGCAAGACCGGGGAGGCGGAGACCATCACCACCCACTACCTGTTCTTCCTGGGCCTCTACCGCGCCTTGTACCTCTTCAACTGGATCTGGCGCTTCTACTTCGAGGGCTTCTTTGACCTCATCGCCGTGGTGGCCGGCGTTGTCCAGACCATCCTGTACTGCGACTTCTTCTACTTGTACATCACGAAAGGTGCGCCAGGCTCTGCTGCCTGCTTCCCATTCCCACTTCAGGGCTCCCTTGGCCATCGTGCTTCTGATCTGACGTTTGCTCAGAAGGCGAACTGACTTCAGAGCACATCTTAGTGACTGTCAGGTAGAATTCTTGGTCAGGGTTTTCAGTCTTTTTTTTTCTTTTTTTGCTATAATTTTATTGTTTTTCTACAATGACACATTTTCATTGTAAAACCAGTCAGAATTAATAATTCTGAAAACAATCGCTCAGAATTCTACCACTCCATAATAATCATCGTTAATATTTCAGTAAACATAATGGTTTAATGATACATGATTTAAACTCAACATGCTGTTCTATAATTTGTTCTTTTTCCTGGACATCTGCATGACTTTTAATAGCAGTGGAGTCTTATGTTTTTATTTATTATTATAAATAGTTTATCAGCCCCTTGTTCATGGGTGTTTGGGCTTAAAAATCCAGTGTCTGCCTCCGCGTCCCTGGATATGTATATATTTGCCTTTGTATGAATAGAGCACATGTGAACTTGACAAAAATCTGATAAGAGCCACGGTCCTCGCTCAGAGAAAAAGGCACAGTTACGTGTACTCACACACGCGCGCTTACAGTTCTAGGGAGTTCAGGGGCCCTGAAACCCAGCCACAGATCCCCGGCTAAGAATCCTCAGCTCACTTCAGTTGCTCAGTCGTGTCCAACTCTTTGCGGCCCCATGGACTGCGGCACACCAGGCTTCCGTGTCCATCACCAACTCCCAGAGTTTACTCAAACTCATGTCCATTGAGTTGGTGATGCCATCCAAGCGTCTCATCCTCTGTCACCCCCTTCTCCTCACGCCTCCCAGCTAAGGAATCCTGGCTGTACAGTAAAGAATAGCTTACTCTATAGCCAGTAAGAATCCTGGCTATACAGTAAAATTTCTAATGGTGGAATTGCTAGATAGAAGGGCATGTGTATCTTAACTTTTTTTTTTTAACATCCAAAATTTTCATAACTGTTATGTGTCAATATATATCATTAGGGGATTAAGTCACATTGACAAAAAGCTGCCATGAATTAAGACAATTTCAGTTGAACTAGTATTTTTTAATTCAGTTGCTATGGCATCCGGATACATTAAGAAGATTCCAATCTGTGTATTTGACAGTCTCTTACTTCAGAGGACTGTGTTTATTGACACCCAAGTCAGATGCCTGGTGCTTATCAGCAGCTCATTTCCTTGGACCTTGCTCTGTGGTGTCTTGTATGATAAACTTCTAGGAGTGGGAAGGAGGAAGCTGAAGCACGTCAGGATGAGTAACCTTTTGTTCTCATCCCTGTCTTTAAACCCGTAGTTCTCAAGGGAAAGAAGCTCAGTCTGCCCGCGTAAGTGCCAAAGACCACCACCAGCATCTGTCCTCAGGGTGCTCGGACAGAATTCTTACCACAGCAAAGGCTCGAGATGCTTACGGAAAATCGGAAACTCGGCTCTTCTGTTGCAGATAGTCATCGTGGCTCTGTAAGAACCCAGAGGGAAAGAACCAGAAGGTTTCTGTTTAATGCATCTTGCCTTATCTTTTTTTATTACTATGTACAAAGATTTTTTTACACAAAGAAACTTAATGCTGTATTAATAAAGTCAGTGTGTAGCTTCAATTGGGGGTAGTTCCAAAAGTGAAGATTTTGTGAGGAATAAGTGCAAACTGTTTTGGGTTTTTTTTAATTCTTTGAAATTGTTGATTCTTTGTGTCTGCAATGAAATCGTACTCCTTGACAGTCAGTAGATAATATATTCCTCCATCTATCAAACTTGCATTCCACTATATTTATTTGTTTTTTTTTTTTTTGCCAAAAGATGAGTTATCTTTGTTTGAAATCTGAGACACTATGTCCAATTTGGTACATCCGTTCAAATTGCTTCCCACTGATGTGGAACTCCTTCCCTAGACGTCAAACACTACACGAGGCTGGTAAGGATGACTTGCAAGTCTGAAGGTTTTCATTACCAAAATTTGAAGATTCTGAATGTAGATGGAGTCTCGTTTTAAGAGTCACCAAAGGTGCCTGCCCTCCTCCCCTACGAAGAAGCGTCAGTTTGAGGCTGTTCTGAGAGTGTCGAAAAGCTCGATGAGGGGTGCGGGGCGGCTCTGGGCTGCTTGCTGTCTGATCGTGATGTGCAAGAAACATTCGTTTGGACTTAGGACTCCTTTGAGGAACGGAACACAAGTGGTTACCTATCACTTTAATTTACAATTGCAGAAGATTACTACAACCATGTCTGTTCTCAGATTCAAGTGGTTTTTCATATCCCTTTTGGATAGCAGAATGATTTACTCTTTTTTTTTTAATTGGCAGCACCAATTGCCATTCCTCTTACTCTTTTTGTTTTGTTTTTACTGATCTCTTGCATGATTTATCTTCTGTTACCATCCTAAATAAACATTTTATTAAACCTAGAATAAATTGTCTTTTTTTCTGAATTAGGGTTTTGAACATCCTATGTCAGGATGGGTTTTATTCTTTGTTTTTCGATTGGCAACAGAAGCTCTATATAGGGCCACAAACATTTGTTCTTCCCTTAATCCAAAACCTCTTTTTTTTAAATTGCAGTTTTCCCCCTGATTTTGCCATTGTATTGATTTGCTGCATTTTTTCCTTGACTTATGCAAAAACATACAATTTTGGGTTTTTTGTGATGCACCATAAACGTTAAAGTATTGAATACTAGCAGTGCTTACAACAAAAAGGATGTAGTCATCTTGTTTACGGCATTAAAATATCTTGTGAAGGAAGGGAACTGGACGGATTTTACTGTTATCTAGTGTGTCTGCAAACATCTTTCTAAACAGGCAGTGTAGCTGCATAGTTGAACCTCCTGTCCTTATCGCTCTCACCCCGCCCCCCCCGCCCCCACCTCATGTGTTTGCTTTTGTGTATCAGAGTATCTTTCTTTCAGGCATTCTAGTTTAGTTTCTGTTTTCATCCTTTTTGGAAGATTCTAATGGCAAGGAGGAAGGGTGGGAAATCCTGGCCTACGTGGAGCAGATCCCAGCGTTCCCAAACTGGTGCCCGGGGGAGTCTGTTTTTGTGCATGTAAATCAAACACGAGCTGGGCTCGTTCTTCGGTGAGCACAGAGCATAGAGCAAGGATCTGGGACTTGCGGAAGCATGGAGTGTCAACGCCTCCGCCAGCCATCTGCCCCAGGAAAAGTAAAGCTGGCTGAGATGCCGCCACCATCCTGTGGTCCACCAGGGTGACGTCTCCACAGGTACTTGGGGGGCGCGGGACCAGGGCGGCGGTCTGGCGCACTCGGGAACAAAGGCATTGTCTGACGCACCTCACGAAGCACTGTTTCTGAATTACTCTCACTTCCTGAATAAAGGTTATCAGGTAATTCATACTTTTTATCGAGCTGTTTTTTTTGTGTGAATTTGTGTTTTTTCTTTAAACATAAAAATAAAGCAAAATTAACAGATTTGCCCACTAAGTAACTGAAAAGATGCTGGGTGTTGCTGCTTACAGACACCAACCCAACACTGTGTAGTCCAATCACGGGGTTTGAAGGTTTCCCGGGGAATTCTCTGGCCGGCCAGTGGTTAACCTCAGTGCTTTCACTGCAGTAGCCCCGGTTCAATCCCTGATCAGGGAACCAAGATCCTGCAAGCTGTTCAGTGCAGCCAAAAAAACAAGGTTTCCTGCTTCCTTACAGCCTGTCAGAGAGAAACGGGTGGGGAAAAAGTTGCAGGTAGAAAGCCTTGCTAGGGAAGATCCAGCCCAGAGATACCAGTAAGTCAGATGGCTTGCTGGAATGGTCGAGCAAAGATTTGGTTCCAACAGAAATCATTAGTGATCTGTGGGAATGCCAGGGAAAGCACAGGCTTTGGGGTCAGGTGTGTGGAGTCCTGGCCCCTCACAGTCTAGCCCCAACCTTGAAATTAACGTGAGCCGTGTTGCTGCTCTGTTACCAGCAGAGACTCCACTGTAGGATTTCCATGAGGCGTTAAGGAGCCCTGTCCTGAAGCTCACAGCCCTGAGACGTGCACGTTAGGTGCTGGGGACCTCAGGGACCCTCTCTCCCCTCCCTTTGTGCTCAGCTTGGGACAGCTTCCTTGAAAGCTGGCTGGAACCAGTTCAGCAGGAGCTCCTCTGATGCATTTGACCACATTGGTAGTTTTGCCCTTGTTAGCCTGCATTATCTTCAGACCCTGACTCCCAAGTATGCTGCAAAACCACCCATCTGAATGAAGGCTGATTGAATTGGGGCTCGGTGTGTGTCTTTCTCCTATCTACCTTCGACCTCTAGTGGCCGAAGGTAGATTCCAAGGACTGTGCACTTTGCTCAGTAATCACTGTGCTATCCCACCAGGCCCTCCAAACCTGACCTGGGTTAGCTTTTGAAGTGTGCGATCTTATGAGTTGTGCAGGTGCTGAGGTGGTGGTAGGATCTCTTCCAGTTCTGAAACAGTTCCCTCTTTTATCCTTTCAACCTAAAAGTAACTTGCAGTGTAATATACAGCACATTTACTGCAAGACTAGCAAGTGCGTGCTTAGTCACGTCGGACTTGGCGACTTCATGAACTGTAGTGTGCCAAGGTGCTCCGTCCGTGGAATTTCCCAGGCAAGAATACTGGAGTGGATAGCTATTCCCTTCTCCAAGGGATCATCCCAATTCAGGGATCGAACCCACCTCTCCAGCATTGGCAGGCCGATTCTTTATAACACCCATTTGGGAAGCCTGTAATATAGCACTAATCCTTTCAAACAGTGACAAGGATTGTCATTTTTTTATAATATTAGAAGATAATACTGTAGATTTCTGACCTAGTTTGACATTGGGCACTTAAAAAGTGAGTCTTCAGGCATACACTATCTACTTGACTTCATTTTCAGGAAAAGCTCTAGAGGCCATGTTAGAGCTGAGGCCTGAATGGAGTGAGACAGTGACAGGGAAATACCTGCAGGAGGAGCAGCCTCTGGCAGAGGAAACAGTAAAAACCCTGGGGTGAGAATGAGCTTGGTATATTTTGGGGGTGGGGGGGGAAGCAGCAGGCAAGTTGAGTGAGGAAGGGAGAAAGTAGCCCTAACTCAGGGAGACAACCATGCATTTGCAAACCTGCGATGTGTGACTCCCAGGGGAAAGACTGCAAGAGGTTGGAGTCCATTTTATGCACAAAGTGTTCAGTCACTCAGTCATGTTGACCCTTTGCAACCCCATGGACTGCAGCACGCCAGGCCTCCCAGTCCATCACCAACTCAGAAGCTTGCTCAAACTCATGTCCAACGAGTCGGTGATGCCATCCAACCACCTCGTCCTCTGTCGTCCCCTTCTCCCGCCTTCAATCTTCCCCAGCATCAGGGTCTTTCCCAATGAGTCAGTTCTTCGCATCAGGTGGCCAAAGTACTGGAGCTTCAGCATCAGTCCTTCCAATGACTATCAGGACGAATTTCCTTTAGGATGGACTGGTTGGATACACAAAGTGTCAGTTCAGTTCAGTTCAGTTGCTCAGTCGTGTCCGACTCTTTGCGACCCCATGAATCGCAGCACGCCAGGCCTCCCTGTCTATCACCAGACCCACGTCCATCGAGTCCGTGATGCCATCCAGTCATCTCATCCGTGGTCGTCCCCTTCTCCTCCCGCCCCCAATCCCTCCCAGCATCAGAGTCTTTTCCAATGAGTCAGCTCTTGGCATGAGGTGGCCAAAGTGCTGGAGTTTCTGCTTACGAAAAGAAAACACTCGAAGGGACCTAACACAGGCAACGAGCCTACGAAGTGCACCTGCGCCCCAGGGCGCGCATCTGCGCAGGCGCAGAGGCCCAGCGGCGACCGCGCGGGGCTCAGTGCGCGTGCGCCGGGCCCGGCCCCCGCGTGCGCCTGCGCGGAGTCCCGGGGAGGCGGCAGAGTCGCAAGGGCGCTGGGCTCCGGGCGGCTGCGGGCGCCGCGGCCACTGGGCCTCCGTCCGCCATGCCGGGGATGGTGCTGTTCGGCCGGCGTTGGGCCATCGCCACGACGACTTGGTCTTCCCGGGGGTCTTCGAGCTGTTGGTGCGAGTGCTGTGGTGAGGGCGCGGGCCCGGGCCGGCCGCGGGCGGGGAGGGTGTCGTCTGCCCCGCGCTCGCGTCCCTGGCTTCCTCCGCCGCCCGGGGACGTGGGTGCCGCCGCTGTCCCCATTTACAGGCGGGCGGGCCGTGCCCAGGGTCACGGGGCGGGCCCGCCGCCCGGACGCCGGCGCTGTGGGGCTCGGGCGCCCCGCCTGCAGCCGCCGGGGCGCGCTGGCCGCCGAGGCGGTGGTCGCGGGATCTCCTTCCCCGGAGCCGGGCGCTGCCGCCTGCAGCTCTCCAGCGCTCTGCTCGGAAACGCGCGGCATCCCGTGTTTGCCGGACGCGGGGTTGGCAACTGTACCCTTCGTGCGCGCTTCCTGAGCCGGGCGCCGCTGAATCCCAGGACCGCAAGGGACTGGCACTTACTCTCCAGTCTGTGGAATCAGGCGCCTGAAGTCTGTCCCCAAAGGGTCTGAGCAAAGAGTAATGCAGGAGACACGGGTTCAATCCCTGGTCGTGGAAGATCGCACATCTCCGGAGCAACTAAACCCAGGCACCACAACTCTTGAGCCCAGAAGCTGCGTCTACTAAAGGCTGTGCGCCCTAGAGCCCTGTGCTCCGCCTTCCAGATGCCATCGCAGTGACAAGCCCGCTCTAGCTGTAACTAGAGAAAGCCCACGCAGCAAGGAAGACCCAGCACAGCCAGTATATATATATATATAGATATATCTGATACGTTCAAAAAAAAAGTATTTAGAGTCTTTAGGGGAAAGAAACTTAACGTGAAATATTATGAGCTGTTTCTTAGTCCGTTTGTAGTTTTCAGAGCCCATCTTACCGAGATCATTTCCTGTTTTATTTCTACACAAGGAGTCATAATGTTACAAAACTGACAAACACACACAGTTATCTAGTCCAGTTCCCCTTCTGGCCTTGAACCCCCTAAAACGAGGCTCTTGCCCAATGATGCTCTCTGAGTCACTGTGGTCTGGCTTGTTTGCTGCTGTCTTTCGTTGCTCTGCGCTGAATTGCAAAATACTCCTAGGAGCCCACAGTCCTGGTCCTTTCAAGTTGATCGTGGTCACCACAGAGACTCTTAGCTTGTTTCCCAACCTCTTGTTTTTGGATTACAGACAGCAGGTTAGGATGTGTTTGTCAATTACATGTTAATACACAGAAGTAAAAATTGTGCTGATGACTGAATAAGCATATACTTTGTTGTTTTAGCTCAGAGTCGCAATGGGGGCTTTTTCCCAGGAGTTTGCATTGAAATTACTTGCTTATGGCTTTAACTGTGTTACAGGGACTTCCCTGGTGAGCCAGCTGTTAAGCCTGCAAGCTTCCCTTGTAGGGTCACAGGTTCAGTCCCTGGTTGGGGAGCAAAGATCCTGCATGCCAGAATTTTTTGGCAAAGCCAAATAAATGAAGTAATAAATGTATTACAGCAGGCATAGAATAAAAACAATGCCGTCAGCAAAGTATGAAATTCATTAAAAGAAAAAGAGCTGTACTTTATAGTTGATTTAGCAAATCTTTTATCGATGGTGGTTTAGTCTCTCAGTTGTGTCCGGCTTCTGCGACCCCATGGACTGTAGCCCGCCAGGCTCCACTGTCCATGGGATTCTCCCGGCAAGAATACTGGAGTGGGTTGCCATTTCCTGCTCCAGGGGATCTTTCACACCCAGAAGTTGAACCCCGGTCTCCTGCGTTGAAAGCATATTCCTGACCAACTAAAATTCCAAAGTGAACCTGGCCCTGTTTGGGAAAATACTAACTCCTTTTACTTTCTTCCGTCATGTTTTGCAAAGCGGCTCCCTGGGTTCCATTTCTGAGCCTGCCTGTGTCTCGACAGGTGGGTTGGCATCCTGATGCTGTACCTCATGCACAGAGGGAAGCTGGACTGCCCGGGGGGTGTCCTGCTCAGCAGCTACCTCATCGTGCTCCTCGTCCTCCTGGCGGTTATAATAGGAACCGTGTCAGCCATCGTGTGTGTCAGCATGAAAGGTAATGAGAGGCTTTTCTACTGGACACTTCTTCTTTCTTTTTTTAAAAGCAGAGCCTTCCCTGGTGGCTCAGCTGGTAAAGAATCCGCCTGCAATGCAGGAGGACCTGGGTTCCATCCCTGGGTTGGGAAGATCCCTGGAGGAGGGAAAGGCTACCCACTCCAGTATTCTAGCGTGGAGAATTCCAGGGACAGTACAGTTCATGGGGTCGCAAAAAGTCGGACATGACTGAGCGACTTTCACTTTCTTTTTTAAAATCTTCGTTTAATTTGGCTGTGCTGGGTCTTAGCTGTGGCACTCTAAGAGCCTTAGTTGTCCCATGTGGGATCTAGTTCCCTGACCGGGGATGGAACCCAGAGCCCCCTGCGGTGGGAGCATGGAGTCTTAGCCACTGGGCCACCAGGAAGTCCCCTTCACTCCTTTTCATGGCTGAACGATGCTGCATTGAATGGACATGCCACGGTTTACCCAGCCGTTTGTCAGCTGGTGGGCACTTGGGTTGTCTCCACTTTTTGGCTGTTAGAGACAGTGCTGCTTTGAACAGTCGCGTCTTGTCTTGACATGCCCATGATGTTTTATTTCTCTCGGGTGTGTACCTGGGGGGGGCCACTGCTAGATCATATGGGAACTGTTTAACTTTCTGAGGGACTGCCAGCCTGTTTTCCAAGCAGCTGCACCATTTTTCTTTCCCGCCAGCACTTCCCAAGGGTTCGTTTCTCTACATCTTCCTCAACACTTCTTATCTGACCGTTTGAGGACAGCTGTCCTAGTGGCTGTGAAGTGGTGCCTCGCTGTGGTTCGGAGTCCCTTTTCCTTGATGACTAATGATATTGAGCCTCTTTTCATATGCTCGGTAGCCGTTTGCATGTCATTTTTGGAGAAACATCTGTTCAGATCCTTTGCCCGATTTTAAATCGGGTTCTTGGTCCTTTTATGAATGAGCTGTAAGAGTTACATCTCTGCTCTTTTTGTGTGTGCGATGGTGTATTTTTTGTGGCTTTGCAGGGTCTTTGCCGCGGTGCGGGCTTTTCTCGTGTGGCTGCAGCTCTAGTTGCAGTGCGCGGGCTTCTCGTCACGGGGGCTTCTCTCGCTGCGGAGCATGGGCTCACGGGCTTCAGTAGTTGCAGCATGTGGGCTCAGCCGTTGCGATTCCTGGGCCCCAGAGCCCAGGCTCAGTGGTCGTGGGGCTTGGGTTTGTTGCTCTGTGGCATGCGGGGTCTTCCCAGACCGGGGATGGAACCCGTGTCTCCTGCACTGGCCTGTGGATTCTTTACCCCTGGG
This sequence comes from Aepyceros melampus, assembly GCA_006408695.1. NCBI lineage: Eukaryota > Metazoa > Chordata > Mammalia > Artiodactyla > Bovidae > Aepyceros > Aepyceros melampus. The sequence continues at coordinate 408,208 of SJXQ01001902.1, read as the reverse complement.
AAGTCTTTACCCACTAGGGAAGTCCCCAAAGTTACATCTCTTCTTAATAACTTCTTCTGTTACTGTTTTCTGCAGACAACCACTTAGCTGAGAATGCCTGAAAACGTTGCAAAGCCTCCCTGTCGCTTACTGTGGTTTGCAGGATGAGCTGAGCACTTTGCTGGCTGCTGGAGAAATGCATCAGTAAATAAGAGCTCATCAGTCAGAGGCAGGGCTGCCTGGCAGGCTTCCATTCTGCATGCTTCAGGGTGTGTTCGCTGCCTGAGTGTAGGAGAAATGCGTAGATGAAGGTGATAGAACTGGGAGGGAGGAAGTAGCCGATACACCCAGTGACGGAATCTAGGTCTCGACGTTCTCAAACCATAGACCGAAACTTAAAAGATGATGGGAGAGAAATATTAGTGGCGGAGTGTTTCATGAGAACAAGACCGTAGGGTCCAGATGAGCCGGAAGCACAGCGCGTGGCGTGTCCTGCAGTAACGTGTAGACTAGAGTGCTCTGTGTATTTTCACTTAGCTCTGAGAACATGGGCGCCTGGGGTCTGGATTGAAGGTGGCCCCAGTCCTGCTGTCGAGTTGGACCCCTGATGTGGATTGACACCAGGAGAGGAGGGAGCTGGGACGTGTGCGACGCGGCTTTCGCGCTTGGAGGTTCTGAGTGCGGTCAGATCTTCTGAAAGATGGAGCGTGCAGGCTGGTCCTTGCGGAACAGGCTGTGCCATCTGGCTGTCCTGTCCGCTCGCGGCAGTCTGCTCAGCGCACTGGGGCGATGGCTGGAACGGTGCGTGAGTGAAGGTGAAGGTTTCCCAGTCGTGCCCAGCTCTCTGCGACCCCATGGACCACAGTCCATGCACTTCTCCAGGCCACAAGACTGGAGTGGGTGGCCTTTCTCTCCTCCAGGGGATCTTCCCAACCCACGGACCAAACCCAGGTTTCCCGCATTGCAGGCAGATTCTTCACCAGCTGAGCCACACGGAAGCCACGCAGTGGGTTAAGGATTCGCTTTTTTTTTTTTTTTTTTTACCGCCTTAAACATTTTCCTTCAGAGATGTTTGGTGGTGTCAGGGCATGTTCACACCGCGTGAGGGATGGATGACCTCATGCCCTGGCCGAACTGGGCCCAGCTCACCCGTCAGGGCTTGGCAAGCATCTGCTGGGTGCAGGGTGTTACGGGTGGATCGCTTTTCGCGCCAGCAGCCTCCTCCAAACAGAACCAGTTTTATTCAGGAGCGGCCCCGACTGACTCCTCACATAGTGTCAGAAGCCCACCCTCTGCCCCACGCTGGAGTGACCCTCGGGGGTCGGTGGTTGGTTCAGGACTGGACGTGCGACCTGGATCGGGCCAGTGAAATTCGGGGAGTTCCCTGGGAAGTTCCAGGACATCCTCCCCTGCTCGCCTGGGAAAGATCAAGAAGCAGCGTGTTGTTGTCCTTGGGGAGACGCTGCAGGAATGAGCTGCCGCCTCCCCTTGGGGATAGGAGGGCGCCGTGCCAGCCCTGCCCTGCGTTTCCAGCCCTCTGAGTCAGGACAGGTCCTGCTGGTTTTTAAACCAACCTGAGTTCGAGTTTCTGATGCTTGTAGATAAAGATACCACAGCTGAACCAAAGAGGAGACTTTATAAAAACATGTTAATTTAATTGCCAATAAATAACATTGTATGCTTTATTAACAATGTTATGTAAATTTTTGTGAGGAACCATAAAGTTAAGGGAAAAAAAAAAAGCAAATGGGATGATTCAAGTCAGATAAGAAGTGGAGTAACCATCCCCCACTCCAGTACTCTTGCCTGGAAAATCCCATGGACGGAGGAGCCTGGTGGGCTGCCGTCTATGGGGTCGCACAGAGTCAGACACAACTGAAGCGACTTAGCAGCAGCAGCAGCAACCATCCTGCCAACAGAGATGATGACTGAAGGCTTTCAGTTAGATGAGCCATCTGGATGAAGTCAGAATTTCTCTGAGCAACGTAGGGGTGTAATTTCAGCTCATTACCTTAGTAGAAACTATAATGTTTCTAGTTTTGATTTGAAAATCTCCCTGATGAAACCCTCTTGTTTCAACCATGTGGGCAGTTTAATTAGGGAAGATCCACCCTCATGAGCTTCCCAGCTGGCTCAGTGATAAGGAAGCTGCCAGTGCAGGAGCCGCGGGTTCAATCCCTGGAGCGGGAAATGACAACCTACTCCAGTATTCTTCCTGGAGAATCCAATGGACAGAGGAGCCTGGTGGCTACAGTCCATGGGGTCACAAAAAAATTGGACACGGCTTAGCGACTAAACAGCCACCACCCTCACAAATACCATGTTTTGACAGAAGGCCCTCAAGGTCAAGGTCTGCCCTGGCCACGTCTGGCTTGAGTTTGAGGAAGTCTTCCTCTCCTCGCCCTCTGTGACCCAGGCCTGCCCTCTGCAGCTTGCGCATCCATGGCCCTGCCTCGGGAGGGGCAGCGGGTTTACCTCCCGAGACCGCATTGAGGTCATCCCGTTCGGGGATGCAGTCACACCATCCATTCTGGGCATTGGCTTCGTGATGCCCACGACAGCACCAGGTCCAGCTGGCAGCTGACTGCCTCAAGGGGAAAATAAAGGTTGACATAAAAGCAAGATGTGTTCCTAGGCAAGCATACACATAAAAAAGAGGCTTTTTCGGCGTCTCCTGTGTTTTCTGGACCCCTTGCGGGAACTCGTGTCTCCTGCCTCCTCGCTTCTGTCTCTGCACTCAGGCGGTGCCAGGGCCTGGGGTCTGGGTCTGGGTGCGCGGCATGCGAGCAGCCCCTTCCTCGGGATCCTCGGCCTCTGAGGCGGGCTGTGAGCAGATCCTCCCTCCTGTTTCTCTGTGGTGGTTGGCTGTTGTTACAAGATAATTCTCTCCAGAGACAGGGCAGATTTCTGCAGACCTTCATTCCTTGCCCCTCAGGGAGAGAGGCAGCCGTGTCAATTATCTTAGGACTTTCTGACTTTGTGGCCTCAGTGAGGCCTGATGGTGTCCCGTGTTCTAAAACGTGACCCTCAGTAATTCATTCTAGTGGAAGGTAGCTTTGGGAATTTAAAAGCTGTTTTCTTATCAAATTATTTTTCAGATCTTAGGGGTTTTTTTTTTCAGTTACTGCTTTTGTTTGAATCATGTGGTGGTTTTGATGTTGAAATTGGTATTTATCACAACTTCTGAAGGGGGAAAGCTGGTGTTTCACAACAAAAGTTAATGATACTTGGGTTTGTCTTACAAACGCAGTTTTAAATGTTGTGTTTCGGTGGTGGGCATCCACAAGTGGTCTCCAGGTAACCCTTGTTCGCTTCCCAAGAGTGATGCCCACGGGGCGCTGGCGAGGCAGAGAGCCTGCGTCATGCAGACCTGGCTTTAGAAAGTGCTTGCTGAGCTCTGTGAGCCTCCGCTTCCTCATCTGTGAAGTGAGGTGGTGACTTGCGTTGCAGTCGTCCTGAGGATGGAGGCATTTCAGGTGGGCGGTGTGACAGGTGGTCCTGGACTTTCCTGGCTGTGAGACCTGGGTGACCGCCTACCCCTGCTCACCTGTGACAGCTCTGTTTCACATCGCTTGTCCTGGCATAATTGTTAATAGCAACTTATTTTGCTCTCATAAGTATCTCGATGTGGAACATGACTTTATGGTCAGTGTAGTTAGAAAACCCAGAAGTGTATTTTTTTTTTTCAATATTTATTTTTCGCTGCGTTGGGTCTTGGTTGCTGAAAGCACAATCTTTTCTTGGCGGTGTGTGGGCTTACTTGCTCCTGGGCACGTGGGATCTAGTCCCCCGACCAGGGATCAAACCCACGTCCCCGATATTGAAAGGCAGATTCTTAACCACTGGATTCTAGGGGAGTCCTCCCAGAAGTGTTTTTAAGCCCCATTGAGTCTAAGAAATAATTCTGAGCCTTTTGTCACGCCTCCCATCTGTCGCTTTGCCTCTCGCTGTCAGAGGCGGGCAGTGGTTCCTGGTTACGGGTAGAAATGCCGCTGGCGGGGGAGCAGCCGGCACACATCTGTGCTGCGGCCGCCGTGTTTCTGCCGAAAGGAGCCTCCCCATCCCCTGGCGGCCAGCGTGCAGCATGGACGTGTTCTGTGTTCCAGGGACCATCTGTAATCCGGGACCGCGGAAATCCATGTCCAAGCTGCTCTACGTACGCCTGGCGCTCTTCCTGCCAGAGATGGTCTGGGCGTCCCTGGGGGCCGCCTGGATCGCGGACGGCGTTCAGTGTGACCGGACTGTGGGCAATGGCATCATCGCGACCGTCGTGGTCAGGTGAGGTCCGTCTCCTGCGGGCTCTCGTCCAAGGTGCGCTTGAGGTGGGGTCCTTGCAGGTGCCCTGGTGGCGTGCAGGCTTCCTGAAGTAGTCAGACACGCGGGGAGAACGGTTCATGGCCCAGCACACACTCCGGCTGTAGCTCCCTTCCTTGCCAGCTCCCGCTTTTCTGCATGCCCTCCGGCCCCTCACAAGAGGGAAGAAGCCTGAGACCAAAGCTGGGCACAAACTACAAGCGGGACGAGAAGACGCAGTGTGCGGAGCTGCTGCAGAGCGCAGTCCGCTGGAGTGAGGCTTCTGCCTTTTCCAGCTAAAAATCGCACAGATGACCTAGTCCTGCCCCGCGGGCTGTGAATCAGGGTGGGGGCTCCCGCCACAGTCCTGAGCCTTGCAGCCGAGGCTGCGGCGGCCCTTCCCGGGTCACCTTGCTGGAGCACACACGCTCCTGCACCCACGGCGCCCTGTGCATCGCGGGCAGCCTGGAAATATTGAAACGTACGGATGAAAGGGCTTCCCAGGTGGCACTGTGGTAAAGAATCTGCCTGCCAAAGTAGGAGACTCAAGAAACGCGGGTTCGATCCCTGGATTGGGAAGATCCCCTGGAGGAGGAAATGGCAATCTACTCCGGTATTCTTGCCTGGAGAATCCCATGGCCAGAGGAGCCCAGTGGGCTGCAATCCATGGAGTCCCAAAGAGTTGGACACGACTGCGGTGACTGAGTGCAGTGCGTGGATGCACGCCGTTCGAGCATGGCCCGAGTGCGAGAGCTTCCTCGGGTTTTGCCAAGCAGAGCCCAGGGGCCCCGGGGAGTAACCCCGGTCAAGGGCAGGGGCTTCTGAACCTGGCCGCGGCTCTGTCCACCATGCAGCCCCCTTTTCCTTTTGTGGCTCTGGGGGCTCCGTTCTTCCCCAGGCCTCAGTTGGCTGTGGGCTCATAAGGAACTTTCTCGAGGAACCGAGTTGCCCGCCCCAGCCAGCTCCTTGTCTTTCTCAGTAGTTGGAGCCCCAGCTGTCCCGA
>SJXQ01001902.1:367461-395944 GCA_006408695.1 Aepyceros melampus | reverse complement strand
CCCCCACACACACAGCCCCTCCTGAGAGGCAGACCCTCCCCCCACAGCTTCAGCACTTCCTGCAGCTCCTTCCACAGTTTGCGATGTCACAATACCCACTTCTTGTTTCACTGTGACTGTGCACTCGGGGTGGGGTGGGGCGTGGGAGTCACCAGCCCCTGGAACCACCATTTTACTGTCTGCACATTTGCTTGCTTTACGTTCCTCGCTTAAGTGGAATTATATTTGTCCTTTGTGACCATCTTTCTTCACTGAGCATAGCATCCTCAAGCTTCACCCACGCAGTAGCATGTCGCATTTCCCTTTGGCTGTCGTGAGGAACAGCTAGCGGCTTGGGTCCCTGCTCTCCGTTCCGGGGGGTCTGCCCAGAGGCCGGGTGGCTGGGCCTCCTGCTGTTTCTCTGTTGAAGGTTTCGAGGCGCCCCCAAGCTGTCACAGCACAGCTGCACCATGTCACATCCCCGCCAGCAAACTAACGTGGGTTCCCATTTCCCCACATCCTCGCCGAGACTTTTTTGATGGAGCCGCCCTCGTGGGGGGAGGTGGTGTCACTGCAGTTTCGCTTTGCTTTTTCCTGATGACTGACGAGGCTGCAGATGGAGGGACTGCACGGTCCAGAATGGTTCCCTAAAGGGCACCCCTGAGGAATCGGTGGAGGGCGCTGGGCTTGCGCTTTTCTTATACATTCATGTGTGATTTTTAACCAAAACGAATTGCTCCTGTAGTAATCATTTTTTAAATAGGACGCTTAATTTTTATAAAAGTATGTTACTGCCAGAGTGCGGCTGCTGGTAGTTGAGCCCCAGTGTGCTGTCTGGACAGCCTTTTTCCTTCCAGGGTTTTCTGTGGTTCTTACTGTTGTTTTGGGGTTTCTGAGGGTCTTTGTGTGTGCTGGGACACTCCAGAGAAGATCCAGGGTGGCGGAGGCTTTTGGATTTCTTTCTGCCACCAGTTAGGAGCTTGACAGTCCTGGAAATGCGAATTCTCTCCCTTTAACCCTTAGTTGTCTTTTTGCCCCTGAATTTCACAGGAGAGTCCAGTTTGATTATTACTAGATGTGCATGAGGGAAAAAAGAAACCTAAGATTTATTATAGAGGCCCATCAACTAGCCAGCTGCCCTCAGAGCCCGGCAGCCTTGGTGTCTTGCCTCTGTTCTTAGAAGCGTTTGTGCCGCAGACCCAGGCTTCGTGCTGTGACACTGCAGGCTTGACCGGCTCTCAGCCAAGCCCTCCTCCAGCTTTTCACCCAGCGACAGCTCCTGCCCTCCGGCCGGGAGCACAGCTGCTCAGGGGCTGAGGGGGAGACCTGTTCCCTGCTCTTGGCCTGGGCACCGGGTTCTGGCTCCAACGCCGTCCAGGCTGTGCGGCTGAACACCCTCTTGGGGTGTCACCTGTAACACCTGTGCCAGGGAGACCCACTGCCAGCCAAGTTGTAGTCCAGATGCCATGTGACTCTGGCTGCCCTGGACAGACAGCTGGCGGAAGTCGAGCTCACCGCGTGGCAGGCAGGGGAGGAAAGGGAGATCTGGCCGGTGGCCCAGACCTCCTGGCTTCTCATAGGTGATGCCAGGGTCCGTGTTGTGCTCACAGGGCTATAGAGTCCTGGACTCGGGAATGTGTAGTAGGTTTAGGCCCCAGCAGAAGAGTCCCATCTTGTGTGGAACTTCCCCCGCTTCATCCTGCCAGAGACCAGGCTGCCAGGCCTGGAGACCTGTGCTGTCAGGTAGGAAGCGTCCCGGAAACGTTTTTGTTTACAAGGTTGTCCCTCCTCGATTGGAACTACTTAATCTTCAAGAAGTCTGTTTCGTGGAGAGCTGTATTTGTTAGGAAGTTGTACTTTATTTTTAGAAATTAAAGACTGACCTCCCTAGAACTCCCTTCCAGTGGTTTTAGCGCGGCTTTTGCCGGAATCGTGGCTGCTTCGTCGCTGTCTGTGATTTCAGAATTTTGTTTTTTTGCCATCATCTGAAAAGATCAGTCGTTTATAAACTAAACCTGACCAACCCTGGGAACTTGGTGACAGTAAATTGTGGGACGTCCACACAGCAAAATGCTGTGCGGCTCCAGGAAAAGCCATAGAGACATCCGCTGACAGGAAGGTGTTCCTGAGGCCACCTCTTGGTTGATGGAAATACCTCTTGAGCCCCTGCTTCGCGGACCCTGGAACACAGCTGCCAGGAACACAGCAGTGGGTGGTGGATGGGGCCGCTGGTCCCAGGGTGGCCCGTCCTGTCTGGGGGGACAGTCACAGAGTGGGGCCTGTGTAGTCCTGTCACGCCCGGCAGCCAGCAGCTCCCCATGTCTGCACTTGCAGGGCATCTCTCAGGCCGCCAGATACGTCTACCGCCGGCTCATCAACGATGGCATTCTGAGTCAAGCGTTCAGCATCGCACCTGTGAGATTTCAGTTCTTCCTTTCTTTGGCCTTCCCTGCTGCCTGCTCTCTCGGCCGTTACCCACTCTGCTCTCGCCCCCAGGAGTACCGGCTGGTCGTCGTGGGGCACAGCCTGGGCGCAGGCGCCGCGGCCCTGCTGGCCCTCATGCTCAAGAGCTCGTACCCGCAGGTCAGGTGCTACGCCTTCTCCCCGCCCAGGGGGCTGCTCAGGTACTCCTCTTCCTTCACATAAATGGTCAAACTGGTACTTTGCAATTTAGTTACAATTTCTCCTCCTCAGGAGGAGTTTGTGTCAAAGCATTGTTGGTTGAAAAAAGACAGGCCAGCCTTTCATGGGCCTCTTGGACCAGGGCTGTAGTCTCCTAGATAGTGTAGTGAGACCCATTTTCAAAACTGAGCTGTAACTGGCATCCATGATATTAATTATGGGTGTGCAACACGATCAGATGTTTATGATTGTGAACTGACCACAGTAAGTCTAGTTAACATCTGTCCTCGTAAATAGTTACAGAATCTTTTCTTCCCTGTAAAGAGAACTTAAGATTTACTTTCTTAGCAGCTTTCAAATATGCAGGATAGTATTAACTGTAGTAGCTGGGCTGCGCCTTCCCTCCCAGGGACTCGGTTACTTTATAGCCAGCAGTTTGTGCCTTATTTCGCCCATCTCACCCGCCTCTCAGCTCCCTCTGTCTGCTGTGCCTCAGCCTCTGACAACCAGCAGTTCTTCTGTGTGCCTGAGCTTGGTTCGTGTTTCCAGTTTTCACACATAAGTGAGATCACACAGTGTTTGTCTTTCTCTGACTTATTTCACGGAGCATACTGTCCTCAAGGTCCAAACACGTTGTCCACAAATGGCAAGATTTTGTTCTTTTTTTAGGTTAAGACAAACTGCCACATGTCTATGATAAGCACTGCTGGTTTTAAATACACACTAAAGTTGCTTACAGTAACAGGCCTGTTGATTTTGAACAAAAGCAGCGACTCTGTTGCTTTTGTTAATTTTTAATGGGAGAATAATTGCTTTACAGTGCTGTGCTGGTTTCTGCCGTACATCAGTGAAAGGTTTCACTGTTTTTTCTGGCTGAATGGTATTCCATTTTATGCACGCACACGCGCGCACACACACCACTTACCTGTTTCACGCATTCAACCATTCGTGGATATTTTGGTTGTTTCCATGTCTCAGCTACTATAAACAATGCTGCAGTGAATGTGGGGCCACACGTGTCTTTCACGTGTCCTTGTTTCCTTTGGATACATACCTTGAGATAGAATTGCTGGATCAGTTTTTGGGAAACCTCCAAACTGCTTTCCATAGTGGCTGCACCAACTTATATGCCCACCAGCGTCATGCGGTGATAGCCTTTGCTTCTCATCCTGGGCAGTGCTCGTTATTTCCTGGGTTTTTTTAAAATTTATTTATCTGGCTGCACTGGGTGTTAGCTGAGGCATGTGGGATCTAGTTTGCTGACCAGGGATTGAACCTGGGCCCCTTAACGTTGGGAGCGTGGAGTCTTAGCCCCTGGACCACCAGGGAAGTCTTTTCCCATGCTTTAAAAAAAAGCTTTAGCGCCTGTATACATGTCTCTATATAATCTAGTTTGAATTTGCATGACTTTGAAATGTAGAGGAATGGAATTATGCTTTTCTGCTACTTCCCCATTTATTTCACATATTTGATGCCTGTAAAATGTTGCTGTTGTGTGAGTGCTCGTTACGCTCCATCGTGTGTCACAAGCCATCCTCTGTTCTGCTGGTGATGGACACTGGGCCGTGCCGGGCGCCAGCGTGTGTGCGGGGCCCTGGCGCGTGTGCTGGGCCCTGGCGTGTGTGCCGGCTCTGTGTAGCGGCCGCTCCTGTTCTCACCCTCACCAGTGCACACCACTCTCCACCTTCTCACCAACACTTCAGTGTCAGGTGGAAACCTTTTTCCCAGCCTGATGGGTGCACAGTGGCGTTCCATTGTTTGATTGACACTTCTGTGATGAAGCTGCGTCTTTCCATATGCTTGTCGTCTCCACTCTCGTGAAGTTCCTTTTGTCCGTTTCTCTTATTTTTGCATTGTGTAGGTATTCAGTACGTCGGCTGTTCATCGGCTGCGAGTATGTGTTGTAAATGCAGTCTCCCTCTCTGCTGTCTGTTTACTTTAGGTCTTCAGCTTATGTTCTTAATCTCAACACTACGTTGTCATTCTCTCGTGATTTGGGGTCTCTCTCACTTAAGAAATCTTTGTGCTAAGCATGTAGAGCTAGCCTCCTGTCATAATCTTTTAAAAGCCTTCTAGTCTGGCCTTTCACCTTTATTTAGGTCTGTGATCTGCTCAATTCAGTGGTTTTGTGTATAGTGTGATTCAGTTTCACTTCCTCCCCTCGTAGCAAGCGCAGCATCTCAGCAAGGTCTCCCCAAGAGCCCGTCCTTCCCCGTTGCTAACGCACAGTGCCATTCCTGCCTGTGGGAGGCGTCCGTGTCCACCCTTCCCCGGCTTCCTGACTGTTGACACCACGCTGGGTTAAGGACCTTATTTATCTGCCCAGTGCTGACACCTAGGACTCCCAGCAAGTTGCTGTAACTGCAGTCTCTCATGTCTCTCCTCCTCTAGAGGACGGAGAACAGAATTGAGTTCTAGGGACACTGACCGCTCCCTGGCTTGGCAGTTAACTCACTTTCTCTTGGAAGCCTCCCTGAACTAGCTTTTTTATTTCAGCAAATCCCTTTATGAATATTCCAAGACCTTCATCGTGTCCCTTGTCCTGGGCAAGGACGTGATCCCAGGTGAGCGTGCTGGCCGCCCCAGCTGGGCTTGGGCTGGTGGGGAAGGCCAAGTGCCGAGCCTCAGTCTGGCCTTCTGCTCAACAGGTTGAGTGTGACCAACTTGGAAGATCTGAAGAGGAGGATCCTGCGAGTGATCGCCCACTGCAACAAGCCCAAGGTAACTCAGGGGCCCTGGGGCCTCCCCACCCGGCTGTCCGGGGCCTCCAGAGGATGTTTCTCATTCAGACACAGACACGCCCGGAAGGCAGATGGCTAAGCAAGCACAGATTAAATGCTTCACCACCACCATCCCTGTTTGGCTGAGTCATTTGCTCTTTGTCATCTTTAGTCCTGTCCTGACAGCATTCTGACGCCTTCAGTGCCATAACTCAGAAAATAAGGCTGCCAGAGTTTAAGAGATGCCGTGCTGTGCGCTGTCCTACCTAAGCTCTGAGGTTAAGGCTGACAGTGTCATGTCCCCCCAACCCCCAACAGCAGCAGGCTGCAGGCTGGGCTCTCCCGCCCTTCACACCTGTCGAGGCTGGGCAGGCCTGTCCCCTGCCTGCGTGCAGACAGCTGTGTTGGCCTGGTCTGACCACGTCTCCAAAGATTTGCAGCCTCTTAGCTCAGGACACAGGTATACTTAGGTTTACCAGTAGAGAAGGCTACCCGTGATGTACTGAAGAGCTTTTTTTGTTAAAGGGCAGGATTAAAAATGACTCTTAGAATATGATTCAAGCTGGGGTGGGGGACAAAGTATACATAGCTCTGACCAAAAAATATATACCAAAATGTGGTTTATTTAGATGATGGGATTAGAGATGATTTTTACTTTTTAACATCTTCATTTTGTGAATTTTTTGTTGCTAATCAGAAAAATTAAAAACCAAACTTTATCATCACACTTCCCACAAATTAAAAAAAAAATTATGTTTTTAAGGGAAAAACTGGTTTATGGACTTGCCTTAAAAGAATTGAGGGTCATTCCCTCCCCAAATCTGCTTGAATTTGTTTTTTAAATGTTGGTTCAAATGTGAAGCATCAGTGCCCTAGAGACCCTGGAGTTCAGGCCCTGGCCACCACACTGCTAAGACTCACTTTGAGAAACGAGAGCGCCGGGCCTCGTGACTGGGGTCGCCGCCCCCAGACGCCAGCTCCCGAGTCCCAGGGGTTCTCTGGAGTCATGCGGGCCGCCCCCATCTCCCTGCAGTACAAGATCCTGCTGCGCGGGTGCTGGTACGAGCTGTTCGGAGGAAGCCCTGAGGACCTTCCCACCGACCTGGACGGGGGCGACCTGACGCAGCCCCTCCTCGGGGAGCACAGCCTGCTGGCGCACGGGTCCCCGGCCTACAGCTTCTCCAGCGAGTCCCCGCTCGAGTCGCCCACCAAGTACCCGCCGCTCTACCCTCCCGGCAGGATCATCCACCTGGAGGAAGAAGGCGCCTCAGGGAGGTGAGTGTGGGCATCCCTGCCCCTGCGGTCGTCACCCGCCAGCGGCAAGAGGCGGCCTGTGGGGTGGCTGGCGCGTAAGGCGGCGCTCACGGGGTCGCCTCTCCTCCTCCAGCTGCTCCTGCTCCCCTGCCGCCCGGTACACCGTGAGGTGGGCCCACGAATCAGAATTCAGCAGAATACTCATCGGCCCCAAGATGCTCACAGACCACATGCCAGACATCCTGATGAGAGTCCTGGACCACGTGGTGTCCGACAGGACCGCCTGCGTTTCCTGCCCGGCCCAGGGAGGCTCCAGCGTGGACCAGGCATAACCAGGGCGACTGGGAGCCGCTTGGACCGTGGACTCCGCCGGGGTTCCGACGAGGCCAGTAGTTGGATTCCTATCGATCAGAGGTCGAGGGTCTCCTCCGTGACGAATCTGAGAAGTACTCTCACAGTATTTGCAGACTCAGGAGTAGGAGAGCGCTGAGGTGATGGGCAGGTGTGCAGAGCTGCAGGACACCCTTGCCCACAGGCCTGCCGATCCTGGGAATCGGATGTAAGTCTCTGATGGATCTGTAGGCGCCTGGCCCTCGGGCCACCTTTTTGGAGACTGGGTCCTACCTTAGACCGCATAGATCAGCCTGTGGGTAGTTTCACCAGTCATGTTTTGAACGTGTTTTTCTGTCCACTATCAACAACACGAATGAAGCCTCCAATTTTCTTAGAGCTCTACATGGCCCGGGCATCTGACTGTACCCCACCCCCAATGCAAACTCCATGAAGTGTCAGTAAGCGGACTTCTTTAGAAAGCACAGACCCACAAGGACGGGACAGAACAAGGAGATCCCTGGAGGTAAAGGGACTTCTGGGTGAAGTGGGAAAGACAGAACAAACCTGTCTACAAAGACGCCCTGGCCACCTCTGCCTGGGGTGGAGCAGACGGTGGGGGCTGGCCAGAGGGACAGTGGGAGAAGCTGGCTCGCCCGCTGCGCGGTCGGGGGGCACCAGGGCAGTGCTCCTCAGCGCCTCCCACTCGGTTCCCAGAACCTGCAGACCTCCGGGGACGCCCGTACCCTCAGACCAGGCAGCTGTCAGAGGCATACCACTCTGGCTTTTGAAAACATGTGAAAGCTCACGTGAGAAACTTCGACTAAAATGCCACATAACTTTCATTTCTAAGTGTAATCCCTGCACATTCCCAGTGGCAGGAAGAAAAGCGATCCTGGGCCTGAGCCACCTGCGTGCTGGGCATCATATCCGCTGTCAGCTCTCACTGTCCAAGCTCAAGCCGGGGACTGCCTAGCCGCCTGGGGAACAGAGGACCAAGAGAAACCAGCCTGGGTGAAGCTTCAAGCCCTCCTGGCTACAGCCTGGGAACAGGAAAAATGCTGCAACCACAAAACTGATCCACAAGCTGGAAAGTGAAAAACACCTCCTGGACGTGAAGAGCACGAAAGATGGAACGCCCGAATGAGGGGAGATGGCCTTCCAGACAGAGGCGCCCCCTGAGCACAGGGTCAGGAGAGAGGCCCGCCCAGGACACGAAGACACAGGCAGACCCTGTGGGACGCGGAGACACACAGTACCTCGCCCTCCAGAGCGAAGGGCAGAGGTGACCAGGGGGAGGGAGGCGTGCTTTAAAAGAGCAGAAGAGGGGCTTCCCTTGTGATCCAGCAGCTGAGCTGAGACCCTGTGCTCCCAGTGCAGGGCCCAGCTCAGTCCCTGGTGAGGGAACTAGTTCACACAGGCCGCAACCAAGAGTCCCACACTGTAAGGAGAATGTCCTGCATTCTACAACTAACCTGGCACAGCCAAATAAATGAGTTTTAAAAAGCCAAAGAGATGTCACTTTCATCCTGGAATTGTAGACTCGGCCAAAAAGTATCCAGGTACAGTGAAGTTATTTCAAAGATATGGGAGCTCAAAAAATAAGACAACCCTCATATTTCTCAAAAACCTCCTAGAAAATCCATCAAGATGAGAAAGTAAATTAGAAATGACTGCTTAGTCAAGATACAGGGAAAAAAAAGATGAATAGTAAGAGAAGCGGTGGTCAGAGGGCTCCATGCCTCTAGGGAAATGAAAACTGATGGAACGTCTGGAGATCCAGATAACCGATGGAGAGATCAGCGTCAGATTATCAGGTACACAGTAAAGAAGGCAAACCAACTACCATCCCTAAGAAACCACGGACTGCAGGAAAGGCAGGTTCTGTCACCGCACGGCTGTGTGTCTCGGTGGCCGGGGCAACGCAGACACCAGGGACCAGCACCAGCCAGCAGGACTGTGTCGAAGGAGCAGGAAAGGTGTGTTGAGGGTGTGAGTGTCATGGGTGATGGCTAGAACCAAAAATACAAGGAATAAGAGCTCGCGGGTTAACCTGAGCCCTGGGGAGGGTAAAGGCGGAGATGCCATCAATCACCAGCGGCCAGTGAGTGAACTGAAGCCTCCAGAAAACCCCAAGGGGCTGGGTCTGGAGCACTTCCCGTCCGTGAGCCTGTGGAGCCGTGGGGAGAGCCACACCCCCTGCCCTTCCTCCGCACCTGCCCCTCTAAGGCCTCTTCCACCTGGCTGTTCCCGAGTCACATCCTTTTATGATAAACTAGTCGCCTGGTAAGAGAGATAAGCATGTGATTTAGACATACTGTGGAGTCTGAAGTATCAAGAATACTTAACTGAAAATAGACCCCTCCGGGGAGAGTGTGAAAAGGAAAGACTACTGTTTTTGTAGCAAACCTTGCAGTTCAGTCGCTCAGTCGTGTCCGACTCTTTGCAACCCCACGAATCGCAGCACACCAGGCCTCCCTGTCCATCACCAACTCCTGGAGTTCACTCAGACTCACATCCATCGAGACAGTAATGCCATCCAGCCATCTCATCCTCTGTCATCCCCTTCTCCTGCTCCCAATCCCTTAGCATCAGAGTCTTTTCCAACGAGTCAACTCTTCACATGAGGTGGCCAAAGTACTGGAGTTTCAGCTTTAGCATCACTCCTTCCAGAGCTTAAAGTACATTATTTATCTTTGATTAAAAAAATAAAGAAAATTTTAAAAATCGCTTCTAACATGCACCATTGATAGTGTCAATCTAAGTTCAGGCTCCAGGAAGGATCTGACAGTCCATCCGTCTCCACCTTACCCAGCTGCAAGCTGGTTTCACCACCAGCATCTTCAGCCCAGAGCTCTGGCCCGAAACGCCGCCACCCGCATCCCCGTGTGGACGTCACCCGAGTCTCGCCAGCCTGCACCAGCTCTGAAACCAAACATCCCTCAACACTCCTTGTCTGCTGGCTCCTCCGTCTTCTCCCCGTGGAGGGATCACTCCCTGTCCCCCCAGCATGAAAACATGACCGTCTCCAACGACCCAGGGTTTTACAGTGAGGCAGGCAGACAGACACCAGAGGGTGGTTCCCCACGCTCTCAAAAACTCCAGTATTACCGGTCATATGATTCAAGGGTTTATTAAGTCATACATGCAAAACATACTGCTAATCGCATTAGCAAAAGGTCAATGTAAAAACACTCCACAATTCTGCAACTGTCGATCTAAAAAATTTTGTTCTAGTGGTTGAAAGGTCCAAGCTCGTATTCTTGCCAGTGAGTAAGTCGTACAGAACTTCGTTAGCACGAGCACGGGGTTGGCGGAACCTCACAGACCCCAAGGAACATCGTTAGGGCAAGGACAGGAAGCGGTGCACGCGGTGAGGCGAGGGGTCGGTGTCGCTACTCACGGGGCAGTGTTGGTCATCCGGCCAGTGACGTTGAGGCTTACAGTTGAGGAATCTCTGAACTATCTTAAAAACCATAAAGCTGCAACACATGATTTTTATACCTAGTTACTAGAAAACTAAGGAAAGCATTTATTAGCTTTGAATAAAGCAACAGGAAAACAGGAGTGCACTTTTACTAACCTACAAAAAAATTTTCTGATGCATATTCAGAAAGATTTTATAATACAAGGAGGCGTATTGCTCATTAAGAATGGGCTCTATAAGAAAAAGCACTTACTAAGTTAGCAATTATGAGGATGACCAGGTCAAAGATGGATTAAATGCCCAATTTCAGAAGGGGTGGGCAGGTTTAAGGAAAAGGGAAAGCTTAAGAAAACATTCACTGATAATACCGACCTTTCTTCTTCATCTACCGCATTTGACAGAAATTAACCTTTTAAAACTTTTACCCGTGATGCTTTTAATAGTTTTAATGATTACGTGTACAATGTAAATTAATCTCCACATTTTGTCAAAATACTGTCTCCATTCTTTGATCACAAGTGTTCCACACACTCCACCCCAGGGCACCCACGGACAGAGCAGAACACTTCATCGCAGGGAGCACAGGATTAAGAGTTCTGTTCAGAATCTCACAAAAGCTAAAACACTAACTAACTACTAACTCGTTTTAAAAAATCTCACTACAAAATCAAAGAGACTGATCCAAAGAGTGAGCTGTCGGCTCCTGCGCTCTGACGTACAGTACAGTGTTAGGGAGTGAACGTGGGCTGCTTCCCGAAACGGGAAGGAGGCTGCGCGCTCTTCTCGCCCGAAACTCGTCAGCGAGGGTCTGCACCCCCGCCTCCAAAGCTACAGTCTCTTCCGACAGAGGTCTTCCCACAGCTTGGCGCTCAGTGTTCTTAGCCCAACAATGCAACTTAGTTCACAAGGTATTTTGGCAACTCTGAGCAAGAATAGGGGCTTTGAAAAATAAGGCTTTAGGAAGCTTGTCATTTTAGGGCTGAACTTTAATAGAATGTGAAAGTTTGAACTCTTACACTTTAAACAAACAAAACCTAGAAATTACTGATTGGTTCAAAACGGTTTTATGGAAAAACTAATCTGTAACAAAAACTTGGCATTGAGTGCGAAGGCTCCACCGTTTGAGCAAAGCAAACCAAGGGTCCTGGGGGCGGCCGGCGGGGCGGCGCTCACAAGAGCAGGCACTTCCTCTTCCGCTTCTTGACGGGCGGCGGGCAGAGGACCGCGCGGATGGCCTCGTCAAACACTGTCTTGAGGCCCCGCTGCGTGAGCGCCGAGCACTCCAGGTACTTGACGGCACCTGCGGGAAACACAGCCGCACCCTGGGGTCGGCGCGGGCTCCCCTCCCTCCCTGCGCACGAGGGCCTGCCTGGCCGGGTCGATCCCGAAGGCAGGCCAGACCCGGGCCGCGGGGCCGCTGCCCCGGCCGGGACTCCCGCCTCCACCACGGACAGAAAAACGGGGGAGCGCGGGACCGCGGTCTCTTACCGATCTCCTTGGCCATGGCCAAGCCCTGCGGGTAGGTGATGGGCGTCAGCTTCTTCTCCTTCAGCTTCTCGATCGTGTCTTTGTCGTCCCTCAGGTCCAACTTGGTGCCTACCAGGATGATCGGTGTGCTCGGACAGTGATGCCGCACCTCAGGGAACCACTGGGCCGGCGGGCGGGGGCAGGAGGTCATGCAAGGAGTGGGGGGAGACGAGGGGCACCAAGTTGGGAGAGGAGAAGGGAGCATGAGGGTGTGTGGAAAGGAGAGGACAAGGTCAGAGAGTAAANTTCGTCCCCACCAGGATGATGGGTGTGTTGGGACAGTGGTGTCGCACTTCAGGGTACCACTAGGCACCGAGACAGGACCGAGTCACCACTCTCCCTCAGGAACCCCCGTCTGAACCACACCGCACAGGGCCCACCTGTGCCCGCGCCCGCTCCATCCCCGCGGCCCCTCCCCCGCTCCCGCTGGACAGCGCTTCTCAGTGAGAGCGGGGAGCCCGGCCACCTGGTTTCCAGTAAGACGGGCGGAATTCCTAAGTCATCGCAATCCACCCCCCGCAACCGGCATTCAAACGATGAGCACACAACTATCCCGCCCCAGGCCTCAGCTCTGCCGCTGAGACCCCCACCAGACACCCCCCTGGGCCCAGCTGAAGGGCCTCACACCCCCCAGCTTCACTCAGCTCATGGAACATGCCAGAGTATGAAGTATGGACACGATTTTCATTACACCAACTCCAAAGCACTTCCTTATCTTCACAAGGAGCTCAGCACTTCTGAACCAGACCCTGACTCCTCAGCACACAGCTTGCTCAAGGCACATGCCTAAAAAGCCTGTTACCTACATCAAAATCTGCCTAAGCAGTGGAATTAAGTAACAATGATATTTTACTTTTTAATATTTCTTCCCAAGACTGACATTATA
Organism: Aepyceros melampus; assembly: GCA_006408695.1. NCBI lineage: Eukaryota > Metazoa > Chordata > Mammalia > Artiodactyla > Bovidae > Aepyceros > Aepyceros melampus. The sequence continues at coordinate 383,199 of SJXQ01001902.1, read as the reverse complement.
TAACTGAATATTTTCCTAAAAAATCCCACTTACCTTTGCACGAACATTTTCAAACGATGCAGGACTCACAAGAGAAAAGCAAATTAAGAATACATCCTATAAAAAGAAAACACAAGGAGCTGTTGGGAAGAGTCCACAGTGAGGAAGGCGCTTTGTTTCTCAGTGCAGCTGGGGGTGGACCACGAGCCCAGGGCACACGCGGCACACAGCGGCCGTGGCGTGAGCCTGCTCCCGACACCCCCCAGTGCGGCCAGCCCCCAAGACCAGAACCAGCGCGTGAAGCGGCTGTCACGGGGAGAAGGGGAGTGGGGACAGAATACGCTCAGTTACTCAGGCTACACAGCGACATCCGATTCAGACTCCAGGAGGCTCTGTCCCACCCTCCCACTCCCCTTAATGGGAGTTAAGTTAATGGGAATTAACGCGACGCTCAGTAACTGCACGGGGACAAGATCAAGTGTCAGGGTCCTACACCAATATTTCTATTAAAAAACGTTACCTACAAATGGCACGCTTTTCACTAAGCTCCCTACCAGAACGTTAAGTACATTTTCACAAGGTCACAGGGTTCCAGTTAAACTGCTTCTTACAAACTGCCATCACCCTGGCACCAAGGCCAGGCGCCCCTGGGGGAGGAGAACAGTCTGGGGTGGAGGCAGCGTCTCGCTGGCAGTCAGAGCTCCTGAGGCCAAGCACGGCCTCTGGAGAATCTGCAGTGAATCGTGGAAGGGTCGAAACTTGGACGATCCTGGCGCTCCAGTGCTCAGCACTCCACACTCCCACTGTGGGGGGCGCAGGTCTGATCCCCGATCAGGGAACAAAGACCCCGCATGTCTCATGGCTCCCCAAAAAGTGAAATTTAAGTATCTACCTAAATGCCTAAGACTTTCTAAGACGCCAGGTTTATGAGACATTTCCCTGGAAAGCTATGCTACATGGTGAATGGACACAGTCCCCATGCTAACGCCTCCTTCTCATCCAGTTGACCTCTTGCACCTGAAGGGAAGGAAGAGCATCCCACAGCAGCTTCTCATCAACGACACTGAAAGGCCAGCGCATGCACGAGCGTGTCCGAGAATCACCGACACCCGGGCTGATCATGACACCCCCAAGCAGGGACAGGCGAGCTCCCCAGAAAGCAGCCGCGCCCCACAGGCCCTGCACCGGACACCGAAGTGGGAGGAAGGAAGGAGCGCCCGCCGCGGGTGAGTCCTGCTCCCGCCAAGCCAAGCGCTGGGGCTGGGTGAGCCACAGGGGGGGCCCTGCACGACACCCCGCCTGGCCCTCGGGAGGGGCAGGAGGCAGTTCCCGGACTGCTGGACTGCAGCCAGAAGGCAGGCTGTCCCGCAAACCCCCCACCTTGAGGAGATCAAACAAAGCACTCAAGGAGTGTGAGGCTCAACAGAAAACCTAGGAAAACTAAGTGACCCGAGAGAAGAGGTAAAGCTTGAGGCTGAAGTCGATCGAAAGTGTTACATACGGCAATCGGCTTGTCTTTGCCCCTGGAAGGTATTTCCTTACCATACGTTTCTCCAACCTAGTAATGCATGAGAACTTTGTTTGAGTTTAGTAAAAAGCGAGAAGAAAGCCAATATAACCCGCTACCTACTCTTCATCCGAATCCTGTCTCGACCCTCCCAAGGGACCTAAAGCACATGCTGACCCAGCGCACCCGTGACGCCAGGCGCCACTGAATCACTCCATCGCCCTGGCCCACGGGGCACAAGGAGGTGCTTGGGAAGGTTGGAGCCGGGGAGACCTAGGGCAGGAAATCCTGGGTGGGGGACGCAGAGAGGCGCCCGCCAAGCCCCGGCTTCTGCTCAGTGTGGAAAGGACATCCCTCCCTCAACAAGGGCGCCCGTGAGCGACCGCGCACCCTCCAAGCTCCCAGGCCAGGTTCTCAGACACGAGCCCAGCTGAAGCCAGCAGGAGAAGCCCCCATCTGTACAGCAAGCCTCCTGGCCGGGACACTATTCCAGAAGGTGGCCGGGTCTGAGGGACGCAACCTCGCAGGGCGCAGCTCGAACCCAGGGACCTGCTCTGCTCAAAGAACAGCGCTGCTGTCCCGAGCACGTGGCGGGCCCGCCCAGAAGTGACCGTGCTGTCAGTGTTTACCACCAGCTTTCAACTCACTCCTCTGTTCCCATAAAAACAGAAAGACTTGCTCTCCAGCAAAGAACCTGGAATTCTCAAATCAAAAGAAAGGTAGCTGAGACAACTATTGTAATTTCATCTCCCCTAGGCTTCTCTGATTTACCATCTAGAGCAAACGTCAGTTTCTCTCACTACCCTGATTTACCCTACAGGCTCTTTTGGAAGCCTGGACGTGGCGCCAAAGCTTCCCAATGACATGGGGACTCATGGGGTCGGCCCCCAACACTCGGTGTCAAAACACCCTCTGCCACACCTGCCCTACACCTCTCCCATCTTCAGAACATCTTTCTGATGGAGAAGAGATGCCTTCCGTCCTACATTACTTAACACGATGCCATCCGCCTGCTCCTTCCTCCATCCTTTTTCTGCCTGCAGCCCAAACACAGCTGGAAGAAAACCCAGCACTTCAGACAACTAAGGCTCAAGCGTTCCGCTGGCCCTTCCGAGTGGGTCAGGGCAGAGGCGAGGATGAGCCAGAAACAGGCCTACAGGACGAACAGCCAAACCAGAGACCGGGTATCGTTTACTACCAAGTTCAGAGGTTTCTCTTTGCCAAGACGAAATCCAGTGCCAGGCTGCCACTTCTAGGGCCAGCTCCTCTGGCAGGACACCCAGCCCAAAGGAAGGAGACCTTTCAGGCCCCAGTATCTCAGCACTCAGAGGCTCCCCCAGTAACCAACACAACCTGCTCATCCTCCGAGGAGTCAGGCAGGCCAAGCTGTAAAACCAGCTGGGGGCTCGCCCCCGGGCGCCTAAGCAGGCGGGTCACACACTGCGGTGCTGGCATCCATAGAAGTGGTCCACCGCCCTCCCGAGGTGGACGTGGGAGGTCCAAGTCCAGGCCCCAGGAGGACAACACCCGCTTGGATTTCAGGCCCCACTTGCTGAAGCTTGATTCCATTGGTCTAGGGTGCTCAGCACACACAGTGCGAATCTTGCCAGATCACCTTGGAGTGACTGCGAGTGACTGCCTCCGAGAAAGAGGCCACACCCGTTCCTGGACCTCCTGAGTCACAGGAGGCAGTTCTCCTTTCTCAGAAGTGACCTGCCACCTTCCAGACGGATCCAGTTGGTTGAGGATCCTACTCTACCCCTGGAGAGGGAAATGGCAACCACTCCATGGACAGAGGAGTCTGGCGGGCTATGTAGTCCGTGTGGTCGCAAGAGTCAGACACGACTTAGCAACTAAACCAGCCAAGCAGCCTACTCCATCACTCAATGCAAATCCCAGTGAAATCTGGACTCAGCAAGGAGCCACTTGGTATAGAGTACTTCGCTAAATATACTGAAGAATCAAACTTTTTTCGTAATTACTGGCTCATTTTTAACAGATAATCACAGTTCACTTTTACCCACAGATTATCTGAAAAGCCAGCCAATTCAAGCCTCCCAGTTTATGGTTTTGATCGTTGCTGACTACTTTATTTGAGAACTCAAAGGACAATCAGCAAAAATCTACACGTCGAAGAAACTGTCCTTGATGATTCCTCTAGCAGAAAAGCAAATGGAAAAGACAATGACTTCTGCTTGGAAACAGCCATATTTCAAACACAAAAAACAAGCTTTGGGTAGACTATAATGAATTCATTCTTTTCACTCGCACTCACTCCTCAGAACAAAGGGATGCTTAAATCAGTCTCAAGGTGGAGGCCGGCCCTCTGGGGGACGTCTCCCTGATCCTGAGCCCTCTGAAGACTGCGTGTTGCAGCTTCCCTCATCCTGACGCGCCTGGGAACCCAGGGGGCCTCCAGCTCCACCGGCCAGGCTGCACAAGCACAGGGAGGAGCCCAACGGCAGACACAAGCCCAGGACCGTCCCAAGGGTTCCACCTACGCCTCACCCAAGCCTGCGAGGGAACAAGGCGGGGTTCAAGGTGGAGACACCTGCCCCAACACAGGTAGGGGGGCGGAGGGCAGGGTCTTAAACCCAGGAATTCGCTCAACTGCCTCTGTGCAAACTGCCCCGGCCAGGTAGCCACAAGTTGTCTGAAAAAGCACTTTTAACACAAAGGAGAGACATGTAACAAGAAGGAAATAGCATTAGTAAGACAACTGCTTATTTAGCGAAAACTGGCTTCAGACCACAGGTCCTCCAGCCTCCTGGGCTAACTGTAAGCAGCCGCTCATAGAGACCAGCGAGTTAGCTGATCTGCAGGCAAGCCCAAGCTAACAGCTGTCGGGCTGGACACAGCGGACACGTTATAAAACTGCAACTTCCACTTACTTAAGAAAATTTAGGTTCTAAAGTTGCAAAAATATATTTTATAGAAAAACAGTAGTAAATCGATAGGATTACTAACTTGATCTAAAGAAGCCTCATCTTCACTGCTTAATTTGCTTCTGTGGTACAAAACTGTCACAAAGCAAACTAACCTGGAAGCTAACTGTTCTTAAAACAGTGTTGCCAAAACAAAACAGCACCTATTTTGCATGGCTGTGCCAGAATGACATGGAAGAACGTACACTGCACACCACCAGGGTCAATACTGAGGACACTCAAAGCGTACAAACAAGCAGGCAAAGCCCCGATTTGCATCTAGGCAGATACTACTGAAGTAATTCAGTGTTATTTGTTATTACTCGGCATACCCAAAAGATGGCAATATAGGCAAAAATCGAGAGGTGGTATGAATTAATGAAACCGTCAGGACGTGTAAAGGACACTCCAAAATCAGTCAAGCTCCTTACTGTCTGCGGGTAGGACAGGGGGCGTAATCGGTCATAATCTTCTTGTCCAGCTGTGTCCCACAAGCCCAGATTCACGGGTTTTCCATCCACCATGACATTGGCAGAGTAGTTGTCAAAGCTGTGGAACAGAGGGAAAACAGTTAACCTCCAGCCAGGAGCCAGGCACCTCTGGGGTGGAGCGGGCCCCACCGGCAGGCGCGCAGGGGAGGGAAATGGGAGCTGGGTGTGAGGGCACGAGCTACTGAATTCAACTAGGACAGGTCTCTGTCGCCATCAGAAACCTGCCTGCCCATGATGAAGAGAAGGCTGAGGTCTCTCCCCAGGAAGAAATGCAAGTATCCAAACCCCATGGGCTGGGTGTTCCGTGTACATGCGAGTCGCCCTCAGTTAGGGGCACCCAGCAGGGCTGCCTTGGCCGTGTTTCCAGAACACCCCCTGCACCCTGACCTGGGTGGAGGCTGGTCCCCAGCTGAGCCTTGGTAATCCACCCTACGACCTGTGTGCAGGCTCAGATCCGAGAAGCTATGGGGCAACGTTTTCAAAGTTTCACACATGGGTTTAAATTAATTTGAGGCTGCTACACACAAATGAATTACCTATAATAGGAGGAAGCCCAGAAAGCCTATAGGCTGACAGGGAGGAAATAAGGAGACGTTAAAAAATTATGCTGAGTGCCTTGAGTTCACTGACACCTGGCATTGCGAGGTAAACCGGGGCACGTGCCGAGCAGAACGCAGTATGTTAGCCTTTAAAGTCAAGTCCCAGAATTGATTTTCACATACCTAAGACTAAAGCTTAGGATCTCACTACACTGCGACAGCAAAGTCACGGTCTGAGTAGGTTCCAGCGTGACTTATACAAGTTCATGACCAAACCAGCTTTCATACTGAAAAGGTCTCATATGCTGCACTTCTACTTCAGTGAGAAAAGGAACTATTATTCAATCAGTGGCACAAAAACAGTATAAGAATCTGCAAGAAAGAATAATGTGCTTGCCTCTTGCCACACCAAGAAATAAACTCCAGGTGAATGAAAGATAAAAACTAGAGCGATAAAAACCTTGGGGGGGAGGGGAAACAAGGGAATATTTTTTAATAAGACATTCAACTCAGGGAAGAGGGAAAAAGGCGTATTTATATAAAAACGCAGAGAATATTGAGTTCAAAGACAAGTGAGAGGGATAAGTATTTTTCATACACAGAAGTTCCATCAGTACAGAGAATTTCCAGTGGGAAAATAGGCAAGGGATTTGGACAGGCAATTCACAGAAGATTGCGCGTGGACAGGAAACACAGGATTCCGCCTCACCGGTGAGCAGAAATGCAAGTAACGCAGCCACTGTTTGCAGCCCACGTTCACCACGGGAGGCAGGAAAGGGCTGTTTCCGGTACCGCTGCTCAAAGTGACAGCATTTGGAACAGCAACCGTGTAGCATCTACTGAAACTTAAAACACCCCATTCCTTCTGATTTGCCACAGGTCCTCCAGCAACATCACATGTGCGGTGATGTTTGCACAGCACTGTTTGCAAGTGGCCAGAGCTGGGCCCACCACAGGACCTCCGAGTCATCAGCAGCTTCACCTACACGTGGAGACCAGGGAAGTCCCCACCACAAACTCTGGACAGTGTGATGCCATTCACACACACACACACACACACACACCGGACGCTTAGCCGAGTGTGGTGCTATGGAGGTGAGCGCCGCAGGAACGGAGCGCCTCCGCCACAGCAGGCGGTGAGGATCCCGGCCCCGGCCTGGGCACAGCCTTGGAAGCTCCCTGGTGACCATCAGCAGAGAGGCCCTTTCCCGTCCCCACCCGAGTCTGCTGCCAAAAAGGGACCCAGCGGCTCAGCAGCTGGTCCTCCCATCCGCCCGCGCAGTCTACACCCACCACACACAGCCACACCCCCCACACACAGCCACACCCCACACACACAGCCCCACACAGCCTGGTTTCAATCCCAAAGCCCAAAAGTCAACAATGACATGTAACCGTTGGACTGCTCGCCAGAAAAGGCCAATTAAACCATAATGGACCTTTTGTTCCAGTTCCTTGACCCTTTACACAGAAAGCCACTTATCTGAAACTCTTACACCATCCAGTTTCTGAACTTCAAAGGTGGTTTAACTTTCATTTCCTAAATATCTGAAAATCAAATTAGGAAAGCTGTGTGCTTTGTCATCATGCAGAAACTATATAAAAACAAGAGAAAGTTATTTTTTAAAAGTCAAAATACCTTATAATTAGACCTCAATGACTGAGAGGAAAATTAACCACTTCTCTTCACTTAAGGATTTAGAAAGGCAGAGCAGAAGAAAGGTCAATGGAATCCAAACACACACATTATCACGGACAAGTTAATCCCAGGTTAACTCAGGATACTTACACAGTGGGGATATATTCTCCAGGAAATGCATTGGTAGTGTAACTGATCAGGAGGCAAGTCTTACCCACAGCTCTATAGAAACAGGAAAAAAAAAATGATGTAAGTTCCTTAGTCAACATAAGTGTAATCTTAGCTTTCATTATTCAGTGAAAATAACTTACAGAAAAATCAAGAAGTATACATCAAATATTAAAGCATTAAAGAAAACAGTTTCTAAGACCTTTTATTTAATACTATTTTTATCCTGAAATTTAAACCAAACTAGAACTACTCAGAAAGGCCGAGTCTGGAGGCTTCACTGGTGGTCAGAAAACAGTTGTTGGTAAGCACGAGGTTCAAGAGGAATGGTATTTTTAAACGGGAAATCTTGGGAATTCCCTGGTGGTTCAGTGGCTAAGACTCAGTGCTGCCACTGCAGAGGGCCCAGCTTCAATCCCTGGTCAGAGAACCAGATCCCAGACGCTGCAGCCACGAGTCCATGTGCCACTAACAGAGACGCTGCGTCCCGAAATGAGACCTGCTCAGCCAGATAGATCGACAGAAAAATAAACAAAATGAAAAAGTAAAAAATAAACAAGTCTCTTCTGCGAACACCTCTAGAAGGCTTTCATCAAGAATCTGCAAATCCACCCTGAAGTTATCCGATGAATACTAACACGCAGACACAGCTGTCCTCTCAAACACCCACCGCTGCGAAGTCTGCTGCCTCCAAGGGGCGGCTCAAACCCCGCCAGCTCCCTCAAGCCTTCCGTCTGGCCTTCCGAGGGGCCAGGTCTCTGAGGAGGGCGCTCAGCCACCCACACCACACACCACACACCACAGCGCTGCCTGCTGACTCACCTGCATTCCTGTGCCTCCTCCCCACCCCCACCTTCAAATGGCACCAGAAACTTTGGGAGCAAGCAGTTAGCACCACGTTCCAGACAGACTGATGAGCGGCTTGGGGACGGTGGAGTGAATCTCCCAAACAGCTGTGAAGGGAACTAGCAGAGGAAAGCGTGGGAACACAGGAGGGCCTCCCACACACAACTGCAGCCCGCACAGGGTGCCAGGGCTGCGAGCAAAGACTCCCAACCCCTTGAGGGGGGAATCCCCTGGTGGGGAAGACCTTCTGAAGGAGGAAATGGCACCCCACGCCAGTATCCTTGCCTGGGAAACCCCATGGACAGAGGAGCCTGGCGGGCTGCAGTCCATGGGGGGGTCGCGAAAGAGTAGGACACTTATCAGCAACTGAACAACAAAGTCACCTGAAGGCTAAGGTGCTCACTGCACCGCCAGCCAACAGGGGCATCACGCCAGGCCTCTCGGTCGAGTCCAACTCGCGACCGCTGGACGGTAGCCCACCAGGCTCCTCGATCCATGGGATTCTCCAGGCAAGGATACTGGAGTGAGTGGCCACGCCCTCCTCCAGATCTTCCAGACCCAGGGATCAAACCCGTCGGCTCCTGCGTTGCAGGCGGATTCTTAACCACTGAACCACCGTAGATACCTAGCCAACACACAGTCTCCAAGCTGTACAGCACCCCCACGGGGGCTGTGGGGGCCTGAGTCCCGGCCTCACTCACCAACAAGCGCGCCTCGCAGGCCCGGCTCCCCGCGCTCCTCTGCGGCTCACCAAGGCCACGAGATACACTGGCGCGCAGGAGTCCTCAAACTCTGCTGTTCAGTCTGACTACTATCAATTAGGACAACCATAAGGAAGTTAAGGGCTTTTCTATTTTCCTTACACTCTTAGCTTAAGGCAAAAACCTCTCAACAAGGGCAGATTACAGGCCCAGGCGGTCCTGCCAATACTTGCTTCACTCATAACATTATTAAGGCTTAACAAAAGCTGGAACTCCCCCACCCCAAAGACCTCACAGTCAAACATGACATCATCAGGGGCTGCTGTCCAACTCCTAAAGGCTTTCTAAACAGAAATGACTCACTGGCCATACATTTTGTTAAAAGCTTAGAATGTTAAAAAAATAAAAAAGAACTTGAATGAGTAGGAGTATCAGATTCAAAGTCACCGCCCGGATGTGTGACCCACAGGCAACTCTACCACTTACTGGCTGAATTTTTTAAGTTTCAGCTTCCTTATGCCTTGGTTTTCTCAACTGTAAGATGGAGGCAAAACGACCGACTTCATCCCAGAACTACTGTGAGCACCGACTCAACTGCAGTCTACACCAACAAACTGCATGGCATGCCAGCAAGTATACGAGGTGCTAAAGATAGGGTCGTGAACAGGATCTCATGGGACTTAGGCAGCGTTAGTAAGCTAGAAGATGAAACACGTGTTCATTACACAACATTTTAGACGTGGTATGTGTTGTTTAAGATGTTCTGGAAATGTACAGCACAGGGATTAACCTTGTCTTGGGGGCAGAGGAGGCTGCGACATCACTGAGGGTGATGAGTGGGACACGAAGGGAGGAACATTCTAGGTAAAAGCAACAGCATGTAGGGAGGCCCAGACTGCAGCAAGTCCAGTAAAACTGAAGGATGAAGAGAGAACGGGGAAGTGGCAGAGGGAGATCTGAGGAGGCTGAAATTTCTTCTCGAGACCTGGAACTTGATCCTACTTGGGAAGTGACAGAAGATTTTTACTTGCCAAGAAATCATTAGATTTGCATTTTCACAAGAAGCCTCTCTGGGCAGTGTGGGAAGAGGACTCAAGAAGCTGAGACTGGGGGCAGAGAACAAGGAAGCAGCTGCCGCTGTGTTCCAGGAACCGATGCTGTGGCCTGGACCACGGCGGGGGTTTTAGTGTGCAGAGGAGCGGGCTGTTCAGAGAGTTACCAGGATGGGAGGCAGGATAAACACAGCTCAGCCAGGGGCTGCAGTGGTAGCTGAGGAAGAGAGCGCACTTTAAGGCCGTGAAGAGTGAGTATCTTTTCAAAACTGCAAGTGCTGTTGTGTAAAAATGTTAATGGTCATCACCTCTTACTGTCACAGGGAAGCAGCTCCGGAGGTTTTAAATGCTGCGTTAAGAGCATCACAGTTTCACTTCTAGATCCCGTATGAGGAACAAAACCATCACTACAAACACCCATTGGTTTCAATGCGCCAAAATTTCTTCTCCTGAGACTTGATCTGCAGCTGAGGCTTCATCTTTCGAAAGGCTTAGCAGTAAAGGACCCCAAGGTACTGGTTTCACCTGATAGTAATTGGAAATCATCCTTTCGATATAAACATGCATTCTCTAAGAAAATTAGTAAAGTATAAAGTTCTGACTTTTAAATAAGTACATGTCCAACTTTTGATTTAAATGTTTACTTAATTTTAAAAACAGATAAAAAGAGAAAGAAAAGGGTTATTTACTTCCCATTAGTGTTTATTGAATCCTGATAAACACACTCCACAAATAAATGCTACAAGCTACAGGCCAAGTCAACAGCGGCTCTAGACAGAGTCCTGCTTCCTCCGCAGGAAGACTGGGAGCGGCATCTGGTTAGTCTTTGACTGGACACTGCTGCAGAATTTCCGGAAGCTACTATTACAAATTTCCAACTTGATACATATAACCACTCAGTTCACTCACTTTTTAATCTTTTTCTCCCTCCTCCTTTTTTTTTCTTTTTAATCTTTGGAAAATGCTGTGACTCCAGAACGGGAGCATGAGTCTGCCAGGAGAATGTTCACATGAGCACTCTTCTCAAATTTAAAAAGTAGCTTACTCATTTGTGATAAATAATCACAACTGCTACTAGCTCTTTTACTGGCTAGAAAGTTGACAAAGTAGATAGAACATACTTATTTCCAGGTTCTAAGTGACAGCAAGTCACCACAACATTTTAATCTAAGGGGAACTGAGCACATCTAAGCATGTGAAATTAACAAATGTGGAAACACTGGCAATTTCCTCCCATTAAAGTAGGGATGGACCATCCCTGGCAGCCCAGTGGTTAGGACCTGGCTTCCACTGCCAGGTGGCACAAGTTCCATCCCTGACCCGGGAACTAAGATCCCCACAAGCTGCCTGGAGCAGCCGAAAAAAAAAAAAACAAACCAGGAAACTCAAAAACAAGAAGACTCTGCACTGCATTAAAAAAAAAAAAAAAAAACCCACTGGTCTCTCCGTAGGACAGAAAAACCAGATTTCTCCAATGACTACTGTAAACCTAAATAAGGAACCTGTATTGCTGCCTGAAAGTACCTAGATCTTTTCCCCCAGTTTTACTGAGGCGTAACTGACACACAAGCACTATGTAAGTTTAAGGTGTTTAATTTCTATACATAAGGAAATTATTACCACAGTAGGTTTACTGATCATCCATCATCTCTTAATGATGCAGCATAAAAGAAATAGAAAATTTTTTCCTTTTGATGGAAACTCTTAGGATTTATTCTCTCAAGAGCTTTCATCTATTAAGGTACAGCAGTGTTAATTATCATTTGCTACATTTCATCCTAGCACTTATTTATATATAACAGGAAGTTTGTTCCTTCTCACCACCTTCTAATCCCTTGACCCCTAAGAATACCTAGGATCTTAAGAACAAATTAACAGAACAGGATGGATCATGACTTTTAAGTATCAAATATATAATATACTAATACTTATTGCATTAATGAAAGACCTTGAATGAAAGTCCTCGATTTATGCTGAGAAATGGGGTTTGGGGACTCTTAACCCTAATCCTAAATGTATAATTACCCAGAGAGTAAGCTCAGAAATTGTATGAATTAATAGAGCAATTTAGTGCTACCAAACACAAAACCCCAGCTGCAACGCCCCTGACGTCCTACCACCAACAGGCGACATCCCAACCAACCAACAGAAAGCCAGTCGTCATCACCACGGACACTCCAAAAAGTTCAGATGCTGAACACTGAACTTGCTAAACACTCAAGGCTGAAGACGTCACCTCTCACAGAGCCTGAATCTGAAGCAGCCATTACTGGAGAATGTCCTAGAACCATCCAGCCTAACCCTGGGGTAGCTGATTACGTGTGTCAGCTAAGGATGCACAGTTCAAGGTCAGGAATTCATATCTGCGTATTACCCCCATTCTTCCAAAACCAACTTCTGTTATCAAATCCTCTTAAACTACTGCCCCAAATGGGAACAACTTCCCACGAGATATAGTGAATAGAGCAAACTGTCGATTACAGAATCTAAGTGGTGGGTATGTGAGTGTTCAACGCATTATTCTTTCAACTTTTCCATGTCTGACATTTTTCATATTAAGAAGTTGGAGGAAATAGTCCCATCTGGTGATATTGCTAACTGCCCTGGGAGCAGGATTCCTGGTAAAACACCCCCTTTGTAGGAAGACTACAATTATACGTGAGAGCTTCCTGGAGATGCAGAGGTGAGAAAGTGCAAAGACGGAGCTGGCTAATGCAAAAGATATAGACAGCGGCTTGAAGGTTTCTCAAAACAGACTCCCGACACTCTTCCACTGAACCTAACCCCAAACATTTAGCTGCGTTATCACCGGAAATTTAAAAAAAAAATTATAATACAATATAATTGTACCAACCAAGATCAAATACTAATCATAAATTTGGGATAAAAACACACAAAGGCCATTCACGAAGAGCTGAAACAAACTCATGGATCATGCCACAGCTGCTTATTCAATGAAGTGGGCAGGAGCCAGGAGTGTACATTCCTATCAAGATGACATCATGGAAGGCATTTATCAAGCTCAACTAAAAAAATTCCTGGACAGCAATGTCTAAATTAGACACTGGGCTGGATAGACCTCTAGAGCCATCTGGAATAAAATGAGGGGGAGGGGTCAAGTCACTCACCTCCAACCCCAAATCAAACAGTCAAAAAAAACCACAATTAAAAATTCATAAATATTGGAATATGAGATGCTGTCTCACCCAAGTAAAGCTGAGTGAAAATTGGGGGACAGAGGTCTCCCAAATTAGTCACAAAACCTGTGTTCAGAAGGACAGACTCAGGCTTCATGGAACAATTAACAGAATTAAAAAGTATCAAAATTTATCTCATATTTTATACTCAATACCAACTGAATTGCTGTACAGAAAACAACCCATTAGAAGAATATAGGCTAATTGGTGCTAATTATAATACAGTTAGGACACAGCCTTTAACCATAATTCCCAAGAATATTTTTAAAATAAGGAAGCTTGCAATCTGTGGAACCTCAACGAGTTTGCCTTCCCTGTTTAAACTGCCCAAATTGCCTGAAATTCCACAACATTAAGCAACTTCTTCCCCTCACAAAATTTAGACCTGCACTTTACAGCTTTAACAGTTTTTTAACAAAATATTCCTACAAGAAATATATTCAGACAAGAGCAGAAAAAAAAGTATTTTTGGTGGAAAAAGTATTATCTAGATTGTTCACTGAACCAATATTTGCCCAATGTTCACCAATAATTTAAAGTATTGATAACACAGCTCAAGGTTTTTTTCATAAAGGTACATCTCACTTCTAATGTCAACATCAATGTTCAAATACAGTATTGAAAACTGGCAGAGGGGGTTTCCCTGGCAGCTCAGTGGTAAAGAATCCGCCTGCCAATGCAGAGGACACGGTTCGATCCCTGGTCCAGGAAGATCCCACACGCTGCGCAGCGACTAAGCCCAGGCCTGCGCTCTCGAGTCCAGGAGCGGCTACTGAAGCCCGAGCACCCCGACTGGAGCGTACTCCCCCCAAAACTGGAGAAAAGCCCTCACTGCGGCAGAAGACCCAGTACAAACAAAAATAAACAACTGTTAAACACTGACAGAAAACTCAAGGCCACTCACTGTGTTTTATGCCTAACGCTCTCTTCACAGAGCACAGCAGTACCTCAGAGTAATAAAAACAGCAGTAACCATCAAGAAATACCGACATATGGCACCCAGTCAGCACTGGGGAGGGGCAGGGGCCTGTGAGGCACTGACTCACTGTCCAGTACCTTGTTGAACCCTCACATTTCCCTTGAGGCACTTCTCTTAGGGGATGTGTGATCTGCTCAGGGTTCCCCCCAAGTGGTGAGGTGGGGATTTGATCCCACAGGAAGCATTCAACAAGTATTTGACCAGTATTTGCTGCCAATGCAAACAGCAGAGGCCCACAGTCTGTACCTATGATTGAGTAAACTGACTATATCCTGTGCTTGTATTTCTTGTATTTTTAAATCTTTCAAAGATTATATTCTAGGATTAGATAATGGACTATCAGCGACTTGACTTTTTAAAAAACTGGCATGAATTACTGATCGTGCATTTTTTAACTTTTAAAGGAAATCCAGTTCATTTACAATGTTCCTAAGACAATGACATATGTTATACTTCAGGAGCAGAAGGATCAAAACTTCACTTAAATGAATTTAGTGATTTCACCCTTAAACCAATTACCTGAACATCCTCCCCACCCCTACCCCCGCAAAATTAAAGCTTTCTTTCAATGGGTTAAAAAACGAACAAGCACCATACATATTTCTAAGTAGAAACTTACAATTTCTGATTATCCGGACAGAAGCATGAAGTGTTAGTAAGCTTTCACATTGTGAGCCTGACAAACCATACAGAGGGCATCTTTTCAAAAAAAAAAAATCAGTTGCCTGATTGTGTTCAAGGATCTGAATTAGATACAGAAACAAGTTCAAATGTCTAATTTACAAGGCTCTCAAGAAACCGAGATCTCGTAAATTCATCCAGAGGCATAAAAGCACCAAAGACCCTAATGACAAGTTTGGGCACAGGGATTCCACAACTCTCTCTTCAACTTTACAAGACTCCAAATAGGTGCCAGTTGCATTCTGACTTTGTTGCAACTGGTAGTAACTCTTGGAGCCTCCTTGTTAATGCTCTTCTACTCGAGCAATGCTGAGACGCACAATTTTGCTGGGATGACACTGAGATTCTTGTTCCAAGGGGAGAAAAAAAAACTGCATAAGACAAGTCTTGTCTCCCTCGAGGGCCTGGATCCACCACAGACAGTAATGAAAAGAAATGCCTTGAGTCACAGGCCAGCCCGGCTCAGGGAGCCTGTTCCGCGACATCCCATACCTAACGCAAGAAGCAGAGACCAATTTTTTTTTTTTTTTAATGATCCCAACACGTTTAGAGAAAGAAACAGTCTTAATCACACCCAGTTCCTCGCAGCTAGAAATCCTAAAAGTTTCTGCACCTTAGTAACCAAGAGTCACTTTTTAAATAATCAGAACGGTGTGTAAATAGCAGCGGAAGGCACCCCCTGGTAAATCAGTTGAGGGTCCCCACACCAGCCCGTGCGTGCACAGACTCCTCCAATACGACCGACCGGAGACCGCCGGGACCCACGGAAGCTCTCAATGCAGCTCGAGAGGTTAATGGGAAAACCAAAAGAGGATTCTATTTTTTCTTTTCTTTTTTAAGAAAGGCAACTCCCTGAACCCACCCAATCTTCAGGCAAATGAGGGTGGGTGGCGGCGCGGGGCGAGTTCTGCCGGGCGGTCAGCGGCCCGGGAGAAAGCGGGAGGGTGGAGTTCACTTTCCCTCCCGCCGCCGATCGCCGATCCCCTCCCTCCCCCACCGAAAAAAGAGCGAGCGGGCGAGCCGGAACCAGGCCCG
>SJXQ01001902.1:342058-360338 GCA_006408695.1 Aepyceros melampus | reverse complement strand
TTTTTTTTTTTTTTTTTTTTACTTTTTAGTGTCAAAATACCCTGACCAATTAAATGACCTCTTCCTCTGACACCCCACATCTAGTTCACTGACAAATCCTCCTAGCTCTGTCTTGGAAATAACAAAATATCACCTCATACCACCTCTTCCTCTACCACACTAGCCAAGCCATCATCCTTTCTCCCCTAGATTAGAGCAGTAGTATCCTAGCAGCTCTCCCTGCTCCTGAGTGTACTGACTTTTGTATGATTAGCCCACTTACAGATGCTGCTTTTGTTTGTTTTTTAATTAATTTTTATCACAGTATAGTTGCTACACCTTCCCTGGTGGCTCAGTTGGTAAAGAATTTGCCTGCAATGCAGGAGACCCAGGTTCAATCCTTGGGTGGGGAAGATCCCCCTGGAGAAGGAAACGTCAACCCACTCCAGTATTCTTGCCTGGAAAAATCTCATGGACAGAGGAGTCTGGTGGGCTTCAGTCCGAGGGGTCACAAAGAGTTGGACACGACTTAGCAGCTAAACCACCATAGCTGCTTTGCTGTGGTAGGTTAGTGTTTACTGTACAGCAAAGGGAATCAGCTTTACGTATACATGTATCTCCTCTTTTTTGGATTTCCTTCCCATTCAGGTTTCCACAGAACGTTGAGGAGAGTTCCCTGTGCTATACAGTAGGTTTCATCAGTTATCTATTTTATAAAGTCAAGTATTAGACTCTTTGCAGCCCCATGGACTGTAGCTCACCAGGCTCCTCTATCCATGGAATTCTCCAGGCAAGAGTACTGGAGCAGGTTGCCATTCCCTTCTTCAGTGGATCTTCCCGACCCATGGATCAAACCCAAGTCTCTCGCACTACAGATTCTTTCCCTTCTGAGCCACCAGGGAAGTTATTTTATACACAGTATCAATAATACATAGACGTCAATCCCAATGTCCCAATTCATCCCACCACTCGCCTTCCCTCCTTCGTGTCCATACATTTATCCCTTTGTTCTCCGCGTCTGCGGCTGTCTCTGATTTGCAGATAGGTCCCTCTATACCATTTTTCGAGATTCACATATATGCATTAATATACAATATTTGTTTTTCTCTTTCTGACTTTCTCCACTCTGTATGAAAGAGTCTAGGTCCATCCACTTCTCTGCAAATGACCCCGTTTTGTTCCTTTTTATGGCTGAGTATGTATGATCAGCCCACTTTGAAGCAAGGAAACTTGGTAAGTAGAAACTGCACACAGTCCTATTTCTGGCCACTTCCCCCAGGGTGAACAGCTGGGGACAGGAAAGGACAGTGTCTGTGTTGACCAGCAACTCTGATGACAGGGCAAGGGGGCGACACCGGTCAGTAACAATGAAACAATACAGAAGCACCTCCTTCTTGATCCAAGAAGGGCACTCCTGCCCATGCTTCTGGTTTTCTCTTTTTCCCTCCCATATTTTACTGTAAAATTTTTCAAACACAGAGAAAAGTTGAAAGGAATATACAATGAACACCTAGGTATCTGACTACATTCTACAGATAGCATTTAATACACTTGCTTTATCACCTATGTGGTCATTTATCTATTCAACAACGCATCTAATGTTAGGCATTTCAAACGAAGTTACAGAAATTTCACCCTTAAGGAATTCAGCATGTGTATCATTAATTACATTTGTTTATAGTTTGTTTGTTTTTTATTTTTTGAGGGGGGGCCATGCCCCATGGCATGTGGGATCTTAGTTTCTGGACTAAGGGATCAAACCCAGGCCCCCTACATTGGAATCATGGAGTCTTAACCTGGCCCTCCAGGAAAATTCTCAATAGTTTGCTTTTCTTTAAGTAAAAATTACATACAATGAAATTCACAAATTTTGTTTATCCTCATGTATAAAACAGTCCCATCACCCCAGGCGATCTCTTTCTGCCTCAACCCAGTCCATCAATGCCCCAAATCCCCAAGGCAACCTCTACTGAGATCTTTTTCAAAAGGGAACTGAGATCTTTTGGCCTGCTCTAAAAAAAGTCATCTGAAAGGAATGGTACTGTATGTACTCTTTTGCATTTGATTCTTCCCCTCAGCACCAGCTTTTGAAATTCATTCATGTTGCTGTGTACATCAGAAATGTGTTCTTTTATTTATTTTTAATCTTTTTGGCTGCACAGCCCAGTTCCCTGGTGGCTCAGATGGTAAAGAATCCGCCTGCAATATAGGAGACCAGGGATCAATCCCTGGGTTTGGAAGATCTTCTAGAGAAGGGCTTGGCCACCCACTCCAGTATTCTTGCCTGAGAAATCCCATGGACAGAGGAGCCCTGCAGGCTGCAATCCATAGGTTCACAAAGAGTTGGACGTGACTGAGTGACTAACACTAACACACACAGCTTGTGGGGTCTTAGGTCCCCAACCAGAGATCAAAAGCTCACCCCCTGCATTGGCAGCGCAGAATCTTAACCACCAGACTGCCAGAGAAGTCCCAGAGCTGCTAAGAACATCTTGTAACAGCCTTTTGAGATGTGCATTTTCACATATCATGGGTAAGGACCTGAGAGTGGAATTGCTGGGCCATAGGGTAGGTGTGGTGAGATTTATAAGAAACTGGGAGAGGTTAGTGAGCACGTGGAGATGCTGGGAGGGAGGGCGGTGCACCCAGAGGACACGGAAGCTCCGCACCCCTTCCCACGCACCTTTGCCCTACACATCTCTTCCATCTGAGTGTTCACCTCTATCCCTTCTCATACCCTCTTACAACAAACTGGTGAATAAAAAGAACATGTCTCCCCTCCCATCTCCTTTCAAAGGAACCCTAATAGGCGCATTCACAGCTTCTTCCACAACAGCAGGGGATTTTCATATACTGGCCTCAATCTGACCCTCCTGCAGGATTGGAAGAGAGAAAACTCCATTCTCCAGTTTCAGGAGCAAAGGAGAGGCGAGGTGGTGGAGAATGGCCTGCCTCAGAAGCTCCGGAACTAAAACAAAATAGCATTGGAAATTGTTAGAGGACTGGGCCAGAGCCTGACAGGCTCGACAGGCTACCCTAGGCCTAAGTTTAGGGTACTTGTAAACCTGAGTTACAACCCTAGGAAACCCACCCTCGGGCTAGTCCCGCTCGCGTCAAACCCGAGCGAATCCGGATAGGGATGCGGGATTTGAAAATCGCGCGCGCGCGCGCGCGCGCCCCTGGCTTAGCCAATCATTATCCGCCAGCTATGCTGTCACAGAAAACCTAGATAGTGTATTCAAAAGCAGAGACATTACTTTGCCGGCTAAGGTCCGTCTAGTCAAGGCTATGGTTTTCCCAGTGGTCATGTATGGATGTGAGAGTTGGGCTGTGAAGAAGGCTGAGCACCGAAGAACTGATGCTTTTGAACTGTGGTGTTGGAGAAGACTCTTGAGAGTCCCTTGGACTGCAAGGAGATCCAACCAGTCCATTCTGAAGGAGATCGGCCCTGGGATTTCTTTGGAAGGAATGATGCTAAAGCTGAAACTCCAGTACTTTGGCCACCTCATGCGAAGAGTTGGCTCGTTGGAAAAGACCCTGATCCTGGGAGGGATTGGGGGCAGGAGGAGAAGGGGACGACAGAGGATGAGACGGCTGGATGGCATCACCGACTCGATGGACGCGAGTCTGAGTGAACTCCGGGAGTTGGTGATGGACAGGGAGGCCTGGCGTGCTACGATTCATGGGGTCGCAAAGAGTCGGACACGACTGAGTGACTGAACTGAACTGAACTGAATGCTGTCACAGAGACAAAGAACCGCTTGTATAAAAACAGCTGCGAGTCAGAGCTAGGGGCTCTCCTCAAGATTCCACTGCATTGGATGGGACCTGAGCCCTAGCTCGAGCTAGCAATAAAACCCCATTATGCTTTTGCATTGCTGTGGACGTCTTATTCTCTCAGTTTCGGGGACTCGGACCTCGGGCATAACATTTGGGCGCTCGTCCGGGATTTGAACCTGGGACCTCTCGCCTTGAGATGCCACTGAGACCCAATCGGGTCCAAGTAGAGAAGGTGATGGATGTCAGAAGGATTGGATCTCAACTCTTCCCCTGATTGAGGCACTAGAAGCTCGCTTGACATCCCTGAGTCAGTTCTGATGGAGTTTGAGAAGCAGTGGGAGCTGGTGATGAACAGGGAGGCCTGGCATGCTGCAGTTCATGGGGTCACAAAGAGTCGGACACGACTGAGCTACTGAATTGAACTGAACTGAACAAGTTATCACCACAAATTGGACTTCACCCTAACAAGCCTGACTAGCCATGAACTGTAGCCTGTCAGGCTCCTCCATCCATGGAATCCTCCAGGCAAGAATACTGGAGTGGGTAGCCATTCCCTTCTCCAGGGGATCTTCCTGACCCAGAGATTGAACCTGGGTCTCCCACATTGCAGGCAGATTCTTTACTGATCATTTAAAAAACCTTCATTGAATCTGATACAATATTGTTTCTGTTTTATTTTTTTTGCCAGAGGGGCAGGTGGGAGCCTAGCTCCCTGACCAAGGATGGGACCCGCACCCCCTGCATTGGAAAGGGAAGTCTTAATCACTGGACTGTCAGGGGAGTCCCTCTTGTGTTGGTTTTTATATATAATTTCCAATATATTGATAGATGCTATGAAGACAAATGCAGAAGCGTTTATTGTCTTAGGGTTCTTCAGAGAAAGAGAATCAATAGGAGAAATATGGAGAGACAGACAGAGAGAGAGTAGAGAGAGAAGGAGGCTGAGATTTATTATGAGAAATTGACTTGTGCAACTATGGAGGCTCAGAAGTGCCCAGATCTGCCGTCAGCTGGAAACCCGGGAGACCTGGTAGTTCCAGTTCAAGTCCAAAGGCCTGAGGACCAGGAGCGTTGGTGCAGTCTGGGTGTAGGAGACCAATGTCTCAGCTTGAACAGTCAGCAAATTCTCCCTTGCCACACCTTCTCTACTCCAGTGGATTCTGCTTTGCTCAGTCTACTCATTCAAATGTTAATCTCACCCAGAAACCTCCTCACAGACACACCCAGAATAATGTTTAACCAAATACCTGGGCAGTTTATGGTCTAGTCAAGTTGACTACACATACTAGTAAAATTAACATTGACTGTTATGAGTATGGAGATGGGCAGATACTCTTGTCACTCATCCAATAAGATAACCCCCTGGCATCCATGCTAAGTCGTGTCCGACTCTGTGTAACCCCGTGATTGTAGCCCTCCAGGCTCCTCTGTCCATGGGATTCCCCAGGAAAGGATACTGGAGTGGGTTGCCATTTCCTCTTCCAAGGGGTATGGAGGGACACGTATTATTACCATGGTGGTAATTTAGTCGCTAGGTCATGTCCGATTCTTTGTGACACACCCCACCCCCACCCCCCGCCTCCACAGATTATAGCCCAATAGGCTTCTCTGTCCATCGGATTCTCCAGGCAAGGATACTGGAGTAGGTTGCTTGCCATTTCCTTCTCCAGGGGATCTTCCCCACTCAGGGATTGAACCCAAATCTCTTGCATTGCAGGCAGATTGTTTATCACTGAGCCATCAGGGATTCCCATGTTATTATCCTAGTGAATAATAAAATTTTATAGTTAATAATAAGAAAAACTATTATGGCTATTTTATCTACTACTACAGATGACCATTTATAGCTACTACTGTGGGCAAGAATCCCTCAGAAGAAATGGAATAGCCCTCACAGTCAACAAAGGGTCCGAAATGCAGTACTTGGGTGCAATCTCAAAAATGACAGAATGACTTCTGTTCGTTTCCAAGGCAAACCTATTCACCATAACGGTAATCTAAGTCTGTGCTCCAACCACTAATGTCGAAGAAGCTGAAGCTGAATGGTTCTATGAAGACCTGCAAGACCATCTAGAACTAGCACCAAATAAAGATGTCCTTTTCATCATAGGGGACTGGAATGCAAAAGTAGGAAGTCAAGAGATACCTGGAGTAACTGGCAAGATTGGCCCTGGAGTATGGAAGGAAGGGCAAAGGCTAACAGAGTTGTGCCAAGAGAAAGCACTGGTCATAGCAAACACCCTCTCCCAATAACACAAGAGATGACTCTACAGATGGACATCACCAGATGGTTAATATCAAAATCAAATTGATTATATTCTTTGCAGCCAAAGAAGGAAAAGCTCTATACAGTCAGCAAAAACAAGACCAGGACTGACTATGGCTCAGATCATGAACTCCTTATTGCAAAATTCAGGCTTAAATTGAAGTAAGTAGGGAAAACCACTAGACCATTCAGGTATGACCTAAGTCAAATCCCTTATGATTATATGGTGGAAATGACAGATAGATTCAAGGGATTAGATTTGGTAGACAGAGTGCCTGAAGAACGATGGACAGATGTTCATGACATTGTACAGGAGGCGCTGATCAAAACCATCCCCAAGAAGAAGAAATGCAAAAAGGCAAAATGGTTGTCTGAGGAGGCCTTACAAATAGCTGTGAAAAGAGGAGAAGTGAAAGGCAAAGGAGAAAAGTAAAGATATACCCATTTGAATGCAGAGTTCTAAAGAATAGCAAGGAGAGATAAGAAAGCCTTCTGCAGTGATCAATGCAAAGAAATAGAGGAAAAAATAGAATAGAAAAGACTAGCGATCTCAAGAAAATATGATACACCAAGGGAACATTTCATGCAAAGATGGCCAGCATAAAGGACAGAAACGGTATGGACCTAAAGAAAGCAGAAGATATTAAGAAGAGGTGGCAAGAATACACAGAAGAACTGTACAAAAAAGATCTTCATGACCGAGATAACCATGATGGTGTGATCACTCACCTACAGCCATACATCCTGGAGTTCAAAGTCAAGGGTGCCTTAGGAAGCATCACTATGAACAAAGCTAGTGGAGGTGATGAAATTCCAGCTGAGCTATTTCAAATGCTAAAAGATGATGTTGTGAAAGTGCTGCACTCAATATGCCAACAAGTTTTGAAAACTCAGTAGTGGCCACAGGACTGGAAAAGTTCAGTTTCACTTCAATCACAAAGAAAGGCAATGCCAAAGAGTGTTCAAACTACTGCACAATTGCACTCATCTCACATGCTAGCAAAGTAATGCTCAAAATTCCCAAGCTAGGCTTCAATAGTACATGAACCAAGAATTTCCAGGTGCTCAAACTGGATTTAGAAAAGGCAGAGGAAACGGATCAAATTGCCAACATCCATTGGATCATAGAAAAGCCAGAGAATTTCAGAAAAACATCTGCTTCATTGACTGCGCCAAAGCCTTTGACCATTTGGATCACAACAAACTGGAAAATTCTTAGAGAGATGGGAATACCAGACCACCTTACCTGCCTCCTGAGAAATCTGTATGCAGATCAAGAAGCAACAGTTAGAATCAGACGTGGAACAATAGACTGGTTCCAAACTGGGAAAGGAGTGCGTCAAGGCTGTATATTGTCACCCTGCTTATTTAACTTACATGCAGGATTAGATCTCTGGCAAATGGTGCTGTGAACCAAAGTCCTCTGATGCCTGGGCCTGCTGTCCTAGTCTCTACACAAAGCTACTTTATGTATTTATTCTTTCATTATAAAATTTTAAAGATAGGTTTGTCATAGCTTTTCTTCCAAGCAGCAAGCCTCATTTAATTTCATGGCTGCAGTCATCATCTGCGGTGAGTTGGGAGCCCAAGAAAAGAAAGTCTGTCACTGTTTCCATTGTTTCCCCATTTATTTGCCATGAAGTGATGGGACTGGATGCCATGATCTTCGTTTTTTGAATGTTGAGTTTTAAGCCAGCTTTTTAAAGATATGGTTCCTGCCCTCAAGGAGCTTTCAGAATAGCAAGTTCCTAGTGGCTCACTGGTAAAGAATTTGCCTGTCAATACAGGAGACCCGTGTTGGATCCCTGATAGCGGAAGATCCCACATGCCCCAGGACATCTAGGCCCGTGTACCACCTTTACCGAGCCTGTGCTCTGGAGCTGGGAGGCTGCGGCTGCTGAAGCCACCACACCCTAGAGCCTGTGCTCTGTAACAAGAGAAGCCATCACAATGACAAGCCTGCGTACGGAAACCAGAGAAAAGCTTGTGCAGCAAGGAAGACCCAGCACAGCCAAAAACAAACAAACAAATACAATAAATTGTTTTAAAACATTAAAAAAGAAAAATAGAAGGACAGGTGTTGGGACTTCCCTGGAGGTCCAGTGGTTAAAACTCCATGCTTCCAATGAAGGGGTGCAGGTTCGATGCCTGTTGGGAAAGTAAGATCACATTTGCCATGTGTTGAGGCTTAAAAAAATAATAATTAAAAACTAAAAGGACAGGTGTCAATCGGGTTTCCATGGTTGTGGCAGATAATATTTTCCAAGTTGGCCACCAAAGATCTATCCCACAGGCCCTTCCTACAGAAAGACAGTGACGCAGCTCCCACTGGTAAATGAGACCCTCCCTGAGAAGTGGGTCAGCCTGGGACCTCCTGCAAGCTTGCTTGTGGAACCCAGATGCCACACTGCGAGGAAGCCCTAGGCTGTGGGAAAAGGGCCCAGGTGCTCAGAAGGACAGCCCCAGCTGAGGGTCCACCCGACGGCCAGCATCAGCTGCCCGCTTCATGCAAGAGGAAGTGCGAGAGGAGCTGAGCCCTGGGATTTCTTTGGAAGGAATGATGCTGAAGCTGAAACTCCAGTACTCTGGCCACCTCATGCGAAGAGCTGACTCATTGGAAAGGACTCTGATGCTGGGAGGGATTGGGGGCAGGAGGAGAAGGGGACGACCGAGGATGAGATGGCTGGATGGCGTTACTGACTCGATGGACGCGAGTCTGAGTGAACTCCGGGAGTTGGTGATGGACAGGTGGGCCTGGCGTGCTGCGATTCATGGGTTAGCAAGGAGTCGGACAGGACTGAGCGACTGAAATTAACTGAACTGAACTTCCAAAGAAAACCCAGGGCTGATCTCTATCAGAATGGACTGGCTGGATCTCCTTGCAGTCCAAGGGACTCTCAAGAGTCTTCTCCAACACCACAGTTCAAAAGCATCAATTCTTCGGTGCTCAGCTTTCTTCACAGCCCAACTCTCGCATCCATATATGACCACTGGAAAAACCATAGCCTTGACTAGACGGACCTTTGTTGGCAAAGTAATGTCTCTGCTTTTCAATATGTTATCTAGGTTGGTCATAACTTTTCTTCCAAGGAGTAAACGTCTTTTGATTTCATGGCTGCAGTCACCATCTGCAGTGATTTTGGAGCCCCCCAAAATAAAGTCTGATACTGTTTCACTGTTTCCCCATCTATTTCCCATGGAGTGATGGGACCAGATGCCATGATCTTCGTTTTTTGACTGTTGAGCTTTAAGCCAACTTTTTCACTCTCCTCTTTCACTTTCATCAAGAGGTTCCTTAGTTCTTTGATTTCCGCCGTAAGGATGGTGTCATCTGCATATCTGAGGTTATTGATATTTCTCCCAGCAATCTTGATTCCAGCTTGGAAAAGCTAAACATATTTAGTGTACGCAACTTGATGAGCCTGAACACAAATGTACACCTATGAAACTATCACCATCATCTCTGCGCTGAACACATCCATGATCCCCCAAATTTCTCCGGCCTCCTTTACTTTTTTTCCCCCCTGCATCGAGAGGCATGTGGGATCTTAGTTCCCAGACTAGGATTGAATCCACACCTCCTGTAGTAGAGGCGTGGAGTCTTAACCACTGGGCCACTAGGAAAATCCCCTGCCTCCTTTACTTATTATTGTTATTTGTTAAAAGCACACTTAACGTAAGACCTGCACTCTTAGCAAGTTTTTACATGTACAGTACAGTATTGTTAACTGCAGGCACTAGGCGATGTATGTAGCTCTCTAGGACTTGTTCATTTATGTATAACTGAAACTTGGTACCCTTTGACTAATACCTCCCAAATTCCCTCTTGCCCTATCCCCTGGCAACCACCATTCTATTCCCTACTTTCATGAGTTTGACTCTTTTATTTATTTTTTTTAATTAAGTACAGTTGATTTAGGGTCTCCCAGGTGGCACTAGTGGTAAGGAACCTGCCTGACAGTGCAGGAAACATAAGAGATGAGGGTTCGATCCCTGGGTCGGGAAGATGCCCTGGAGGAGGGCATGGAACCCACTCCAGTATTCTTGCCTGGAGAATCCCATGGACAGAGGAGCCTGGAGGGCCACAGTCTGTAGAGTGGCAAAGAGTTGGACACAACTGAAGTGACTTAGCGCACACACGCACGCACACTTGATTTACAATATTGTGTTAGTTCCTGCTGTACAGCAAAGTGATCATAAGGATTAATAAAGAATAAACATATATTCTTTTTCATATTGTTTTTCATTATTATTTATTACAAGCTATTGAATATAATTCCGTATCATACAGTAGCACTGTATCGTTTTTCTGTTTTATATATAGTTGTTCTATCTGCTAGTCCCAAACTCCTAATTTATCCCGGCCTTATGCCTCTTTTCCCTTTGGTAACTACAAATTTGTTTTCTATGTCTGTGAGTCATTTTCTGTTTTGTCAATAAGTTTCTTTGTATCATATTTTGTTTGTTTATTTAGTTGTAGCACGCAATCTCGAGGGGATCTAGTTCCCTGACCAGGGATGGAACGCAGGGCTTCTGCACTGGGAGCTCGGAGTCCCACCAGGGAAGTCCCAGAGGGCTACTTGTTATGGATCTATGGTGACTACAGAGCTTTGGGGATTCCAGGGACAGACAATCTGGGATGAAAAAATGAGAAGTGAAGAGCATGCGGAAAATGGCAGCAGCTGTGGCTCTTGGGCTGCAAGCAACCAAAAGCTACTCTGGATTAAGAAAAAGAAAAAAAGGAAAAATAGTAGGGGAGCTCCGAGCGTCACAGGAAGAGATGAGCCACCACGACTCAGAAAGGACGTGATTCAGGCAGGGCCACCCCATGGGCCCTCAAGGATCTTCTCTGGGAGGCAGACATCACAATAACTTATTCGCACATCCCCGAGGACCCTGTTCTACTCCACCCAGGCTGCCCTTCCTGATGAAGGGAGGCAGATTCTGGTTGGCTGGTCTGGTTGCCTGCCTGCCTGTTGGGGAAAAGGGAGGAGCCCAGTGACTCACAGCCCACCAGAAGCCCAAGGAATGAGGGAGAGGAAGTCCCCCCACCCACCGCGTAGAAGAACAGGAAGCTGCGGCTGGCCTGGCAAAACCAAAAGGCATCGACTGCATTCGCTTGGAGCAGGTTCAGTGCCAATGACAGAGACCTCCAGGGACAATGGCTTAAATGAGATCAAAGTTGATTTCTCCTGTGTGTCAAAACCCAGAGGCAAGAGTTCAGGGCCCAGCTCCTTCCTTGGGTATCAATCTAGAGCCCTAGCCAGCACGTCTAAGTTCTAAGGAGAGGATGAAGAAACAGAACGGAGAGGGAGCAGAGTGTGTGCCCCCGGCTCCTGGGGAAACATCACACTTCTTACATTCCATTGGCCAGATTTTTCATCACGTGACCACACCAAGCTGTAGTGCAGGCTGGGAAATGTCATCCCTGACAAAAATTCTTTTGCCCCCAAGGAAGGAAAGCCTGGCTCCAGGATAATGCCGTGGTCCTGCTACATCCACCGTCGCCATCTGGCTGCCCAGTACTCACATGCATACATCTCTTCATTTACATTTAATATTTTAAAATGTTCCCACCCATCACAACGGCGCCACCATCATGTCGCACTCAATACAGGAACACGCTCCTCGTTCTCAGGTCCAAGTGCTGCAAGAGCTCCAAGTCCAGCACCTCTGGGAAGAGTCCTTTCTTCAGTCCCATCTCAGTGTTTTCTAACCTGTGGACCGAAGAGAAGTTTAACCGGCACCCACTCACCTTATATATGTGTGTGTTAGTAGCGCAGTCGTGTCCAACTCTTTGTGACCCCATGGACTGTAGCTCTGTCCATGCGATTCTCCAGGAAAGAATACTGGAGTGGAATGCCATTCCCTTCTCCAGGGGATCTTCCAGACCCAGGGGTCGAACCTGGGTCGCTGGCTGCCTTGTAGGCAGATTCTTTACTGCCTGAGCCACTAATAATGCAGAAAAGGAAGAGGAAAGAGATGAAAACATTCAAAAATAACACTGAAATGACACAGGATCCAGGAAATGCAGGTGGGCACTGTCTGCAGGCCCCATTCTACAGCCAGAAGCCTGGAGCTGATGTTTATCACTTCTCTTTTCACTGCCCTTGCTGAGATCCCCCTTTCTTTGGCCAGCATCAGTTAATTTGCTCAAAACTTCACTCCTAAGAGGTCACAGTCCTTGATGACTCAGCTCACAAAGGAATTCTAGCATTTTGGGGGGAAACTTTTACCTATACTCCCCACTTATTTTGGCCACTTGGCATGTGGGATCTTAGTTTCCCAACCAGAGATCAAACCCATGCCCCCTGCGCAGGAAGTATGGAGCCCTAATCACTGGGCTGCAAGGGATATCCCTAAAACTTTATCCCTGATGTATCACTCATCTATTGCTGGGTGATTAATAACTCCCAAACTTAAAGGCTTCAAAGAACAATAAAGAGCAGGCAGGGTTTTGTACGTTCAGAATGACTGCCATCAAAAAGTCTATAAACAAGAAATGCTAGAGAGGGTATAGAGAAAAGGGAACTCTCTTACACTGTTGGTGGGAATGCAAACTAGTACAGCCACTGTGGAGAATAGTGTGGAGATTCCTTAAGAAACTGGAAATCCCTCTGCTGGGCAGACACATCGAGGAAACCAGAATTGAAAGATACACATGTACCCCGGTGTTCATGGCAGCACTCTTTACGATAGCCAGGACATGGACGCAACCTAGATGCCCATCGAATGGATAAGGAGGTTGTGGTATGTATACACAATGGAATATTACTCAGCTATAAAAAAGAACACATTTGAGTTGGTTCTAATGAGATGGATGAAACTGGAGCCTATTATACAGAGTGAAGTCAGTCAAATAGAGAAACAGCAACACAGTATATTAACGCCTATATATGGAATTTAGAAAGATGGTTCTTTGGAAGGAATGATGCTAAAGCTGAAACTCCAGTACTTTGGTCACCTCATGCGAAGAGTTGACTCATTGGAAAGGACTCTGATGCTGGGAGGGATTGGGGGCAGGAGGAGAAGGGGACGACCGAGGATGAGATGGCTGGATGGCATCACGGACTTGATGGACGTGAGTCTGAGTGAACTCCGGGAGTTGGTGATGGACAGAGAGGCCTGGCGTGCTGCGATTCATGGGGTCGCAAAGAGTCGGACACGACTGAGTGACTGAACTGAACTGAACTGAATGATGACTGTATATGCAAGACAGCAAAAGAGACAGATATAAAGAACAGACTTTTGGACTCTGGGAAAGCCAAGGATGGGATGATTTGAGAGACTAGCATTGAAACATGAATATTACCATATGTAAAATAGAGGACGAGTGGAAGTTTGATGCATGGAGCAGGACTCTCAAAGATGGGGCTCTGGGACAACCCACAGGGATGGGGTGGGGAGGGAGGTGGGAGGGGGATTCAGGATGGGGGGACACATGTGTACCCGTGGCTGATGCACGTCGATGTGTGGCAAAAACCACCACAGTATTGTAAAGTAATTAGCTTCCAATTAAAAAAAAAGAGAGAGAGCAGGCAGGGTTTTGTGGAATGACTGTGACCACTTCCATGTCACCCTGTGGAGTGGGGACGGCCCAGGAGCACACATTCACAATGCTAGAGTGGAAGAGGGCTAAATGATCAGAGAGAAACAGTAATAGGCTATTCGGTCTTTTTTTTTTTTTTGCCTTCAAGCAGTAGCCCTTTAAAAAAGCATCATAGGCAAACTATTATCTGTAGGATCCAGAAACAGCAAGGTCCTATGTATAGCACAGGGGACTATAGTCAATATCCTGTGATAAACCATATGGAAGAGAAATATAAAAAAAGAACGTATACATTATTTAACTGAATCACTTTGCTGTAGAGAAGAAATTAACACAACATGGTAAATCAACCATGCTTCAATAAAGCAGATTTTTTAAAAAGGCATCACAGGGACATGTTTTGGTCAAAAATTTTTTTGAAATGAGACTAGAGGATCATCGTGTCAGTTCCTAAAAATTAACCTATAATTTGCATTATGCTTCAATCACTGTGAATATAAGACCAGTCTTGTTTCTTCTATCTCCACACTGTCAACAGTGCAGATTCCCTTCATTTTATAATTTTGTTCATATTAAAGATTAAAAGCTCAATAAAATAGCTTTAATTACATCAGCACACCTAACACAATAGTTCTTGAATTTCAGAAATAACTAATTCATGACCAATTTTCTCTAGCTCAAAGATAAGTCTAAAATTATTTTAAAAATTAAAAAAATTACTTTGTTTGGCCGGGCCTCATGGCTTGTGAGATCTTAGTTCCCCAACCAGGGACTGAACCTGGGCCCTCAGCAGTTAAACGACAGAGTCTTAACCACTGGACCACCAGGGAATTCCACCTCCTCACCCCGTTTTGTTTTTTTTTTAATTACAAAAATTTCAAATATATGCAAAAGCAGACAGAATAGAAGAGGGTATTCTTCATACATACACCATCTGATTATAAGTTATCAATTTATGGGTCAGTTTGGGTCNCTTGCTATTCTTTGGAACTTTGCATTCAGATGCTTATATCTTTCCTTTTCTCCTTTACTTTTTGCTTCTCTTTTTTTCACAGCTATTTGTAAGGCCTCCTAAGCCCTTTGCTTTTTTTCCTGTACTCATTACTGGGAAACAAATTCCTTGCACCATATATTACTACATCTGTAAATATTTGAAGGGTATTTCTAAGGAATACACTCTTTTTACAAACAACCAGAATTTCATTTAGCACCTTAAAAATAATAATTCCTACCATCAAATTTTCTGTACTTCCACCTCTCTTTTTTATAATTGACTTTAAAGAAATATTTATGTATCAGGCTGCTCTGGGTCTTAGCTAAGGCACGCAGGAGTCGTGCGGGATCCTCCGTTGAGGTACCCAGACTCCGGCTGTGGCGCACGGGCTCTGCAGCCCCGGCTCAGTAGTGTCGGGGCAGGGTCTTAATTGCTCCTTGGCGTATGGATCTTATTTCCCGGACCAGGGATTGAACCTTCGCTCCCTGCACTGCCGGGTGGATTCTTAACCCCGGACCACCAGGGGAGTCCCCAGCGTTAAACGTTATTAATTGCAATGATTATCACTGGATCCACTGAACTTGCATTCTAAGGCCTCTAGGGCTCTGAGCATGAAAATAGCTATTACCTTTTGGGTGCCCTCTTTCCGCTTCCCAGATGGTGCTAGTGGTAAAGATCCTCCCTGCCAATGCAGGAGACGTAAAAGCTGCGGGTTTGATCCCTGGGTCGGGAAGATCCCCTGGAGGAGGGCACGGCAACCCACTGCAGTATTCTTGCCTGGAGAATCCCATGGACAGAGGAGCCTGGCGGGCTGCAGTCCATGGGGTTGCGAAGAGTCGGACACGACTGAGCGACTTAGCACTGTCTGCCCGGGATGCGGTGGGTGCTCTGCAGCCCTGACAGTTGTTTATTGATATTTCTCACAAATATGCTGTAGGGTGGGTGTCCTTATCCTCATTTCACAGAACCAGGTCCTGGGGCATTGAGAAGTTGCTGAGCCTGAAACCTGGCTTGTCTGCGCTTTCTCGCTGGATCATGCTGAGAAAACAAAGAAATGCTTTCTTAGTTCCCTCACCAGAGATGCTGCTCAGAAAGCAGGAAGGAAGATGACGGGCAAATCCCCTGGATCCTGTTGATCAGCAATCAGGATTGTTCATAAAACTGTTCCTTTGCCTCCTCTTTTCTCCTCCTTCCTCTCATAATCCTTTGTACTTCTATGAAAATACTTTTCACACTGACTTATAATTAGTTCTGTCTGTTTGTGTCTCAAATTATAATTAGCAGGATGTCTTTCCCAGAGATGCCAGAAGATTGAGACTTGAGTTAAAATGTTGTCATGAGGCTAAACTAATTTACCAGCCTGCTTTGTAGCACAGATCTAGTTAACCTTGATCCAGAGTAAACCTTGAATCTCGTTAGTGCACCTGGCGTCTTCTCTTTGACCTCTCCTTACATCTAATTACAACAGGCTTCTTACCTTGCTCAGTTAAGCTCTATGATAATTTTGTTTGCCATTGTTTATGGCAACCAAATAGCTTGTTTAAAATGCCTCATTGCCTCAATGGCATTCAGAGACAAAGAATGAGTAACCAGGGAGGAGATATATATATCTCTCACAGCCCCCAAGCCCATCTGGCCCTTCAACATGGTTCTAATAAATAGGACTGCCAATTCTCCACCCCTGAAAATCTTTACAGGCCCAGGAATAAATTTAGCTGATCTCCAACCCTGTTTTCACATTGTTGGATTGGTTTTGAGTCTTTTGGCAAATTTTCCATGAAAGACCCTAGCCTTTAAAATTTAGTTTCCTAAAACACTGTATAAAGAAGTGTTCATTTTGCCTCTGGGAGACGATGTTTTGAAAAACAACCATTAAAAAAAAAAAAGAAAAACAACCATAATTCAGCAGTACGTGTTCCGTCATCTTCAAAGACAGCACCCACTGCACACTGAAAAGAAAACGCTGGTCACAAAAAAAAAGGGAAGCAAGCTTTTTAAAGTCAATGACAAATGCGGCAAAATGCTATGCTGCAAAAATAAGGGAATGAAAGATTTGTGCAAATCCTTTGAAAAAACATTGTTTTCATAATAATAAAGCTAGTCGAAAGCTAAGATCCTTCAAATATCTATTTCTTGGCCCAAAACATAATGGGTAGTGAAAATAGTATGATGGAACATCAAAAAGTACAATTCTTTTTAAAACAGTAGACGTAGAAAGAAAGATGATAATGCTATGGAATGGTTAAAATGACACCGCTAGACGTGTCTTATGTAGTTTACAATTTTCCCCATTGAATTATGAATGGAAAAAATTCAGGCTTAAAAAATATTTTGAATATAGATTCATTTCAGAGTACAGAATTTCATTTTCTTTTCTTTCTTTCTTTCTTTTTTTTTTTTTTTTTTTTTTTTTGTGGCTCTGCATGCAGGATCTTAGTTCCCTGACCAGGGACAGGGACAGACCTTGTGTCTCTTGCAGTGGAAGCTGGGATCCCGGCCGGTGCACCGCCCGCGGCCCCCCACCTCCCCGCCCGACCTCTGGGGAGTTCCTTTAAATGATTTTTTTTTTTAATGATTACTACAAATCTATTCTGGGGCAAAGGAGCTTTAAATTGAAACACATTTAAATCCATTCTTACACTGTCACTTTCTACTGTGGCTTTCTTAAAAGACTTAAGACTTGCTTTTCATTTAACCAATTAAATATGTTTCCCACCTATACCAAATTCCCAGACTTTCTCTTGGGTGGGCATAAGTAACATGAAATATTGTCTAATATGAGAAGGTATTTACCTTCAAAGCCCTACGAATGTTTAATAGAAACCTATATGCTTAAGTAGGAATGTAAAAACTCGCTGTCAAAAAAAACAATCCCCTCAAAACCTCAGAACACTAGAAGTTTTGAAAGTTTGAGCATTTTTACTTTTTACATCACTGAAAGTGAAAGTCGCTCAGTCGTGTGCGACTCTTTGCGACCGCGTGGACTGTAGCCCGCCAGGCTCCTCTGTGAAATTCTCCAGGCAAGAATACTGGAGTGGGTTGCCATGCCCTCCTCCAGGGGATCTTCGGACGCAGGGATCCAACTCGGGTCTCCTGCGTTGCAGGTAGATACTTTACCGTCTGAGCCACCGGGGAAACTCTTTTACATTAGAGGCTTCGTAATTAATATGATTATTAAAAGCCTGAACTATCAATAGATGAGTTGACACTGTAATCCACCTGAGGAGTAAGTTCTCCCTGTTTGGCCCCAAGAAACTATTTTGTTTCTTTTTTTCACTGCGGTAAGACAAGCATAACGCAAAACTTTACTATTTTAATAACTTGAGCGTTCGGCAGCGCTAAGCCCATTCACCCTAAACCCACTGTTCAGCACCTCCCTGTGTTTTTATTTTCTGGCTTACCACTAGGGGGCGAAAGAACACAGCGCATCAGCCGGCCTCTTCGCGCCACCTAGCCCACGCATGCGCTTCTCACCTGGGGCAAGGTGAACGGGGGCGGGGCAGGGGCGGGGCCTGGGGGCCGGGCCACAGACGCCGGCTCGGCGCCGGCATTGTGACGTCAGGCCGCGCAGCCGGGCTGGGACCGGGCGCCGGCTCGCCGAGGAGCTTCCCGGGAGCGTGACGCGCCGACTCGCCTCCCTGCGGCCCGCCCGCCGCCTCCTTCGCTCCCTCAGCGCGGGCCAGCGGCCGGGGCGGAGGCTCGCGGCCGCCGC
>SJXQ01001902.1:312375-333589 GCA_006408695.1 Aepyceros melampus | reverse complement strand
GCCGCCTCGCTCGACCCACCCTCCCGCCTCTCACCCGGCCAGGTGGGCGCACCCTGGAGCCTCTGGGTGGCGGCCCCAGAGCTGCGTGGGGATGGTGTGGACGCGCTGCGTGCTTCGCAGCAGGGACTGGGTCCGTGTGGCCGACTCCGTGCGCTGGTGCTTGGGGGCGGCGCAGAGGTGCCCGGCCCGTCCTCTTGCTCGTCCTCTGAGCCGTGTGGCCAGCAGAGCAGTTTGTCTCAGATGCTTTCACGGTGAGCTCAGTGGCGGGCAGGTCAGCTGACGCCGCCTCCGAGAGCTGGGAGTGGGCGGCGTCACTCCGAGGTGGAATCGAAAAACAGCACAAGCGAATGTTCGGGCAAAGCAGAGACAGACCAGTGGGTACCGAAGTGGGGAGGGCAGATTAGGGGTATGGGCTTAACAGGTTCAGACTACCATGTGTAAAACAGGTAAGCAGCAGGGTATGTTGTTTAGGCACCTCCTGTAGTAACTTTCATTAGAGTATTGTCTGTAAAAACGCTGAGTCGCTGTGCTGTGTGTAATATTGTAAGTCAGCTGTACTTCAGTTAAAGAAACCAGCCGTGAAGCCAGGTGGCCTTGGAGTGCAGTGCGTGAGCCGTGACCAGGCAGGGCCCCCTCCACGCCGGTGGTCGTCCGGCTGGGCAGCCGCCCTGCATTCAGCTGTGTCCCCCGCCCACCGCAGCCCCCTTCGGGAATAGTGTTGCCGGCTGGCTGTCAGCGGCACAGAGGCATGGGTATTTTTAGTTTCCAGAGCAATGGTATCCAGACCATCGCGTCCCTGAAGCCATGAATAGCGCAGGGTAGGGGGGGGTACCTAGAGGGCGCAGCTGCCGAATCAGGTCAGGCCTGCTGTCGCCCAGCCAGGCGCCTGCCTCCCTGGCGGGGATCCTCGTGGACCAGGTTGCTCCTATTGCCCGAGACCGTGGGCCCGACCGGCAGCCTGTTCTCTCCACACCTCGCCCCCACGGCCGCTGTGGTTCCGCATTCAACTGTTGTCTGTTTCTAGGGGGCCGCAGAGGGCAGGCACTGCTGAGGGAGGTAAGGAGTAAGCTCAGGAATCAACGCCCAGCCCTGCACTTTGTTTTTCTTGCCCCATACTGTGTTTTTGTTTATTTATTTTTAATTTAATTTTGGCTGCGCTGGGTCTTCACTGTGGCACATGGAGCTAGTTCCCTGCTCCACGTGGGAGCTTCGGACCAGGAATCGAACCTGTGTCCTCTGCATTGGCAGGTGGATCCTTAACCCCTGAACTACCAGGAAAGTCCTGAATCACACTGTCTAGAATTTCAAAATAGACTTCCCTCATTTGGGGGGAAGGGCTCTCAGTGTTTGTGGATGTGTCAGTTTGCCGTAATTTATGCTGCTTATTGTTTTGTAGCTCTGGGGCTTGAGGGGTGGGAGATGATAGCCGGCCGAGGCTGGCTCATTGTGTAACTGTGTGTGCTTTATTTGGCAAGATACAGCGTACCGATACACGCACAGTACAGTGAGGGCAAACCACAGAAAATGCTGCACAGGTGACTCTGTTTAGAAATTACTTGAAAGTTATTCCTGGCTCTCAGTATATAAGTAATGTGTGTAACCATCTAATATCAAACGTCGTCTGGTTGAGGGCTCAAAGCCGGAAGTGTCTAGCTCACCCCCTGAAGTCTTTCTGTAGAGATTGAGCACGCGGTTGATCACTGATGTCCCTGAGGAGCTAGAGCTTCAGGGAGCAGCCGAGGCTCTCGTTGTTTCTGCTGTTCAGTGGCTAAGTTGTGTCCGACTCTTGCCCGGCCCGTGGACTCTAGCGCCCCATGCTCCTCTGTTCCTTGGAGTTTGCTCAGATTCGTGTCCATCGAGTCAGTGATGCCATCCAGCCGTCTCCTCCTCCGCCCGCCCCTCCTCTTCCTGCTGTCAGTCCTTCCCAGCATCAGGGGCTTTTCCAGTGAGTTGGCTCTTCACATCAGGTGGCCAAAGTATTGAAGCTTCAGCATCAGTCCTTCCATCGAATATTCAGGATTGAGTACATGATTACTTTGTCATTTCGAAGGTATGATTACATTCAGTTCAGTTCAGTCACTCAGTCATGTCCGACTCTTTGCGACCCCATGAATCGCAGCACGCCAGGCCTCCCTGTCCATCACCAACTCCCGGAGTTCACTCAGACTCACGTCCATTGAGTCCGTGATGCCATCCAGCCATCTCATCCTCAGTCGTCCCTTTCTCCTCCTGCCCCCAATCCCTCCCAGCATCAGAGTCTTTTCCAATGAGTCAACTCTTCCCATGAGGTGGCCAAAGTACTGGTATCTTATTTAAAATATTGTAACAATTCTGACAACACTTCACCTTTCTGGACTGTACTAAGTTATCCTATAAGGATATAATAAAAGTAGTTAGAAGCCAGTTTTCCTGAGAGTTGGCCCATATTAAATGACCTATTTTTCTTAAGAATTAAAAAAAATTGTTCTAATATGTATTAAAATATATTTAGGAATGCTTCCATTTCAGGAAAAAAACAGTCATTTTTAATACATTTAGATCAGTAAAATTAAACGTAAGGTTTAAAATAACACTTTGGAGAGTTAATTTGCGAGGTGAAGTGTGAGCGCTGGCTGTGCTTTGTAAGTGGAGTTGCAACACCAGGTACAACTGTGGTGTTGACTGCTTGTAGTGATATATACAAACATTGAGTTACTAGGTTGTACAAACCTAGACAGCATATTCAAAAGCAGGGACATTATATTGCCAACAAAGGTCCGTCTAGTCAAGGCTGTGGTTTTTCCAGTGGTCATGTATGGATGTCAGAGTTGGACTGTGAAGAAAGCTGAGCACTGAAGGATTGATGCTTTTCAACTGTGGTGTTGCAGAAGACTCTTGAGAGTCCCTTGGACTGCAAGGAGATCCAACCAGTCCATCCTAAAGGAAATCAGTCCTGAGTGTTCATTGGAAGGACTGATGCTGAAGCTGAAACTCCAATACTTTGGCCACCTCATGCGAAGAGTTGACTCATTGGAAAAGACCCTGATGCTGGGAGGGATTGGGGGCAGGAGAGGAAGGGGACGACAGGGATGAGATGGTTGGATGGCATCACTGACTCAATGGACAGGAGTTTGGGTGAACTCCAGGAGTTGGTGATGGACAGGGAGGCCTGGCGTGCTGCGATTCATGGGGTCGCAGAGTCGGACACGACTGAGCAACTGAACTGAACAACTGAAACTAATATATTTTATGTCAGTTGTATAGCAATTAAAAAAAAAAGAACTGGGGATGTCCGTGATGGTCCAGTGGCGAGGACTCCGCTCTCCCAGCGGAAGGGAACTAGGTCCATCCCAGGTAAGGGAACTAGGTCTCACACACCGCAACTGAACATCTGGCGCAGCCAAATAAATATTCAAAATATGAAAAAAATAATTGCACCTTATGTTTGCATATAGCTTTATGCTGCCCAAATGTATTTGTGTCAGTGTTATATAGAAAATAGTCATCCTTGTATAGATTGTGCCCCGAGGAGACATGAGGTTCCCTGGTGGCTCAGACGTAAAAAATCTGCCTGCTGACACAGGAGATGTCGGTTCAGTCCCTGGGTGGGGAAGATCCGTGGACAGAGGAGCCTGGTGGGCTATATATAGTCCATGGGGTCCCAAAGAGTCAGACATGACTTAGCAACTCAACAACAACATAAGTAAAGTTGCCCATGATTCCTTAAAAGTGGAATATTTTATGTCAGTTGTATAGCAATTAAAAAAAAAAGAACTGGGGATGTCCGTGATGGTCCAGTGGCGAGGACTCCGCTCTCCCAGCGGAAGGGAACTAGGTCCATCCCAGGTAAGGGAACTAGGTGTCACACACCGCAACTGAACATCTGGCGCAGCCAAATAAATATTCAAAATATGAAAAAAATAATTGCACCTTATGTTTGCATATAGCTTTATGCTGCCCAAATGTATTTGTGTCAGTGTTATATAGAAAATAGTCATCCTTGTATAGATTGTGCCCCGAGGAGACATGAGGTTCCCTGGTGGCTCAGACGTAAAAAATCTGCCTGCTGACACAGGAGATGTCGGTTCAGTCCCTGGGTGGGGAAGATCCGTGGACAGAGGAGCCTGGTGGGCTATATATAGTCCATGGGGTCCCAAAGAGTCAGACATGACTTAGCAACTCAACAACAACATAAGTAAAGTTGCCCATGATTCCTTAAAAGTGGCTTGCCCTGAGTCACTGAATCTCATTCTCAAATAGGACACTCTGGGTAAGGCCTTGGTTGCTTGATTGAGTCATCTAGTTTATCCTGGTTAAAGGGAGCCGCTTTTTATTGAACCTGCACAAATAACCGTTGCCATGAAAAGTGCAGAGCCTCAGGGCATATTTAAGTATTTTCAGGAAATACTGCATTGATCAAGTACTGTTCTTTTTGTTGTGATTTCTAATTGGTAGGTTGACATCCTGTTTTCTATCACAATGTGGGAATCCTTGGTGCCGGAGACTGTCAGAGACCTTTGTATTTGCTGGGAAATACCTGGTGTGTGTGGACTCTCCCGAGACGCCGTCTTCATTATTACCCTGTAATTTGTTGGTCTTTTCCAGGTTCATATTGAGATCCACTGAAGACCTTCCGCGGACTGACGGGCGTGTCCTGGGGCTCAGGGTGTCAGACACCAGCATGAGGGACGCACGCAGGCGTCTCCGCACCCGCCTCGCGGAGGAGCAGGGAGCGGGCGCCTCGGACAGAGCCTCGTGCAGAGAACTGTCGAGCG
The DNA here is from genome assembly GCA_006408695.1 of Aepyceros melampus. Classification (NCBI taxonomy): domain Eukaryota; kingdom Metazoa; phylum Chordata; class Mammalia; order Artiodactyla; family Bovidae; genus Aepyceros; species Aepyceros melampus. The sequence continues at coordinate 328,835 of SJXQ01001902.1, read as the reverse complement.
AGAGAAGGCAGGAGGGTAGCCCTGGCCCAGCAGATGCCGCTTCCTGGGCGAGGAGGCCTGCGGTCGGTGCCCGGGGAGATCCAGGAAAGGAGGAGTCATCACTGGAGACAAAGCGTGACCCGCGTGGCGCCAGCCCCTCGCTGCGCGGTGGCCTCGAAGCGCTTCCGCGGTGGCCAGAAGCAGTACGAAGCAGCTCAGCCTCCGCGGCTGCGCAGAGCAATACTGCGGGTCTTCCCTCGGCGCCTGCAGGGGCGCGGGGCGCGGGGCTGGCCCGCGGCGTCGGGGCAGCGCCCAGGCCCACTGGCGGCCACAGAGGACGGAGCCACGGCGGAGAGCCCCGGGAGTCAGGACTGCTGGGCCAGCAGAGAGGGTCCGCAAAGGGGGTTTCTGAGGATGACCCGCCCCGTGCTTTCCTGGAGAAGCTGGACTCTGCGTTGGCACCCTCTTGCCTGCGATCCATCCTGCTGCACGCACATCCCCTAATATTCTTGAATGATGAGACGAAAAGTGTTTTCGCTGGCCATTCAGAGCCAAGAGTAGAATACAAGAAAATGCTTTCATGGGAAAAAAGTACCTCAGATGATCTGCGGATAACAATGGCATCACTGGCTGCACAGGCTTTTGAATGAGCAAATCTGTTATGCCGTGGTTAAGGGACAGGCAGACCAATAAAAATAGTGAGACTAAGCGCTGTCCTCGAATGCTTGCTTTTGCATTAACTCTGGATGCCCACGGCGCGCAGTCAAGCTCCGGCTTTGATTCGTGTGACTAGACAGACTTAAAGTCAGTGGAACTTGAACCCATAGAAAGCTGGTTGATACGGAACGCACTCTCTGTGCTTGAAAGACATTTAGGCTTGGGAAGCCACGTCAAGGAGGTTATTGACATTTCCTTACACAGCTATCAGACGAGAATCAAAAGCTGTAACAGCAAGCTTTGAGTTTACCTTCAGCACCATCTGGCAGGGCCGCCGTCCCAGGCTCTCTCTCCAGCCTGTTCTCTGACCATCTGACGAGAGTAGATACTTGTAAAAGTCAACCCTGCTGGGTTTTTCTGAGCCAGGCCAAGTTGATGGTAAGCTGTTGTCATTTCTGTGTTTTGTAGAATAATTTGAGCAAAAACTGATATCTCTTCTCACACCCCTTTCCTTCCACTTGACATGCAATTTACATGGAGGCCCTACGGTGAAAGTTGCAATATTAACATTACCTTTAGATAACCCTTCCTCAAACTAGGAACCCTAGCAGTGTTAACCCAAAATAAAAAATGAGCTTGAACCTGTCTGCCGGAGCTCAGTCATAGAGGGGAAAAAAAAAGCAAGTACTTCCCCTTACGGAAGGTCTCCAGCTCCTAGGAGCTGAGATGTCTCCTGCACTAACCTTTTTCTGTGCTGACTCCTTTTGTTGTGTGCTGGTAATTTGATGAAACGCCCTGAAGAGCAGTTTTTAAGGAGCCCAAAGGAAGATGCCCCATTTCCCGAGGTATTGATTGCATTTATCAGTTTATGTCACGTGCTAAATTACCATGCCGTGTGCTATTTTAGTGTTTTGGGGAAATGAAAAATAAAACCTGTTCTTTAGCATAATAAATGTCTTATTTTACGTGTGTAGTCTTGGTTCCTGTTGTCTTTATTATTAATACAGCCTTCCTCATACTTCAGTCTGTTTGTGAAAAGTTGTTCACTGATTTAGAAGATTGGAAGCAGAGAATGAAAAGCAAAATGTAAAATNTTTGAGATGGAGGTTTCCATGACACATCAGCTCTCTTTCTTTTGTAAATTTCAAGTATGTGAATTTTCAAACAGTTGCAAAGAACAAATTCAGAATTCCCTGTTTAGCATTAACTAAATTAACTTGTGGAACTAGTGGTAAAGAATCTGCCCCCTAAGGCAGGAGACAGTGGTGTGATCGGGTTTGATCCCAGGATTGGGAAGACCCCCTTGAGGAGGGCGTGGCAACCTACTCCAGTGCTGTTGCCTTGAGAATCCTGTGGACAGAAGAGCCTGGCGGGCTATGGTCCCCGAAGTCTCAGAGTCAGACGCGGCTGGAGCGACGTAGCACACAAATTAACTCGAAGTGTTTTCATATAGTTACGTCAGAATAAGGTAAGTGTTTTCATGAAAGCTTTGTGGAAAAGCTCACAGTAGCTTTTTTGCTTGTATTATTTTTAGTACACCTCCACTGGTGACATCCTTCCTTCTGGCGCTATGCTGTCTCTGGGTCTGTCCGAAGGTGACCCCTCCTGTGGAACGTTTTGGGGTAGAAAGGTGCTGATAAATGTAGTGTATGAAACCTGTGAAGTTTCAAGACTGTGAAGGATGGCCTGTAAGCCATTCTATGTTTGAAGCAATTAGAGAAATAAGATACTCTTTTGAATAAGTTGTTTCCATGATTGAATTGTAAAAGGATCTCTCATTTGAAATATTTTAAATGTATCATTTTGGCAGTGAAAACTGAGGGAAGCCTGTTTTAAAAGTTCTGATGTCTATACGCATGTTCTTCTTTTTTGCCTTCATGGATTCGGTTCTTAAGGACTAGACAGCACGGTCACTTTAAATTTAGAAACAGTGTGTAGTGCAAAATCTTGGACTTGGTTATTCACATTTGGAAGTCATGAAATCTTTTTCACATGGAGTGGATGTGGAGATCTTGAAGTGATTATGAAGTTGCCAGCCTGTAGAGAATAAAAAATTAAGAAGCTTGTGTTTACATCGATTATTCTTACATGACTTGATTTTATAGTTAGGAAGCAAACATGTATTTTGGAGCTTTGTGTGTGTATTCTAAAATGCATATAGGCCATGTCCTGTAATTTCACACAGAATAAGAAATGTGGGGACTTCTCTGGTGGTCTAGTGGATAAGACTCTTTTGAGTTTGCCCTGCAGGGGACCCGTGTTTGATCCCTGGTCAGGAAACTAATTAAAATTTAATTAAAATTAAAAGACGCTCCTTGGAAGAAAAGCTATAACAAATCTAGACAGTTTATTAAAGAGCAGAGACATTACTTTGCTGACAAAGGTGCATATAGTCAAAGCTCTGGTTTTTCCAGTCGTCACATATGAATGTGAGAATGGGCCCATAAGGAAGGCTGAAGGCTGAAGAGAATTGCTTTTGAACTGTGGTGTTGGAGAAGACCTTTGACAGTACCTTGGACTGCAAGGAGATCCAACCAGTCCATCCTAAAGGAGATCAGTTCTGAATATTCATTGGAGGGACTGATGCTGAAGCTCTAATCTTTGGGCACCTGATGTGAAGAGCTGACTCATCGGAAAAGACCCTGAAACTGGGAAGGATTGAAGGCGGGAGGAGAAGGGTTCAACAGAGGATGAGATGGTTGGATGGCATCACCAACTCAGTGGACATCAGTTTGAATAAGCTCTGGGAGTTGGTGATGGACAAGGAGGTCTTGGCGTGCTGCAGTCCATGGGGTCTGCAAGAGTTGGATACGAACAACAATAGGGAATTAAGATCACACAAGTGGCTCGGTATGGCAAAAAAAAAAAAAAAAGTGTTTTAAGATTCACTTTGCACTTTGCTATAGATAACTTTAAAATTCTTCTTAAGCTTTCCAAGGAAAAGAAGTAGAATGAAGGGATCTCCTAAACTATCCATATGAATTCAGAGCTGGAGATGGCTCTCCAACACCAGCCAGTGCTGGAAGCTCTGAAACACAGCCCAGCCAATTGATCCTCTGTGTGTTTACCGTAGCCATTTGAAACTAGAGGCCTCAGTAAGATGTCACAGGATGGTTGCTCTGCTTGGCTCTCCTCTGCTTCCAGAATGTTACCTCATTCCCCCCCCCCCCATTTTATGGAAACTTGGATGCACTGGACCAATTTAAACAAAGCATCTGCTCACTTTTCATTTGTGCTTCACACTCTGCAAACTCTACAGAGCTGTGTATCTGCATGGCTGAAATGTGATTAGAAAACCTGTTTGCCAAGAGCCTGACTGCTTCCTCAAGGTCATCTTCACAGGGCTACGTTTCCTTTTTCTTGAAACGAGTGTGGGCCATCGAGTGGAAGGCATCTTTGAGGACTGGTGACTTCTGGTAAACAGTGGCGGTTCAAGGAGCAGGCATGGCTGTGGTTCTACTCTGTGATTTGAATGGTTTCCTTTTAAAAATTGTTTAGGTATATAACACAAGGGATTTTTATAGGGGAGCTGTGCCTTGCCACAGTATCAGAGAGGAATTCTGCAGTTACCTTGAATGCTTTTAGGTTTTTTAAATTTTTTTTACGTGGGCTTGTTTTCCTTCCCCATCTACCTACAAAGCATTCTGTTTCTATCAGAAACAGGTAATTTACTTCAGAATTGGAAATAGGCTCTGTTTTCCTTCTCTTAACGCTTGTCTTCTGTGTTTAAGATTACAAGCACTTTGCCACTGCTGTTTGTCCAAGGTAATTTGGAGAAAGCATCAAGTCCTCTGCTTCTTGGTTTTTTCCCAAGAGTGACTTTTTTTTTTTTTTTGAAGTCTTTATTGATTTGTTACAGTATTGCTCCTGGATTTTTTTTTTTTTTTAATGTTTTTGTTTTTCGGCCAGGAGGCTGTGGGATCTTAATGCCCTGACCAGGGATCCAACCCACACCCCCTGCATTAGAAGGCGAAGTCGAGCATTGGACCACTAGGGAAGTCCCTCTGTGCTCCTTTGACTTAAATTGCTGTATTAGTCATTTTCCAGAGAAACAATAGAATCTACAGGTACAGATATGAGATTTATCACAAGAAATGGCTCACGGGATCATGGAGGCCGAGAAGCCCCACTGTCTGCCATCTGCAGACAAGAGATTTGAGGAAGCCAGACGTCATCCAGTCCAAGTCCCAAGGTCTGAGAACCAGGGGCACCCATGTCCACGGGCGGAAGGGGACCCTTCAGCTCAAGCAGAGCAAAATCGCCCTTTCTCCTTCTGTTCTATTAACTTCTAGTGTTTTGGATGATGGCCACCTGCATTGATGAGGGTGATTAAGAATCTTGACTTTTATTTAGCATTTTATCTGAGGCTCTAATAAGAGTAAAAGAAAATGAAGATCAATTTCATGTTCAGTTTTAAGGAGTCTTGTGATAGGGAAAGCACACAGACGGTAACAACCTTAAAAGTATGAAATCGCTTTATCAGTCAATCCAGTCGCTCAGTCGTGTTCGACTCTTTGCGACCCGATGGACTGCAGCACGCCAGGCTTCCCTGTCCATCACCAGCTCCCAGAGCTCACTCAAACTCATGTCCATCGAGTTGGTGATGCCATCCAATCATCTCATTCTCTGTCACCCCTTTCTCCCACGTTCAATCTTTCCCAGCGTCTGGGTCTTTTCCAATGAGTCAGCTCTTCGCATCAGGTGGCCAAAGTATTGGAGTTTCAACTTCAGCATCAGTCCTTCCAATAAATATTCAGGACTTTAGGAGGGACTGGTTGGATCTCCTTGCGATCCAAGGGATTCTCAAGACTTCTCCAACACCACAGTTCAAAAGCATCAAATCTTTGGTGCTCAGCTTTGTTTATAGTCCAACTCTCACATCCGAACATGACTAGTGGAAAAACCATAGCTTTGATTAGACCAGCCTTTGTTGGCAAATGCCTTATAATACACAAGAAAACACTATAAGGACTTCCTGAAAGGAGGTAGTCTGAATATCTGTGAAGTCTTTCCAGTCTGAAGACCAGTATCCGTTGTTCTGTTTTTCCCAATTCTAACCTGGAACTCCAGACAAACAATATGGAAAGTTTTTCCAGGCAAAAGAGTCTCAGCTGCTGCTGTTGCTGTTTAGTTACTAGGTCACGTCGGACTCTTTTGCGACCCATTGACTGTAGCCTGCCAGGCTCCTCTGCCCACGGGATTTCCCAGGCAATAATACTGGAGCCGGTTGCCATTCCCTTTTCCCTGAGGAAGTGATCTTGACTCAACCTGCAGATTCAATTGCTAATAGTCTCTTCTGGAAATACTCTTCTACACCCCGAATGCATGTTTACCAGCTATCTGGGCATCACTTAACCCAGTCAAGGTGACGTGAAATTAACCATTGCAATTGCATTGCTGCCTCTTTTCAACGGAGCTCTCAGATGCATCAGAGTCTACTTCTGCGTTTCCTTGGTGGTCCAGAGGCTGACACTCCAAGTTCCCAATGCAGGGGCCCCTGATTCAATCACTTTGGTCAGGGAACTACATTCCCCGTGCTACAACTAAGACCCTTTGGAGCCAAATAAATAAATATATTTAAAGTCTAGTTCTTTGTAGAACGGCTGTGGGGATATAGCTAGGATGTGGCACTGTTTCTTGTCACTCCCATCACCCTTCTATGACCTGATAAGGACTCGTGCCTGTTCAGAAAAACCTCCCTTATGAGGGTGATCTGAGAAAAGAGGGGAGCTGGCTTAGTTCCCATGCAGCTACTCTGTTCTCTATGGGGCAAGTCCAAACATACATATGCCTGAGTTCATTCAGAGCTTGAGGTTGCAGTGGTAAGGGAAACACCCATCTTCCAGCCTCATGGTGCCTTTGGGAGAGAAGACAGCCAGATTCTGGGCCCTGCATCCGGGTGAGTGGCGTGCAGGGTTCATTGTTCAGCTACTGTTCACATTTCCTAGTCCACTGTGTAAGGTCGAGGTTTTTATTATTCTAAAAAAAAAAAAACTTCTAAGATACCTATTTCCCTTGCTTGGCTGTGTTGGGTGCAGCACACAGGCTTAGTTGCTCCATGGCATGTGGGATCTTAGTTCTCTGACCAGGGATCTAACCCACATTCCTGGCATCGCAAGGTGGATTAACCACCGGACCACCAGGGAATTCCCTCAAGTAACTATTAAGTAGCCTTTTTCATTCTGGGCGAATTCCAACAGAACATTCTGTTTCCCTCTGAACAACTGAAATCAGTCCCAGTGGGTGGGGCACCGCTACTCAGACTCTGTGTTTTAGTAATCTTAGTAATTCAGGGTAATTTCAGTGTAGCTGCTGGCTAATTCAAAGGGAATTAATAGGTGGGGTGTAAAGCCAGCCCCGCAGTGGGCACGTGTGGTCCGTTTTTGCCACAAGAGGGAGCCACCTGTTCACTTAGGATGTGTTGTTTCAGAGACGGTCTTGGTTTTTTTTATCTTCCCAGTTATTTAGTTTATCCAAATTCTTAAGCAAAAATGAACGTGAAAACACAGGCATTGGTTCAGTTCATTGTGGTTAGTTAAGCTCAGTGAGGGTGATAAGATTTGTAACTCTTTAAGTCAATACCCACAGCTGGTGCTCTGAAACCAGAAGGTCCACGTGTTAGAAAACAAATTTCAGTGGTTTTGTTTTTCTCTGGGAGAGCGACTTTCAGTCTGAAAGTATGAAACCACAGTTTCCACCGTATCAACAAGAATGGTGGTTTAGTCAGCATGTTCTCCTGCCCAGAGCCGCTGAGCCCTGACGGGCCCCTTCAGAAGGGTCAAGGTCTAACAGCCCTGTCCACGTGTGAGAGCCTCTTGGAGACCCTTGAAGGGAAACTTGCCTCCCCATACGAGTCATTTCTTCACTCCTGAAATCACAGCTTTACATTTCCTTGATGGCTCATCGTGAAATCATTTTAAAACATCAGAATCTGTTAAAATATTGGGAGCTGCTATTATTCTATAATGTCAATGAATGATTGCTCCTTCTGGTGCATTTTGGTAAAAGACCTACTGGAATTTTTTAACATGATAAATTGTGATAATAGATATATATAAATAGCATACCAGTGATTTAACTTCTTGGAAACGTTCTGAGTACCACTTAGGACTTATTAAAATAAAAGCAGTTTGTTTGAATAAACTCCAGGCTTCCTCTTTGTGAGATATTTCCGTTCGGGTCTCTTGGGGAAAAATTGCTCGGATATTGTTCCCTCTCTCCTGCCCGATTCAGACACGTACTATTCAAAGCTCCTCAGAGATTTTGCAAGATCCCAAAATCTGGCCTGAATTTCTTCAAAACTCATGTCTTTATGTTATGAAGCTCATACATTTATGCATATGGTTCATCCCCATGTTTACAGTTCTCTTAAGATGTTTCAGAATGAGGATATTTTATTAAAAGAGAAACTAACAATAATGTTCAAACTCCTAAGAACATCCTTTTGTGGACCTCCCAGCTCTGCAGCACGAAGGGGCAGCCGGCCAGAACGGTCACTCAGTCTTCAGAACGATGGTTCTCATTTCAGTACCAAGGACATGGAGGCCAGACGGCCTAGCTAGTAACTGGCAGAGACATGATTTAAGTAGTTGACCGACTTCCCCGGTGGTCTGGTGGTCCAGAGGTTAAGAACCTGCCTGCTAATGTGGGGGACATGGGTTCGATTTCTTCTCTGGGAAGATCCCACAGCTACAAGACACAGGTGCTCCAAGATTAAAGAAAAAAAAAAAAAGATCTTGAATGAATATAAGGTATGGACGTTCTATCCAATAGGGTAGAAGCTACCACAAGTAATTACTTAAAATTTTTCTCAGTGTATTTTTTTTTAATTATGAAAGTATGATAATACATTTACAGGAGACTTGGAAAATACAGAACAAGATTACATATAGTTCCACTGTATATTACAACGGAGAAGGTGATGGCACCCCACTCCAGTACTCTTGCCTGGAAAATCCCATGGATGGAGGAGCCTGGTAGGCTGCAGTCCATGGGGTCGCTAAGAGTCAGACACAACTGAGCGCCTTCACTTTCACTTTTCACTTTCATGCACTGGAGAAGGAAATGGCAACCCACTCCAGTGTTCTTGCCTGGAGAATCCCGGGGACGGGGGAGCCTGGTGGGCTGCCGTCTATGGGGTTGCGCAGAGTCGGACACGACTGAAGCGACTTAGCAGCAGCAGCAGCAGCAGTATATTCCAATTTTTAAGTAGGTAAATTAAGATTTTTAGTTGTTTTAATAGCAAACTCAAAAATTTAATAGAATGAATAGAAAGTATATATCTATACAGATGGCTAACAAACATGAAAAGATACTCACATCGCTCATTATTACAGAAATGCAAATCAAAACTATAAAACCACCTCACACCAGTCAGAACGGCCATTATCAAGAAGTCTACAAACAATAAATGCTGGAGAGGGTGTGGAGAAAAGGGAACGTTCTTGCACTGTTGGTGGGAATGTAAATTGATACAGTCACTATGGAAGATGATTCTATGGGCCAGTCACTATGGAGATTCCTTAAAAAACTTGGAATAAAACCACCAAATGACCTGGCAATCCCACTCCTAGGCATATACCCTGAGGAAACCAAAGCTAAAGTAGACACATGTATCCCATTGTTCATTGCAGCACTGTTTACAATAGCTAGAACATGGAAGCAACCTAGATGTCCATCGACAGATGAATAAAGAAGCTGTGGTACATTACACAATGGAATATTACTCTGCCATAAAAAGGAACGCCTTTGAGTCAGTTCTAATGAGGTGGATGAACCTGGAACCTATTATACAGAGTGAAGTGAGTCAGAAAGAGAAAGAAAAATATTGTATTCTAATGCATATATATGGAATCTAGAAAAATGATACTGAAGAACTTTTGTACAGGGCAGCAATGGAGAAACAGACATAGAGAATAGATGTATGGACACGGAGAGAGGGGAGGAGAGGGTGAGATGTATGGAAAGAGTAACATGGAAACTTACCATATGTAAAATAGCCAACGAGAATTTGCTGTGTGGCTCAGGAAACTCAAACAGGGGCTCTGTATCAACCTAGAGGGGTGGGGTAGGGAGAGAGATGGGAGTTTCAAAAGGGAGGGGATATGTGTATACCTATGGCTGATTCACATTGAGTTTGACAGAAAACCACAAAATTCTGAAAAGCAATTATCCTTTAATAAAAAATAAATTAATTAAAAAAAAGAAAGTAGAAAGGATATAGCAGACCTGAAAAGCACCATGAATCAATTCAACATAATTAAGATTTATACAATTTTCACACAGCAGTAGGAAACAAACTCTATTCAACGTCCCATAGACTTTAAACTTGGGGACACTGAACATATCCAAGGACATAAAGCAAGGTGCAAATTTTTCATAATCTAAAGATACTGAAATCATACAGACTGGATTCTCTCATCATTCTGCAATTTTGGTAGAAATGAATATATGAAAACATATTTGAAAATACACATATTTTCAAGTGCAGCGTGACATTTACCAAGAGAGATCTTTGACTTAGCCATTGAAAGCCTCAACGTTACAAGACTGAAAAAACACAGAGAGTGATTGCAGAGAAGAAGGCATTTAAATGAGAAATTAATACCATGGTGAGAAATTAATATCAAAGATACTTTAAAAATCCATGTATTTGGAAATTAAATGTCCACTTTTAAATGATGGGCATACCTAAGAAGGCATCACAAGGAAAATTAGGAAATATTCTTAAAGTTTAACTGAAATATCTAAAATCTAAAATTCAGTTCTCACTCACGATAGCCACCTTTCAAGGGCTCAACGGCTAGAGGGACTCGTGGCCACTGCTTCGGGCAGTGCAGAGAACGACCATTTCCATCGTCATGGAAAGTTCTGCGGGACAGTCTGTTACCGACATGTGACAATTCTCCTTCTTCAAGATCTTTACTATGACACGGTGTGTGATTTTTTTTTTTTTTACTTTTAACGCCTGTCTATGTAAGACAAAAACCCCATTCTCCTGAAGTGGGGGGAAAAGATCACGAGTTTGCACATGGTTTCCTGTACGTGTTTGCTCTACAGAAAGGGATTGTCTTAGGCTTTGCCTTTTAATCTTATTCACGAGTGTATCAGTCAGGGTTCTCCAAAGAAAACAGAACCAGTAGGCTATTCATGGATACAGAAGAGATTTATTATGGGAATTGGCTCACGCAATTATGGAGGCTGAGGAACTTCCCTGGTGGTCCAGTGGCTAAGAGACTGCACTCCCAAGGCAGGGGCCCCTCGTTCGATCCCTGGTCAGGGAACTAGATCCCACATGCTGTAACTAAAAGATCCTACAAGTTGCAACTAAGATCAAAGAGGCTGTGTGCCTCAGCTAAGACCGGGGCAGCCAATCAATCAATCAATAAATAGCACCCCCCCCGGAAAAATGATGGAGGCTGAGATATGTTATAATATGCCATTCATAAAGCTTCAATACTTTGGCCAACTAGTATGAAGAGCTGACTCATTGGAACAGACCCTGATGCTGGGAAAGATTGAAGGCAGGAGGAGAAGGAGATAACAGAGGATGAGATGGTGGGATGGTATCACCAGCTCAGTGGACATGAGTTTGAGCACGCTCCGGGAGATAGTGAAGGACAGGGCCAGTCCGTAGCGTGCCACACACCTTAGCGACTGAACAATGTGCCACCCATGCGCTGGAGAGCTGGGACAGTGGGTGACTTAACACTCTTGGACCAGAAGCTGGAGCTCCGATGTCGAAGGGCAGGACATGATGGATGTTCCAGCTCAAGAAGAGGACAGAAGAGCCTTCCTCTGTCCTTTTCGTTGCCTGTCCAGACCCTCAGTGAGTTGGGTGATACCAGCCCAATTTCAGCCCATCTTTACTCAGTCTACTGATTCAAATACTAATCCCTTCCAGAAACACCCTCAGAGATACACCCAGAAATAATGTCTCACCGGCTCTCTGGGCAGGCGTCCCTGGGCCCAGTCAAGCTGACACATAGTTGACCTTCACAACAAGACTGTCCTCATTCTCTCTGAATGAAACACATGGACATTGAACAAGCACCAGGTGTCTGTAAGGCCTTCCGTGACAGAGACTGGCATTACCTCTTTGTCTTTATTTTCTATGATTTTGAATATTTTAAATTATTAAAAAAATTTTTAAAGCAAATTTATTTTTTATTTGAAGGAAAATTGCTTTACAATATTCTGTTGGTTTTTGCCATACAACAGTGTGAATTGACCATAATTATACATATATCCCCTCCCTCTTGAACCTCCTTCCCCTCCCCTGCACCACCCCTCTAGGTCATTACAGAGCACCAGGCTAGGCTCCCTGTGTTTTTTTTTTTTTTTAATTTTTATTAAAAAAAAATTTTTTTTTAAATTGAAGTATCTTGATTTCCAGTATTGTGTTAGTTTCACGTGTACAGCATTGATTAAGTGTTTTATATATATATATATTTATTTATTTGTTACTGTAGCTAAGGGCTGCCCAGGTGGCTTGGTGGGTGAAGAATCCGCTTGCAATGAAGGAGACGAGGCAGATGCGGGTCTGATCAGATGGCATGTCCCAGATGGCGCTAGTGGTAGAGAACTGTCTGCCAGTGCCAGAGATGTAAGAGACATGGGTTCGATCCCCGGGGTCGGGAAGAACCTCTCGAGGAGGGCATGGAACCCACTTCAGTATTCCTGCTTGGAAAATCCCATGGACAGAGGAGTCTGGTGGGCAATAGTGCATAGGGTTGCAAAGATTTGGATATGACTGAGTGACTAAGCTGTCTCTATATCTATTTATCTGTGATACCTGTTATATTTAATCTATATATAATATAGATTCTTTTTCATATTCTTTTCTATTGTGACTTATTACAGGATATTGAATACAGGTCCCTGTGCTATACAATAGGATCTTGTCATTTCTCTATGTTATATACAATAGTTGGCATCTGTTAATCCCAAGCTCCTACTATTAATCGCTTCCTCCCTTTCCCCTTTGGTAACCGTGCGTTTGTTTTCTGTGTCTATGAGTCTATTTCTATCTTGTAAATAAACTCATTTGTATCATTTTTTTTTAGATTCCACGTGTAAGCGATGTATCATGACATTTGTCTTTCTCTGACTTCACTTGGTGTAATAATCTCTGGGTCCAGCCACGTTGCTTCAAATGGCATTGCTTCCTTCTCTCTCGTGGCTGAATAGTAGTCCGCTGTGTGTGCACACCACGTCTTCTTGATCCATGCATCTGGTCAGGCTGCTTCCGTGTCTTGGTGATTGTAAATAATGCCTCTGTGAGCCCCAGAGTGCATGAATCTTTTCAAATCAGAGTAAAACCGTATTTTAGAATGAAGGACCTTCCCCCCAACCTTTCTGTGCTGAATTCCATGCGTTTTATTGTCCAGTGGCCATGGGTCTTGAATCTCCTTCAATCTTGCACCTCTGGACAAGTGTCACCTTGTTAGGAGGCTGTCACCCAGCCTGGGTCTGTAGGAGAGGGGCGTGTGCTACAGGTCAGACTCGGGTTGGAAGTGCGACCTTGGTGCTCTGGTTCACTGGGCTCGAGACGATTCATGGGAACATCCTGTACCACCCCCCCTGCAGAGCCACGTGGGGACTCGGAACGTGAGAGAGGACAGCGTGAGGCGTGGAGGCGGGTCTCGGAAGCCGTTGCCCCCTAGACCTTGGACCCTTTCCAGCTCCAGGCTGGACTCGGCCTCCCCTCATCACCTCTAAAAATAGGACTTGGAAGTTCTCCCCCGTGTGACATAATGCATCTCTTGATCATAAGCAGGAAGTGAATGCTTTCCTGCCAGGCCCGCTGGGTCCCTGGGAGGCAGGCTGGGGGAGACATTCCTCTTCTGTTTCACCATAGACCGTTTCGGGGCACTTACTCTAAGCCTGCTTTCTTCAGTCTGAAAACACAGCATCTCTTTGAAATAACACAGCAAAATAGACGGCCTGGATCTGGGTGATCCTGGATGTTTAGGTGTCATGAACAACGTGTGGTCGAGTATGAGTCATCACCCCCTCCACCTGCCTGATCTCTGTCCTGGGCTTGGTGGGACTCATAAAAGTGGTGAGGGCATCTCAGGGAATGTGCGCAGAGCCTCCAGCGATTAGCACAGACTGCAGGGTTTGGTTCCTTGACCCAATGGGTGATGGAGAACTTGGTGCAACAGACCGGAGCCGGCGGGCCAAGGCTCGAGGTGTGTGATAACAGGGATACTGGTTTTCCGGGATCGGCAGTAAGAAGCGAAGGTCTTCAGTGCCCCGCAGCTGCGCGTCAGGTTCTAAGGATGAGCAAGACAAGAGTTGTTCTTTCCATCCGTGGGTTGGGGAGAAAAGTGACTCTCAGACCAAACTGATTGTGAGTGCTGAGGAATTTCCCAGGGGCTGGGGGGCATCCCAGAAGTGGCTCTCAGACCCCTCTTCACTCCCGGGCAGTGTCCTGGATGGGGACCGGTGCTTCTAACACAGGAGCCTCCGCTCAGCCCAGCTAACTGGTTCACCGAGGCTTGCCAAACCCCTGCGGGAAGCTGGCCAGGCCTGTGCCAGGAGCTGCAGTTTGCAACAGATGACTCGTTTGAGATGCCGTTTCTGGGCTGATGGAGCAGGATGTCACCTCTCTGTTCTGGGCAGAGACTGGAGCATCCCTAAACCCCTTGTCCTTCCAACCCATGAGATCCAAAGCTCCCCAGTCTTGGATGAAGCCAGCCCTCCGACTCCTCTGCCCTATAAAAGCAGAGAGGCTGACAGTCTGGTCCCGCCTGTGCCCTGGCCTGCACCCTTCTCGCCCAGCGGCCCCTGAGCTCTCATTGCGTCATCCAAGTCCATCCTCCCCTCTGTGGCTGAGGGCCAGTTCCCGCCGCCACCCTGAACACCAGCACCAGCCTTGCCCTCCTTTCCTCAGCTATTTGCCCAAGAAAGACCCTTCTTGTGAGTGCCCGCTATTGATTCAGTCATGCCAACTGTTTGTGACCTCATGGACCATAGCCCACCAGGCTCCTCTGTCCATGGGATTCTCCAGGCAGAAATACTGGAGTGGGTGGCCATGCCCTCCTCCAGGGGATCTTCCCGACCCAGGGATCAAACCTGCTTCCTGAATCGGCAGGCAGGTTTACCACCTGTGCCAGCTGGGAAGCCAAAGACCCTCTTCACTACCACTCAGTTGTCTAAAACAAACTGTGAAAACAAACAGGGAACAAGAGGTGAGAGTCAGGTTTTGCTCCGCTGCTTGAAGTAATTTGTTATAAGTTCTAATGGAAACAAAACCCCACTTAAGATGACAAATGGGGGGAAGCCGCAGTAATTGGATTTGCTGTTAAGTGGGTGTATTGCCACCAAATTGGACAGAAAATTACTGGGGACTCTTGGAGTGAGGAGGACGGCGTCTCCTATGGTGGGGATGGGGCCTCGCCAGCCCTCCCTCTCTTGCTTCTTCCTGGTTGGCTGCAGCTTCCGTCTTTCCCCGAGGTTCCTGGGTCCCTGCAGACCCTCTGGCCTTCAGGGGCACCCAGCCCGCCTGGTGGTCGCAGCCTGGCACTTTTTTTTCCCCAGTTCTGACTCTGATTGCTCGAGATTCCCCATCGGATCCCCATCAGATCAGACAGCTGCCCCACTTCCCGTCATCACCCCGCCCCCAAAGAGGAGTGCTTGTCGTGTTGAAGATCACTGTGTTTACTGTGGGGGAAAGGAGTATGCAGGCTGGCAAGGAAGAGAACACGGCGGTGGGGTGCGGGGGTGGGGAGTTACTATTTAACGGGGTGGAGTTTCAGCTAGGGTCAGTGACTCAGTTCTGCAGATGACTGTGTGGATGCTTGTGCAACAGGGTGAATGGACTTAAAGCCCCTGAACTGGACACTTACAGATGGCAAACGTCATGTTACCTATTTTACCACAATAAAAACTTGTCTTTTTTGAATGGAGAAATAACAGTTTCTGGGATCTTGAGCGATCTGGCTCAATCAGGAGCCCCGAGGCTCTAGGCGTCCCTTCTCTCCTGGCACCCTCTCCGCCTGTCTCTGCCTCTCTCCCAGCCTCTGTCTCTACTGCTGTCTTTGTCTCTGTCTGTCTCTGTCTTTCTCTTACTCTCTTACTTGAGTTGCCTCCAAACCCTTCCCACCCTCTGATCCCCCAGCCACAGAGCTTAACCATCTGTTAGGACTGAACTGTGCGTTCCCCCAACTCATGTTGAAGCCCAACCCCCAAGGTGGCATTTGCAGGTGGTTCCTTGGGGAGGTAATTAAGTTTAGATGAGGTCATGAAGGTACAACCCCCACGATAGGATTAGTGTCTTTATAAGAGGAGGAAGAGGGACTCCCCTGGTGGTCCTGTGGCTAAGATACCATGTTCCCAGTGCAGGGGCCCGGGTTTGATCCCTGGTCAGGGAACTGGATTCCGCAAGCCGCAGCTGAAGACCCCACATCCCTCGTGCCCACCACCAAGACTTGCACAGCCAAATAAAAAAGTTTTTTTAAAAGGGAAGAACTGGAGTTCACCCCTCCCCCGCCTCTCTCTCTCTCCAACTTGGGAGAGCACAGCAAGAAGGCGACCGTCTGTAAGCTGGCCATCGATGAGCCGGGAAGAGGGCCCTCACCAAAAGCCAGGTCTTCTTGACCTTAGACTCCAGCCTCCGTATCCGTGAGAAATAGACGTCGGTCTAAACTGTCCAGCCCCTGGTCTCCGGCTGTAGAGTCCGATACGAGGCGGACACCTGTCACCTGTAGGTCTGCAGACCTGGGCCCCCCCACTCTGAGCCCTCCGCCTCTCAGAGAAAAGAGTGCCTGCAAGGATTGTTCCCTGCTTCCTAGAGAGTGTGTCACAAAAGGGCCCAAACT
>SJXQ01001902.1:300217-312200 GCA_006408695.1 Aepyceros melampus | reverse complement strand
GGTTGCTCCCTCCTGGTTGCTATAGAGACCCACGGGGAGGTTCCCCATTTTCCCCATCCCCCAACCCCCGGCAACCACTTCCACTTTCTATCTCTATGAGTTTAACTTTTTTTTTTTAGATTCCACATATAAGAGATACCATACTTGTATTTGTCTTTCTCTGTCTGGCTTATTTCACTTAACACTAATCACTTAACCCTCAAAATCCATCTGTGTGCTCACTCCCCACTTGTATCCGACTCTTTGCGACCCCAGGGCTGTAGCCCGCCAGGCTCCTCTGTCCATGGGATTTCCCAGGCAAGAATACCGGAGTGGGTTGCCATTTCCTTCTCCAGGGGATCTTCCGGACCCAGGGATTGAACCTGTGTCTCCTGCGCTGGCCGCCGGATTCTTTACTGCTGAGCCACCTGGGAAGCCCCGAGGTCCATCCGTGTTCTAACAAATGAGAGGATTTCCTTCTTTCCCACGGCTGAATAATACCCTGTTCCTTACTCAGCGTGTCTTCTGAGGCCACTCGTCTGTGATGGCCACCGAGGCTGCTCCTCTATCTCAGCCAGGGTGATCAATGCTGCTATGAACACGGCGGTTCCAATATCCTTTTTTAAATGTCCTTTGGCTCTATACCCAGAAGTGGGATTGCAGGATCATTTGGCAGCTCTATTTTTAATTCTTGAGGAATCTCCAAGCTGTTTTTCCTAGCGGCTGCACCGATTTACATCTCCACTGGCACTGCACAAAGCTTCCCTTTCCTCCACGTCCTCACCAGCGCTTGTTATCTCCTGCCTTTCTCATCATCACCCTCCTAACAGATGTGTGTAATAGCTCCCTGTGGTTTTGATTTGCATTTCCCTGATGCTGAGTGATGCTGAGCCTCTTTATGTTCTAGGGGGTCATTTGCATGTCTTCCTTGGAAAAACGTATATTCAGTTCTCGTGCCCAGTTTTAAATCAGATTTTTTTTAAAAAACTCTATTGAGTTGTGAGAGTTCTTTGTCTCTTTTGGATGTTAAGCCCTTATCAAGTGCTGATTGCAACTATTTTCTCCCATTTTGGAGGTTGCTTTTTCATTTCATTTTCCTGGTGGCTCAGATGGTAAAAAATCTGCCTGCAGTGCAGGAGACCTGGGTTTGATCTCTGGGTTAGGAAGAGCCCCTGGAGGAGAGCATGGCAACCCACTCCAGTAATCTTGCCTGGAGAACCCCATGGAGAGAGGAGCCTGGTGGGCTACAGTCCAGGGGGTCGCAAAGAGTCGGACACGACTGAGCGGCTAACACTTTTCAGTTCATGGATGCTCTCACTTGGTGGGCAGGAGCTTTGGAGTTAGCAGAGGCCCATTGGTTTATCTCTGCTTTTTTTGCGCCATCTTTAGCGTCCATTGCCAGCCTTTGATCTTCACACCAAATCAGACTAAGCTGAGAGCTGGTCAGTCCTCCAGCCTCACTTCTGAAGAATCTGTTGGCTCTGCTTCTTCCATGGGGCCTCGTCCAGGTTTTGTTATTTGTTTAGAGGTTCTTTTTAGCTGGC
Source organism: Aepyceros melampus (assembly GCA_006408695.1). Taxonomy (NCBI): domain Eukaryota; kingdom Metazoa; phylum Chordata; class Mammalia; order Artiodactyla; family Bovidae; genus Aepyceros; species Aepyceros melampus. The sequence continues at coordinate 310,677 of SJXQ01001902.1, read as the reverse complement.
TGGACCAGTGTTTGAGGTAAATCGTGTGGGTACTTACGCAGCATTATTTTTTTTTAATGATCATGACTATTTTCAACTGGGTATAAGTTCTTAGGCAGAAACATTTCCTTTTTAAGGCGCCGTTTTTCTGGCAGTTAAGAAGACTAATCTCAAAGATTAGCCAAAATAGCTGCTTGTTGAATCGCTTGAGTCCGGGAAAGACGGGCGCTGCTTCTGTTCAGTGACGCTCGCTGGGGTGAAAAGGAAGGAGGAGAGACCAAGGATTGCTATGGACGCCTGTGAACAGTGAGCTCCTTTCTAGAACCAAGATTTCTTTGTTTCTCTTTCTTTCTTCCTTTTTTAAAACTAGAAAACTCACTTTCATCAACGATTAAGAGCATAAACTTGACCCAGAGACCCATCCTCCCAAATTCAAGTTAGAGAAAGTCCATTGAGACTTCCCTGGGTGGTCCAGTGGTTAAGACTCCTCTCTCCCAATGCAGTGGGCACAGGTTCAATTCCTGGTTGGAGAACTAAGATCCGATGCTGCATAGCATGTCCAAAAAAAAGAAAGAAAAGAATCACTGGAAATAATAAGTGCAGACTGCCAGATCCTATCCCAAGAGAGCTCGATTTAGAAGAATTGGGGAGGCCCTGGAATCTGCGTCTTTTCATTCATCCCAGGTGGTTTATAGACTGTACTTTCTGAAACAGTGATAAATACAGATGTCCAGAGTCATCTGATTTTTATTAATCCATCAGATCAAAGGATGGAGAAGTTTTTTTGGACACAAGTTGAAAGATATGTTTTAAATAGTTCAAAAAAGTCCCAAAGAATTCATTCCCATAAAATATAGGTTAAATGAAAATGGAAGAAACATTTTTAAATTTTTGATGAAAGTAGGTTTTGTTAATCCAGAGGAATTTTATGATCTGTTTTTTTAAAAAATGTTTGTTTATTTGGCTGCGTTGGGTCTTAGTTGTATTCGAACTCTGACCTGTGACAGGTGGGATCTAGTTCCCTGACCGGGGATCGGATCCCAGCCCTGTGGCATTGGGAACGTAGCGTTTTAACCACTGGACTACCCAGGAAGTAGTACCCAGGAAGTACTCCAGGAAGTCCCCCCATATGAGGTTTTTTTTTTAACTTTGAAAAATAATAATTCTAGATTTCACAGGAAGTTGCCAAAATGTATAGGAAGGTGATCTATGCCTTCATACAGTTTTGTCCAATGGTGATATCTTGCATGACCATTGTAAGATAAAATTTTTCTACACAGATAGTAACATCCATGTAGATAGTAGACATGAGGTATAATCACTGGGAAGCTCACATTGATACAATCTACAGAGCCAGTTTAGATTTCACTAGCTTTACTTGTGTGTGTGTGTGTGTGTGTGTTTGTGTGTGTGCGTGCCTGTGTGCAATTTTATCACACATGTTGATTCATGTGAACACCATCACGACTAAGACACAGAATTGTCCCATCAGCACAAGGGGCCTGGGTGATAAGATATCTCTTTCTGCCGTACTTACTCTTCTTCCTGCCCCGCCGTGGGTGGGAGCCGCTAGTTCTAATCTGCTTTCTGTCGCCGTGACAGAATCACAGGGTAGGTGACTTTGCGGCGCTGGCTTTTGTAACTCAGCATATTTCTCGGTTGTTGCGCTGTACTCACCCTTTGTTCTTTAACACAGCTCCATGGTCTGGGCACATCACAGCTTGTCTACCATTCGCCCGTTCTCGGACACTTTCCCTGTTTCCACTTCAGGTTGTTACAAGTAGAGCTGCTATGAACATTTATGCACAGGTTGTGTATGAACATAGATTTCCATTCTGCTGGGATGAATGCCCAGGAGCGCAATTGCTGGGTCATATGGAAAGAACATATTTAGTTTTGTAAGAAACCTCCAGACTGGTTCCCAAAGTGGCTATCTCATTTCACATTCCCACCAGCCATGGATGTGTGATCTGGTTTCTCCCCATCATCACCAGCATTTGGTATTGTCACTATTTTTAATTTTAGCCATTCTGACACGAAGATAGTGATATTTCACTGTGGTCTTCATCTGCATTTCCTCAGAGACTAATGATGTTGAACATCTTTTCATGTGCTTGGCAGCTCTACACTTTTTGTTGAAATATCTATGTTTTTTTTTGCCCATTTTAAAATTAGATTTCTTTTTCCTTTTGTCTTTGGCCATACCTCAAGGCTTGTGGATCTTCGTTCCCTTATTAGGGATTGAATCACAGAAGTAAAAGTGCCGAGTCCTAAGCACTGGACCGCCAGGTAACTTCCCTAGATTTCTTGTTTGTTTTTCTGTATAGAGTGTTTTTCACTGTTGAATTTTGATAGACATTTATGTATTCTAGATATTCCATTTAAAATATCTTTATTTTCCTTTCTGATCACAGAGGTCATTATTTTTAAACTTCCAGCACTTCTGAAATATATAATATAGAATGTGAAAGTTCTCTGATATTCTAGCAGAGGTGTAACCATATTAACTGATATCAGAGGATTTTTTTTTCCTTTTGCATATACTGTAAACCTATCCATGTAAATACTTTTTTTTTTTTAAACCAAATGAGATGAATACAAGCTGCTTTACATTGCCTTTTTTTTTTCCATTTCATAAGGTATCCTAGACGTCTTTTCTCACGGCTGTTAGAGACCTACCTCCTATTTTTTAACATCTGCATAATAATTCAGTTGTACATGTGAAACTTCAAAACTACAATGAAAGCATTCACTTGAAAGCCAGGAACGTTCCCATTGTATTTTGTTTAATTTACCTTGGAGATTTATCGTCCTGAAGCACACGGCTGTTCAGTCCCTTAGGAGCCAAGACAACACCCAGGCTTAACGGAGCTCGTGCTTGAAACTGAAGTATCAGTCATGTGGACCAAAGGTTTGTTAAGTCTCTCTCGTCTCCCTAAGCGCCTGTGGCCCTCCTTTCCCCGAGTGTTTTCTTTCTAGAGGCCTTTGGCTCTGGTGTAGATTAAGCAGCAGGAGAAGCAGGCCTGGGCGTCGAGCTGCAGCCAGCCCTGGGGACCCAGCTCTGGGTCCTTTTCCAGCCCTGGGGACACAGCTCTGGGTCCTTTTCCAGCCCTGGGGACACAGCTCTGGGTCCTTTTCCAGCCCTGGGGACACAGCCCTGGGTCCTTTTCCAGCCCTGGGGACACAGCCCTGGGTCCTTTTCCAGCCCTGGGGACACAGCCCTGGGTCCTTTTCCAGCCCTGGGGACACAGCCCTGGGTCCTTTTCCAGCCCTGGGGACACAGCCCTGGGTCCTTTTCCAGCCCTGGGGACACAGCCCTGGGTCCTTTTCCAGCCCTGGGGACACAGCCCTGGGTCCTTTTCCAGCCCTGGGGACACAGCCCTGGGTCCTTTTCCAGCCCTGGGGACACAGCCCTGGGTCCTTTTCCAGCCCTGGGGACACAGCCCTGGGTCCTTTTCCAGCCCTGGGGACACAGCCCTGGGTCCTTTTCCAGCCCTGGGGACACAGCCCTGGGTCCTTTTCCAGCCCTGGGGACACAGCCCTGGGTCCTTTTCCAGCCCTGGGGACACAGCCCTGGGTCCTTTTCCAGCCCTGGGGACACAGCCCTGGGTCCTTTTCCAGCCCTGGGGACACAGCCCTGGGTCCTTTTCCAGCCCTGGGGACACAGCCCTGGGTCCTTTTCCAGCCCTGGGGACACAGCCCTGGGTCCTTTTCCAGCCCTGGGGACACAGCCCTGGGTCCTTTTCCAGCCCTGGGGACACAGCCCTGGGTCCTTTTCCAGCCCTGGGGACACAGCCCTGGGTCCTTTTCCAGCCCTGGGGACACAGCCCTGGGTCCTTTTCCAGCCCTGGGGACACAGCCCTGGGTCCTTTTCCAGCCCTGGGGACACAGCCCTGGGTCCTTTTCCAGCCCTGGGGACACAGCCCTGGGTCCTTTTCCAGCCCTGGGGACACAGCCCTGGGTCCTTTTCCAGCCCTGGGGACACAGCCCTGGGTCCTTTTCCAGCCCTGGGGACCCAGCTCTGGGTCCTTTTCCAGCCCTGGGGACACAGCTCTGGGTCCTTTTCCAGCCCTGGGGACCCAGCTCTGGGTCCTTTTCCAGCCCTGGGGACCCAGCTCTGGGTCCTTTTCCAGCCCTGGGGACCCAGCTCTGGGTCCTTTTCCAGCCCTGGGGACCCAGCTCTGGGTCCTTTTCCAGCCCTGGGGACCCAGCTCTGGGTCCTTTTCCAGCCCTGGGGACCCAGCTCTGGGTCCTTTTCCAGCCCTGGGGACCCAGCTCTGGGTCCTTTTCCAGCCCTGGGGACCCAGCTCTGGGTCCTTTTCCAGCCCTGGGGACCCAGCTCTGGGTCCTTTTCCAGCCCTGGGGACCCAGCTCTGGGTCCTTTTCCAGCCCTGGGGACCCAGCTCTGGGTCCTTTTCCAGCCCTGGGGACCCAGCTCTGGGTCCTTTTCCAGCCCTGGGGACCCAGCTCNTGGCAGTGAGAGCAGAGTCCTAACCACTGGACTGCCAGGGAAGTCCCTTACATGACCTTCTTTGTGCTAATATTCTTCCCCCTCAATCACTGGTAACATCATTCTATCTCTCCAGAGCAGCTAAAAATCCTCTTATCAATTGAATATGAATTGAAGAGTGAACAGGACTCTGACTACTCTCCTTCAAATGGCGATCTCTATTCACAAATTTCCTTTCTCCACAGACCTTATTATCAGGGTGCTTTAAGTTGTGGTAAAATACACCTAATATAAAGTTTTACCATTTTAACCAGTTTTAAGCATCCAGTTGAGGGGCATTAAGGACATTCATACTGTTAGGCACCCATCACCACCCTTGTCTCCAGAACTCATTTCATCTTCCCCAGCTGTAGCTCTGCTCCTATTAAACACTCACTCCCGGTTCACCGCCCCCGCCCCCAGCCCCTGGTGCCCACTCTTCTACTTTTTGTCCCTATGAATATGTCCTCCAGGGACTTTATAGAAGTGGACTCACACAGTATCTGTCCTCTCGTGTCTGGTTTATTTCACTCAGCATCACGTCCTCAAGGTACACCCGCATTGCAGCAGGTGCCAGAATCTCCTTTCTTTCTAAAGCTGAAGAGCATTCCGTTGTGTGGATGGACGCATTCTGCTTCCCCATTCATCCGTCTGTGGACAAGAGCTGCATCCGTTTTTCGGCTGTTGTGGATAATGCCTCGTTGTCTTTTCGTTTCGTGTAAAGTTATGTTCCACAGGTGCAGGAATTGTTTGTTTCAACCATGGATGTATTTCATGTGCTTAAAACAGAGCCTGGTACACAGTAGGCACTTACTGAATGAGTGAATGCATGCGTGCGCTCCTCTTTGCGCATCGCTGTTGCTGGGGGGCTGTGTTCAAAGGCCCTCCAGCTGTCACGCGTTAGAGGTTCTAGGTCCATTTGCCCAGCACTTTGTCCAGGTGCCTGCCCATTCGTTCCTATTTATTCTGCTTTTACTATGCGCTGGGCCTTGAGCCAGACAGGACACACGGTGACAAACCAGGCCAAGTCCCTGATTTCTGGGCTCTAACAGGGGACACAGACATCGTCAGATAATCGCACAGACTCCTTGTTAAAGAGAGCCATGGAAAGGCATTTCTCCTCCGCGCTTTTTCCACTGGCTCCAAGTAGCTCACTTGTTCTGTTTTACTGCTGAGTCTTGAAAGTTCCTATGTATTCTCCACACGAGTCCTTTGTTGGCTATGTGATCTGCAAATAATCTCTCCCACTCTGTGATGTGTCTTTTCATCCCCTTATCAGCGTCTTCTGTAGAGCAAATCTCTTTAGTTTTAATGAGGTCCAATGTATCCCTTTTTTTCCCTTTATGGAAATGAGATGATCTTTTTTATTTTGCTCGTAAGACATGACATGGTGGCCACTTAGCACATTCAGAATATTGGGCAACCGTCACTACTGTCTAGTTCCAGACGTTTTCATCAGCCCAGGAGGAAGCCCCAAGCTCATTCCCTCCTCTGCACAGCCCGTTTTCCACCTCTGTGCATCTGCCAGCATTTCACAGATAAATGAAACTGTGTAATGACCTCTCGCGTCTGGCTTCTTTCACTGAGCGTGATATTTTCAGATGACAGAGTTTTGACCAGACTCGTGGCTCTGCAGTGACAGTCTGCACTCCTGTTGGGTCCTCCATCAGCATAACTTTTTTGGGGGGAGCCACACCATGTGACTTGTGGGATCCTAGTTCCCTGACCAGGGACTGAACCACCCCTTTGTTTATTTGGCTGCGTTGAGTCTTAGTTGCGGCTTGCTGGATCCTCGCTGTGGCACACGGGCCCCGGAGTGCCCGGGCCCCGGAGTGCACAGGCTTAGCTGCTCTAGGGCACGTGGAATCTTAGTTCCCCGACCAGGGTTCGAACCCACGTCCCCTGCCTTGCAAGGTGGATTCTTAACTGCAGGACCCCCGGGGAAGTCCCTCTATCTCCTTTTATATCTGAATCTGGCCTCTCCTCCCTGTCCATCTCCACTTCCACCATCCGAGCTTGCGCCCTCATTCTCACTGTGCTGCTGCTGAATTGCTTCAGTCATGTCTGACTCTGCGCCGCTGACCCTAGTCCTCCAGGTTCCTCTGTTCAGGGGATTCTCCAGGCAAGAACACTGGAGTGGGTTGCCATGTGCTCCTCCAGGGGACCTTCCCGACCCAGGGACCGGATCCCCATCTCTTGCCTCTCCTGCACTGGCAGGCGGGTTCTTCACCACCAGGCCTTTGTCTTTGACCTGCATCAAATCCCAAACTTGTTTTTCCGCCTCCTTTTCTTAACCCTCCGAACCTCCCTCCTCCCACACACATCTTTCCAAAATGCAAACGTGACCCAATCCCCTTTCCCAGTCCTGATGAGAGTCCCAGGCACCTCTCATCAAAGTCTGGGGCGATTAATCACTATATTAAAAGGCTCACGGTGTGGGGAAATGTAACTCACAGTCAGGAGGTGCTTTACCTCACTTTATCCCAGCCCACTCTTGATCCTGCCTGGAAAAAAAAAAAAGAACATGATGGAGCTCAGAGCATATGGTATTTTTAGAAACGGAAAGTAGCTTCTTTACTTGGGAAACATATTCTAAGTCCACCCATCCATGAAAAAATCACCTTCAAACCCTCCAGACCCTGAGGATTCCAGATAGAAAGGTAAAAAAATGCTATATTCTTAAATTAGTCATTTAACTGGAAATGGAAAAATTAGGTGCTTTTTTTTTCTATTTTTCGGGTGCACTGCATAGCTTGTGAGGTTTTAGTTCTCCGACCAGGGATCGAACTCACAGCCCCTGCAATGGAAATGCACTTTCTTTCTCTGGCGGGGTCCAGCCTTAGACGAGGCCCGTGGGGTCTTCACCATGTCACGTGGGGGCTTCTCGCCGCAGGGCATAGACTCTGGTTGCAGTGCTTGGGCTCAGTACCTGGGGCAGGCAGGCTTAGTCACTCTGCGGCATGTGGGATCTCAGTTCCCCGACCAGGGATCAAACCCCAGTTCCCGGCATTGCAAGGTGGATTCTGGACCACCAGGGAGGTCCCAGTCCTGTGCTTTTAACTACACAGCAGCTCTTAGGTGGGTCAGCAATGAAAACAAGGATTTGGCCGGGGACGCCGGGTGCATGAGGCCAGGTGAGCAGATCCAGGCATTCAAAGGTCCCTATTGACAAATAAACATTTGCCCCATGGAACCCGACCACCCAGCATCTCCCCAACACTCACCTTTTAACTGTCGGCAAATGAAACAGATAGAACCTTGAGCTTAAAACGGGATGCTTGCTTTTTGGCAAATCCATTGTAATGACCATTGGTCTTCAGAGGTTGTTTTTCACTGACCCTTTGGAGTATGAGGCTGTACTTAGGTGTACCTTCAAAGTGTAGCTGTTTCAGAAATTCATATCAGGAGATCTTCCTTGCTGGTTACTTACACGGTTTGTGGTAAGACCATTTGGGAAATTTCATAGTCAACCAAACAAATGAAAAAAGCCTTTTCAGAGGAGGAAAGTGGAAATAACTTTTTTAAATGCCCTTTGTCTTTTAACCGTGAAATTTTGCCTTGACTGTGGCTGCTTGCCACTGTCATTTTTAGAGCTAAGGTCTCATGCATAAAGCCTAAAATTCTTCTGTTGAAAGGCACTTCCTTCTGCTATTTTATCACCTTCCTGGTTTTGTCTAATCTCACCCAGATTACGGTCGTATTTCTTGGCTTTTTTAATGTGCACATTAAAATTTCAAACACAGAGTCTTTGTTCTGCAGTCTTGACTTCTCATGTACCCTTAGACATATTTTGGGACTCTTACAAAGAAGAATGTTTTGCTTTAAATGATCTTATGTCTTTAAGCCTACTTTGTCATGTTCAACTTCTCAAATTTTCATGCATTCTGATGAAGTATTCTATTTAAAGAGTATTTTGTTTTAATTAAGCCCATCTTAAGAGACATTTGGTTTTTGCCAAGAATGTGCTTTCTCCCTTACAAATCAGTTATATTTATAACATTCATAAACTAACTTACTAGCAAAGGCAAAATCTCAGCTGCACCGTGGCTGTGTCTTCTAAGTTCATGGGGAATCCAAGGGAAAAGAACAGGTTAAGTGAAATCAAAACAAATAAAGACACTTAAACACACATGGACTTTATTCCCAGTATTTTTTTTTCTTCAGAAATACTGGGTTCTAAAGTTGTTTTATAGAAAAATTTCTCATCTCTGAAAAGAAGGTGGAGGGTAGGTTGCTATGTTTGTGAGCAAATTGTGGCGAAAACTACATTGGAAATTCCAATTCTTCCTTTGTTCTATTAGGCTGCATCTAACAATTCAAGTTTATCTTTTCCTGAATATGACAATAAACACCCACATAATAGAGTATATAGAAAATAACAGAAAAATAGAGACAAGAAAATGAAAGTCATCTCTCTCTTATCAAAAGGCAACCAGTGTTACTATTTTGGTCTATTTTGTTCGTAATATTTTACATGTAGCTTTCTTATGTGGTTAGGATCATGTCATATACAGTAATTTTTTTATCCTGTGTTTTTATTGTGGTAAAAATACACGTAACAAAGTCTGTCATCTGAGCCACCCTTAAATGTGCAGTTGAGCGGTGGTGAGTCTATTCATAGCGCTGCGCAGCCATCACCACCTGCGTGTGCCATGCGTGCACGCTCAGGTCGTGTCCAGCTCTTTGTGACCCCATGGACTGTAGTCCGCCAGGCTCCTCTGTTCATGGAATTTTCCAGACAAGAGTACTGGAGTGGGGTGCCATCTCCTTCTCCAGGGACTCTCCCCAACCCAGGGATCGAACCGGAGTGAGTCTCCTGCACTGGCAGGCAGGTTCAGGAGACAGCTTGTTCTCAATCCTCTGGGACAGGCGAACGCAGTGTCTCTAATTAGGTGCGCTCTTCTTAAACGCCACACCTCAATGGATAATTCTTGCTGAGGTGTGTGTAGGGAAAGGTGAAGAAGTAAAATGTGCCTCCAAGGTCACAGGCACTCAGACCTGCCTGGTGGGATGCAGACGAAAAAGTCCACCAGCAAGTGAGCTACAGCTGTGTCTTTGCCACGGGACTTCTCACCGCATCCTGAAATGCCACTTCTTGCTTCTGGGAAGAGTAGCTTGGATTTAGACTGGTAAACAAGTCAACTCTTGGTTGTCAGCGATGGCCGGGGACAAGGATGATGCATAAGTAAACAGGTAACTTTCAAATGCATTTTAGCTACTATCATTGTAATTTCTTCCCCTACCAAATTTTCCCTAAGTAGCAAAATGGGATTATTTAGGTGGTTCCTTTCTTCTGGGCTTCCCTTGTGGTTCACCTGATAAAGAATCCACCAGCAATGCGGGAGACCTGGATTCCACCCCTGGGCTGGGGAGATCCCCTGGAGAAGGAAAAGGCTACCCACCAGAATTCTGGGCTGGAGAATTCCGTGGACTGTATCGCAAAGAGTTGGACTCAACTGAGCGACTTTCACTATCACTTTTCTTTCTTCTATTTTTTCCTTCTTTCCTGGTCTTGTGGGGTGTGGACAATTCAAGGGCTGGGTACTCATTGTCCAAGAAAGAAGTAGCTACAAAGATGTTAGATGAGAATACCTCTATAGACTATAGAAGAAGTCTAAAGAAATACAGATGGCCAATAGACACACAAAAAGATGCTCAACATTGCTAATTACCAGAGAAATGCAAATTAAAACTATAATAAGGTACCACCTCATACCGATCAGAATGACTATCATTAAAAACTCCACAACTAACAAATGCTAGAGAGGATGGGGAGAAAAGGGAACCCTCCTACACTGTTGGTGGGCATGTAAATTGGTGCAGCCACTATGGAAAACAGTACTCAGAAAACTAAAGATAGAATTATCATATGATCCAGCAATCCCACTCCTGGACATATGTCTGGACAAAACTCTAATTCAAAAAGATACTGTACCCCTCTGTTCATAACAGCACTATTCACAGTAGTCAGGACATGGAGACGATCTAAACG
>SJXQ01001902.1:286380-300053 GCA_006408695.1 Aepyceros melampus | reverse complement strand
ACGTCCCTCGACCGATGAATGGACAAAGAAGACACGGCGTGCGTATCAACGGAATAGTACTCAGCCATGAAAAGAATGACATAATGCCACTTGCAGCCACGTGGATGCAACTAAAGTTGACCATACAAAGGGAAGTAAGTCGGAAAGAGGAAGACAAATAACATATGATATCACTTGTATGCGGAATCTAAAATATAACACGAATGAACCTGTCTACAAAACCGAAAGACTCACAGACTCTGAGAACGGACTTCTGGTTGTCAAGGGGGAGGGGCTGGGGGACTGACGGAGTGCAAGGCCGGGGCTCGCAGATGTAAGTTATTGTCTCTAGAATGGATGAACAACAAAGTCGTACTGTATAGCACAAGGAACTATCCCGTCTCCTATGATAAACCATAATGGAAAGGAATATTTGAAAAAAGAATGCATGTATCCGTATAGCTGAATTAATTTGCTCTACAGCAGGAATCAACGCAACACTGTAAATCAACTGTACTTCAATAGAAAAACACTGTTGAACGTTAGATGATGCGCTGGAAATTAATAGGTGTCCCATGTGCTGTTTTTGGAAAACCAAAGTTCAATCTGATTTCACAGGAAGGCCCCGCTACCTTAGACCCCGGGCTCTGAGATTTCCGGACAGAAGACAACCTTATGCTCTTTTATCTTCAGGATCAACTACCAGTCTGCTCCACGTCCAGCGGGCAGCTCCCCTTGGTTTCCGGTTGTGGGAGATTCAGGTGAGGGCCCGGGAGAAACCATCTTTCCTCCCCCATCCCCATCTCTTTTCATATTCTGGTTATTAATAATTCATTTTCCCCGTTAATTCTCCGTGCTCTGTTCTTTTGGACCAGGCCAAAGCACACTTTGCTTTTTCCTATTTCCTTTCACTCTAATCACGAAATCCCTCCAGGCTGAAGCTGCTTCTCAGAAACCTGGCAATTAGAAGAGGCAGCGGGTCTCTCGCCAACGCTTCCTTTGGAGCCGCGTCATCAATAATTAACCCCAAGTTACGCTCAGCGACAAATGCACCGGGTGCGATCGGCGAGGGCGCGGCGCCTTCTCTCCTGGGTTTTTACCCGCGTTCACGAAATCCAGGAAGCGGACGCAGCCCCGTTCCATTAGCAGGAGTGAGCCGTCCGCTCTGGAACACTTAGGAAACCGCAGCCCAGACGCCTCTCTCCTGCACTTCAACTTGAGAGTCGTTCGTGCAGCTGTTGTCTGAGGCCCAGGACAGCGCTTTCTCCCACCGGCATCTCACAGGCCCGCCGAGGCTGCAGCTGTCCTGCGCACGTTTTTATTTTGACTTCTTGCCTGCTGAGTCGCATCCCTGGGGGTGTCGGTGGAGGGTGAAGGGTGGATTCCCAAGGGGCTATGGTCACCTTGACCCAGATCCGGTCCGTGGCTAAAACAGTCACTGTGAAAGGGGTCTAGATTGGGTTGGTGGGCTTCTTTTTTTTTTTCCTTCCTTCCTTCCTTCCTTCCTCCCCTTCCTTCCAGGGAAGGGGCTGGGGAACTAGTGTTTAATGAGGACAGAGTTTCAGTTTGGGGAGATGACAAAGTTCTGGAGGTGGATGGTGGTGGTGGTGGTGGTGGTTGTGTGACAACCTGAGTGTACTTCCTTCCCCTGAACCATAACCTTTGAGATGGCTAACCTGTACATTGTATGTTGTGTAGATTTTCCTGTAAAAATGTATACAGCTTAAAAACAAAAAAAAACAAATCTTTTTATTTACTCTTGCAAAAACACTGATTTTATTATTCAGAAAAAAAAAAACAAAAGGAGAAGACAAAAGCAACAATCCTGGTCATTTGCAGTATCTATTAGCTTTCAATTTGGCTCTCCTGGCCAGAAGAGTTTCATGCAAGAATCCATCTTTCCGGGCATTTTTCAGAATTTTACTGTCTTCTTTATTTATATTAAGCTTGTGGTCCTGGAAGCTCTGGAATCTTTTCAGGTAATTGATTTCACACTGTTTGACAGTTCCTTTGTCTTCTTCTGGAATGTCATCTTTTTTCTTGGTTTCTCTTTTGGCACAAGATCGACCTTTATCATTTCTTCTTCTCCTGCCATTTTAATATTTGCTTCTATATCAGCTGCTTTATTGCATCTAATAAAACAGCTATTGGAGGCCAGTAAAGCATTTTCCCATCTTGAAAGACAGGTTCTCACTGCTGTCTAGGTCCAGTTGCATCTGAATGCCCAACAAGAAGTCCGTCTGAATTTATACCTAGGTATTTTCAATAGCCAGATTTCAGGGCAATTCTGGAATCAGATGGTTTGACAGCTGTAAAGTGCTCTGGAGGACTAGGGCCCTCATCAGCTTCTTTATGTGAGGCTCCTGGTGTAAAAAGTCCATTGTTGAGCTCATGTATGTAGGTTCCTTTATCCATTTCAATTGCTACGGTTCCGGAAATCTCACCACAGCTTGTTACTGTCCACCATATTCCAACAATATCAGGCTGAGTTTCTTCACCCGCTTCTCCTTTCCTCTTCTCTTTGCTTTCTTTCTTCTTACTCTTGGCCTTGGTTCCCTCGGGCACGAGTTTGGTGGACTTCACCTTCACATAGGAGTGCTCGGCCATGGCCACAGCCAAACACGTGAACCGGAACAGGAATGGGCGAGGCAGGCACAAAGGTGGAGACGGGGCCCGAGCTCCCCGAAAACGTACGCACCAGTGGAGTGGGCACGTCTCCACCCAATCCCAGGCCTTTTTTCATCCCAACGTGAAGTCCCAAATAGAGGGCCCAACGAACCATTTTAAAGGGCAAATTCAGAAGCGTTCAGCACATTTGTGATGTTGTGGGACCACCGCCTCTAACGCACCCCCACACACTTTCATCACCCTTGAAGGGAGTCACACCCAGGAAGCAGGCACTCCTCATTCACCATGCCCCCACCTCCTGCAATCTCCTCCTGACTTTCTGTGTCTGTGTATTGACTTACTCGAGATATTTCACATACAGGGACTCCTGCAGCACGCGGTCTTTTGCTTCTGGCTTCTCTCGCAAGATGTCATGTTTTCGGGGTCCATCCACGTTGTAGCGTGTGTCAATGCTTTATAGGCTGAGCAACGTTTCATCGTTTACTCATCCTCCATTGATGGCTGATGGATGCTTGGGATGTTTCCACCTTTAGCCATCGCTGTGTTTTTTAAAGTTACAATTTGATCATTTATCTTAGGAAGTTTGTTTGTTTATTTCACTTTATTTTCGGCTGTGCCTCACGGCCTGTGGCATCTTAGTTCCCCAACCAGGGGTGGAACCTGTGCCCCCTGAGCTGGAAGCGTGGAGCCTTGACCAGTAGACAACCAGGGAAGTCTTAAAGTCTATTTATTTATTTTAAAATTAATTTTTATTGGAGTGTAGTTGCTTTACAATGTTGTGTTAGTTTCTGCTGTACACCAAAGTGGGTCACCTAAATGTATACATATGTGTACATGTTAAGTCGCTTCAGTCGTGTCCGACTCTTTGCGACCCCATGGACTGTAGCCTGCCAGGCTCCTCTGTCCATGGGATTCCCCAGGCAAGAATACTGCAGTGGGTTGCCGTGCCCTCCTCCAGAGGCTCTTCCTGACCCAGGGATCGAACCTGATGTCTCCGGCATTGGCAGGCGGGTTCTTTACCACTAGCGCCACCTGGGATGCCCATGTATGCGTGTCCCCACTTTTTTGGATTTCCTTCCCACTCAGGTCACACGGACCACGGAGCAGAGCGCCCTGAGCTCTGCAGCCTGTTCTCACTGGTTTCCTGTTTCACCTCTGGCTGTTGTGCATCGGGCTGCTATGACCCTGTGTGGGCCAGGATTTCCTTGGGCACCTCTGCCTTTATGGTTCAGCTGCCCCTTTGCTTTCAGTTTCCTTCTCTCCCCATCAGGAAGGCTGCCAGCTGCCCTTCCTCACCTGTGGCCAGGTCGGTCCTGCTAGGGCCTCCTGCAGCCTCTCTTGGAGAACCTGCTGGGTGACATGTCTCAGAGGGTCACAGCCGTCAGAGGCCACCCAGCAATTAGGCAGCCATCTCGTCATGCTTCCCAGGGAGGGTGCCCAGCGACATGGGCAGGTAGTTCTGTCTGTCATCGGTTTCCTAGAGTGCCACTGGAGGGGAGCTCACGGCCTTGAAGGGGCAGGTGTTGGAGAATCCATCTCGAGTCACCTCTCAGCTAACCTTTCTTTCACGTCCCTGGGTATCCTGTCCTGCTTCAGCTGGAGTGTGCCCAGGGTGTGCGACAGGTGGAGACGCCGACGTGGGAGGGGAGGACAGTGCCAGGGAACTGTGCCCTGGTGCGGTTCACTGGGCAACCCGCCAACACCAGGGCTGTCCTGGGGAGTCAGCTGCTGCCTGATTGCGGATCCAGCAAAGACACATGACGGGCTTTTAGGATGTGACCACGTAGAGTCATCAGCTGTGGGCCTGCTTCGTCTTTGTTTCCCAAAGCCTTTAAATTTATTGAGGCGAAATTCACCACACATAAAATCAACCATTTTATTTTCATATGTGTGCGTATTTGTTTAGTTGTTAAGTCGTGCCTGACTTTCTGCAACCCCACGGACTGTAGCCAGCCAGGCTCCTCCATTCCATGGGGTTTCCAAGGCAAGAATCCTGGAGTGGGTTTCCATTTCTTTCTCCAGGGTACCTTCCTGACCCAGAGGTTGAACTCGAGTCTCCTGCTTTAGTAGGTGGATCTGTCACCACTGAGCCACCTGGGAGGTCCCTATATATTTAAATTTTTATTTTATGTTTGAGTGTAGTTGATTTACAACGTTGTGTTAGTTTCAGGTGTATAGCACAGTGGTCAGTTACATACGTACACATCAGTTCTGTTCAGGTCAGTCACCCGGTCTGCCCGACTCTGCGACCCTGTGGACTGCAGCACGCCAGGCCTCCCTGTCCTTCACCAACTCCTGGAGCTTGCTGAAACTCATGTCCATTGCGTTGGTGATGCCATGCAACCATTTCATCCTCTGTCGTCTCCTTCTCCTCCCACCTTCATTCTTTCCCAGCATCAGGGTCTTTTCCAGTGAATCAGTTCTTCACATCAGGTGGCCAAAGTACTGGAGTTTCAGCTTCAGCAGCAGTCCCTCCGGTGAATATTCAGGACTTATTTCCTTTGGATCAACTGCTTTAATCTCTTTGCAGTCCAAGGGACTCTCAAGAGTCTTTTCCAACGCCACAGTTCAAAACCATCTATTCTTTGGCACTCAGCTTTCTTTATAGTCCAACTCTTATATCCATACATGACCACTGGAAAAACATAGCTTTGACTAGACCTTTGTTGGCAAAGCAATGTCTCTGCTTTTTAGTATGCTGTCTAGGTTATATATACATAGTATGTACATACAGCTACTCTTTTTCAGATTCTTTCCCATATAGGTTGTAACAGAGTATTGAGTAGAGGTCCCTGTGCTACACAGTAGGCCCTTGTTTACTACCTAAAAATAAGCCATTTAATTAATTAATTAATTACCCTACTTATATTTAGAGCTGGATGATTTATTTGTTTAATTGAAGTATAATTGCTTACAGTGCTGTGTTAGTGTCTGCCTTGTAATGGCGTGAATCCGCTCTACGTATGCATGCATCCCTCCCTCCTGAGCCTCCCTCCCAGTCCTCTAGATGGTCACGGGGCACCGAGCTGAGCTCCCTGCGCTATACTGTAGCTTCCCATTAGCTATCTATTTTTCTTTTTAAAATTTAAAAAATTTTGCCCGGACCTTAAAACATGTGGAGTCTTCGTTTCCTGACCAGGGAGCGACCCCGCACCCCGCAGCACTGGAAGCTCGGAGTCCTAACCGCTGGGCCGCCAGGGAAGTCTCCACATCGGCCATTCTAAAAGTGCGCAACTCAGCAGCGTTCAGCGCCTTCACAGCGTCGTGCCACCACCCCCTCCATCTAGTTCCAAAGTACAAGCCTCCCCTTAAAGGAGCCCTCGTACCCCCTGAGTATTTACTCCCCAACCCGAACCCTCTGGCCAGTCATTTCAAAGTTCAGCCCTACATGTGAAGCCGGGCCTCTTGATGGATGTCCATGCCACGTGCTGCTGCTGCTAAGTCGCTTCAGTCGTGTCTGACTCTGTGCGACCCCATAGACGGCAGCCCACCAGGCTCCCCCGTCCCTGGGATTCTCCAGGCAAGACACTGGAGCGGGTTGCCATTTCCTTCTCCAGTGCATGAAAGTGAGAAGTGAAAGGGAAGTCGCTTGGTCGTGTCCAACTCTTCGCGACCCTATGGACTGCAGCCCACCAGGCTCCTCCGTCCATGGGATTTTCCAGGCAAGAGTACTGGAGTGGGGTGCCACATGCCACGTGGTAGGAACTTAAAGAAGGAAGGGTGCAGAGGAGGACATCTGTCGTGTCCAGGCAGAAGGCTGGACACTCCCCGGACGTGTGCTACTCCAGGGGTAACTGGAATGTTGTCTTTTTCTGTGTCTCGGAGGCTGGACGGTGTCTTAGAAGAATCAGGGCAGTAGAGGGAACACGATCGGCAGGGCCTCCACTCTCTGCTTGGGTGGTGTCGGGCACAGAGGTTATTTATTTACACATTTTTATTTTATTTCATTTTTCTTTCCTTTTTCATTGGACGCACCGCATGGCCTGTCGGATCTCAGTTCCCCGACCAGGGATGGAATACCTGCTCCCTGCAGTGGAGGCACAGTCTTAAACACTGGCCCACCAGGGAAGTCCCATCCACAGTTTTAATTTATGTCACTGGGACTCAGCTTCCTGGCCTCTGGAGGGGCCTGACAATACCTCTCTGGAGGGCAGCTAGGAAGGGGACTTCGTACAGAGGTTGGCACACAGCAGGTGCTTAGAAATCGTTATCAGAATGTTGTGCTTATTCCACGATGGACATGGGATGATGTCGGGGATGTTGCAGAGGCTGACCGTGCTGTTGACTGTGGGGCTGCGGGGGAAAGCCACGCACCGCTATTGCCTGTTCTAGTCCTGAAAGTGAAAGTGACAGTCGCTCAGTTGGGCCCGGCTCTTTACTACCCCGTGGACTGTAGCCCACCGGGCTCCTCTGTCCATGGCATTCTCCAGGCAAGAATGGGTTGGAGTGGGTTGCCGTTCTCTTCTCCACGGGATGTTTACGGCCCAGGAATCAAACCGTGGTCTCCTGCATTGCAGGCGAATTCTTTACCATCTGAGCCACCAGGGATTCTAGAGAATTAAAAGGAGGCGGAAAGGTGAAGACCAGGGCAGAGACCTACGAGGAACTTGCCTCCACTCAGGAGAAGGCGAGACAACCTGAAAACCTTTGAAGAAATGAGGACAGCGTCACAACCTGACTCACCCGTACAGGTAGAGTGTCTCGCTGGGCTGGTCCAGGAGCCTCCTCCTCCTCTCCTTTGAACTCGGAAGCTGTGGAGGAGGGTTCCAAAGGCTGTGACTAAGCTCCCAGCCAGCTGACCCTCACGGCCTTCTGCTGAGCAAGCAGGCGCCGGGCGAGCGCGCCCCGGGCAGTGCATTCATGGGGCTGAGCAAGAATGTGATTTTGTTTGCCACATTTCCAACTCTTCCCTTGCACACAGAAAAATGCTGCGTGCTTGAGGGTGTGCCCTATTTTTTCTGGCAAAGAAGACACTTCTTTAATTCCCAAATAATATCTGGGATCCACTGTCCTGGTGAGGAATTCACAGATTGGCCGGGGACGCCCTCCCCACCATGCCCCCAACCCCTAAGGCATCTTTAGCAAGATGCTACTTATTCTAGATCATCAGAAAGGCAGAATCTGACTGTATTTGTTTCCTAGTGACAAACGATCACCAACTGGGTGCTTAAAATCAACAGAAATGTGGGGCTTCCCTGGTGGTTAAGACATCCCGTTTCCAATGCACGAGGTGTTAAGTTCAATCCCTGGTCGGGGAAATAAGATCCAGCATGCCACTCATTTCGACCAAAATTTTTTTAAAAATTAAACAAACAGAAATGAATCTCTTCCAGTCCTGGAGGCCAGATGTCTGAAGTCCAGGTGTCAGTAGGGCCAACCAGAGCCCCTCTCCTGGCTGTGGGTGGTCCCCAACAGTCCCTGGTTTTCCTTAGATGCTAGCTGCTTCCCTCCAGGCTTCGCCTCCGTCACATGGCCATCTCCCCCGAGTGCGTCCTCTCCTTGTATGAGGACACCAGTCCCTGGATTTATGGCCCACCCTAATCCAGTATGGCTTCCTTTTAACTGACTAATCTGCACAGACCCTACTTCCAAATATGGTCATATTCTGAGGTCCTGGGTGGATGTGAATTTTGGGAGGGGGGGACACGATTCAGCTCAGTACATGAACAAAAACTATAAATGGCAGCAAGGATCCCAAAATTCCAAACACACAAACCTGATACACAGAAACACAGATTCGAAGCCAGACTCCCTCCTTTTAAGTACAGCTACATTTCATCGGCTTTCTGTTTGTTTTTTTTGTTTTTTTTTAGGTTAAACTTCTGGGGCTCCTCCATGCCCCAGGCAACACCACCCGGCCCCAGGTAACCGCTGAGCAGCTGGGGCCTTCGGGGAGCAATTAGACGTGGCAGGGCTTCTCTGGGGGCAGTGCTCTGAGGGAAGCTGCACGTGCTGGGTGCCAGTATACAGAAATACAGCTAGTTTTTATACGTGGCTGTCGCATCCTGTGACCTTACTGAATTCACGTCTAAGTCCCAGGAGACTCTTTAAACGGGTCCCTTGGAAGTTTCTGTGTAGACAAGCACATCGTCTGTAAATAGGAGCGCGTTTGTGTCTTCCTTTGGCATTTGTGTGCCTTTTCTTGCGTTTCTTGCAAGTTCGTTCCGGCTCGAACTTCTAGGACTCTGAGGAGCGGCGGTGCTGAGAGTGAAGTCCTGGCTTTGTTCCCAATCTCAGGGGAAAATCTGTTAGTCTTTCAAAAATAAGCACGATGGTAGCTGTAGGCTTTTTGTAGATTTGGAGGGGCAGCTGCTCTGCGTGGCACATGCAGACCAGGGATCAGTGTCGCCTGCAGCGGGAGTGCTGAGTCTTAACTCTACCTCCAGGGAAGTCCCCCAGTTCTTTACACGACTGAGGAGGTAGCACGTGTGGGACAGTCCACAAGCAGAGGGCGTGTGGCGTGGCAAGGTGTGTTCCCGAGAACAGACTTGGAAGCAGAGCAGCTAGAAGGTGGCAGTGAAGGCAGGGAGCCCTTACTGAGATCCACCCTTGCCTCCCAATCCTGACACCCACATCCTGGCGGGCTTGTGGAGAGGGAGCAGAGAAGCTTTCTGTGCGTGACAAGGGTGAGCATCGATTGAGCGCTTACTGTGTGCCATGCACTCGTGGCGTATGAAAGCATCTAGCTCTAGCTCTCAGAGTAGCTGTGTGGGGCAGAGTCATTGTCGGTTCCATTTCAGCCGCAGAAACTAGGGTGCTAGGAGAGGTGAAGTCATTTGTCCAAGGTCACACAGCCAAGAACTCAACATGCCTGGGCCATCTGACTTTAGAGCCTGAAATATTCACGTAGCAGAGGTGACGTGCTGTGATGCCTCATGGCTGGGACCTAATGACCTTACTGGGCAAAGTCAGCGAATGACGGGAACTCGTGGCTGGCTTTTGCCATCCGACAAGTCAAACTGCAGACTCACACTTGCTCGGGCACAGTGAGGCTCTCTGGGTCACAGAATACTCTCTCAGGGGTGTTGTTCTGCCATTCGATTGCTGGCTAAGAGCAGTTTCTATTCGGAGGACAGGGATCACAGATGTCCTGTGTCCTGATGTTTGTCATTTTCACATTTTTTTCCTTTTTAGTTGCCTGTCCGACAGTCCACTCTGCACCCAGGGATGGGTTTTCCTAACAAGTTTAAGCTGCACACAGCAGACTCTGACCAACTTCTGAAGAGGCCTTTTTAAATTAGGAAAAACATTTTTTTTGTTTTTGTTTTTAGTAGGTCAGGGACGTCCTATAAAAATGAAGAGTGAGATAAAAATAAGACAGCTTTTTATTACTACAGAAGACACTTTGTGTTTGAGAACTGCTAAGTGAAATGCCTTTCTTCCAAAGAAACATATCAAAATGGTGGCCAAGTTATTTTTTCCCTCGAGTTTCCCATTACTGAGAAATCTGACCCGCCTTTGTTCTTGCAAAAATGCAAGTGACTAATCAATCTGAAAGGAATTAAGCTGCCCTTGGTAACGTGAGGCCACGGAACTCAAGTCAGTTGTGTGGATTCCAAGGGGGAAGAGAACACGACCAAGGTAGACTGCCCTGAATGATTGGAAAGGGAGATGACTCTGTGAGGGAACCGATGTCTGAGTCTTTGAAAATTTAATGAGGATGTGCCTTGACACTTGGACTGTTGTTCGCCTGGGCAGAGTGGAGAACGCCAGTCTGCACGAAATCATCTCCACTCCAATGAGACATTTTCTTTCCTAGATGAAATTAGATTTCTGAAAGCACTCTTTTCCTTTCGTGACTGTGATGTGGCAGTGAGCAGGCCACTGTGTGCGCCTTCCCCGGGCGGGACCAGACCCCTGAGCAGATGTAAGGAATTAGCTGAGGTTTCCATCTGCTGACGGTCACTGCTGTCTCTGAATCTCCTGACTGGTTATCAGAGGACACGGGAACGGCTTTGTGCGGGCGGCGTGGGCTGCCTCTTTGTGGCTGAGGGTGAAGAAACTGGCCTTGGCAGAGTCTGGGCTACTGTGACCTCAATGCTGCTCGAGGACCCTTCTGTCCAGCTGCATAGACTTTCTCTTGGAGGACTGAGATGAATACAAAGGAGAAGTCCTCTGACCTTTCTGGAATGTGTGCACATTTTTCTTTGATTTCTTAAGCTCTTTCTGCAATGGTCAAAGGCTGATAAATAGGTTTCAACATGTTCTCAAGATGTCTCCCACTTCTGATTGCCATGGTCGTCCAGCAGCAAAACCAGATACGTCCAATTCAAGCAAATACTGTTGCTTTCTCCTCTTCCTTCTCTGATACAGCCAGGCCCTGCCGTGGATCACAGAGACGTAATTAATACAGACTACAGTCTTGGTCCGGAGAAGGCAATGGCACCCCACTCCAGTACTCTTGCCTGGAGAATCCCATGGACAGAGGAGCCTGGTGGGCTGCAGTCCATGGGGTCGCGAAGAGTCGGATACGACTGAGCGACTTCAGTTTCCCTTTTCCCTTTCATGCACTGGAGAAGGAAATGGCAGCCCACTCCAGTGTTCTTGCCTGGAGAATCCCAGGGACGGCAGAGCCTGGTGGGCTGCCGTCTATGGGGTCGCACAGAGTCGGTCACGACTGAAGCGACTTAGCAGCGCAGCAGCAGCACAGTCTTGGTCTGAAGCAGTTTCAAGGCTGCAAAGCCAGTGGACAGGAAAACAGTAAGAGAAAGTCTATAAATAGAGTTATTCAGTCGCTCAGTTGTGTCCCACTCTTTGCGACCCCATGGACTGCAGCACGTGGGCTTCCTTGTCCTTCACTATCTCCTGGAGTTTGCTCAGACTCATGTCCATTGAGATGATGATGCCATAAATAGAGCAGGACATCAAATTTTCAATTAAATAATTATTTGAGTAATTATTTGCTTAATGGCTACATTCCTCCTAGGTCAGAAGGCCCTTGAAGGCATGAAAGGAATCTATCCTTTTCATCACCGTATTCCCAGCACCTGGGCAGTGCTTGAAACAAAGCAAGTCCCTAAATATGTATTGTCTGATGGAATGAGATTGCAACAAGGTTTTGGGCTTAACACTTGCTACCTTGGAGTGGTGTCTGCTACATGAATTGTTTTCCTTACAGGTTGACTTATAAAGCTTTCAACATCTAAGTAACATAGATGGGCATAAAGTGAGTGCCTATCTCAGTGGATAACTAGGATACTTAATTTTCCTTTGTAGGAGCAATCTGCCTGTGAGCAGATTAAAAAAACTACTATCTTGGTGGGAAGGGCTTCCCCAGTGGCTCAGTGGTAAAAAATCCACCTGCAATGCAGGAGACACAGAAGCGGGTTAGATCCCTGGGTCAGGAAGATCCCTTGGAGGAGGAAATGGCAACCCACTCCAGTATTCTTGCCTGGAGAATCCTATAGACAGCGGAGCCTAGCAGGCTACAGTCCCTAGTGCACAAAGAGTCGGACACGACTTAGTGACTGAGCATAGCAGAGCACATCTTGGTGGGATTTAAGACACTAGAAAGCAGCTCCTTTCTGAAAAAACAATTCTAATTTTTCAATTAGATATTCATTCCTTTGCACACTGCAGGTTTTTAAGTCTTCCAATTACCCCATTCAAGTGCAGAAATAAAGATGTGTACCTTAAGCTTTTATTGTCTCAACACTTTTGCAGGCTTTGTGGAAATGGAGGCCCTGGATAAGCTGTGGGGATAATACTGATCTAACTCTCTGCTTACAAATAATGGGGCTATGGTTGATTCTGATGGAAATGAGCTTAGGTGGTGATTGGAGAAGCAATTTTCAGACTCAAACTTGGGGGAAGCATCTATAGATCATACTCTTAAGAAACCTAAAGAATTCAGAACTGACATTGAGAAGTGTTTAAAATTGATAATATCATTGAGTTCAAAGCTGCACATGTCACATTATCAAGTTCAAAGTATACTGTCATTCTTTCTCAGTAACTACGCGGTTATCTCCAAGATAACCAAGGCTACAGGAACAAGATCAGGAAGCCAAGTCTGAGGGCTGAGACCTGATGCCCAGATCCCTTTTCTGCTGTGCCCTTGACACATAAGCTGCCACACGTCTTATCTGCACCCAGAAGCATGTGGGGAGCCTTGAGCAGCACCCAAATGCTGGTTGTATAACTCTTGAGATTACTAGGAGATTGAATTCTTTGGAATCATCCCACAACCTCGAACAAAGGCAGTGAAAACGGCCCGTTTTGATAAACGACAGCAGAAAGTTCCTTCAACTCAATGGGCCGTCTGTAGACAGAAAACAGTTGCTGGTAAACTGTATTAGAGATGAATTATCTCCTCCATTACAATGTTTCCTTTTCTTTAATGCAATTTAGTCCAAGCAAATTGAACAGAAAAGCTTGGGAGGGGTCACATTCAATGGTGGTGGGGGGACTGGGGGGGAGGCAGAGAACTTACTGGAAGCAAGATGTGGAATGGGAAGGGAGGTCCGGAGAGGGGCCAACGGAGGCCCGCTGCCCAGGAGGCCTGTGCCGAGGACCCTGGCTGTGCCCACGGGAAATTGAATTCAGAGCTCCTTCTGGATCGTAAATCCAGGGCAGCTGGCAGCTTGCCCAGGGCGGCTGGCGCGAAAGCGCAGGAGCGTCTGCGTCTGGCCGATCCCTCTGAGGGTGGGCCCCAGGTGTGCCGGCTGGGGATTCGGTTCAGCCTTAAGATAACGTTCATCCACAAGCTTTACACTTTATGCATGTCAAAACGCACTCATCGCCAGGAAAGGAGAGCCTCCATGACACCCCAGAAAGGGCTGAAAAGCTGGAACGACTCTGAAATGCCTCCGGACGAAGGGGGAAGGCTTGACTTTTAAATACGTTTCTCAAGCTTTTCCGCTGAGCGCACGTGCGAGGAGGACCGCCCCCGCCCGCGGACCCCCCAAGCCCCTTGCCTCCGGGTTTTGCTCTCCGGACCCCACGTCAGTCCGGAGGCTGCTGGCCCCTGCCCGCGAGGGTCCCGGCTCCGGCGCGCGGGCTCCGGGCGGGGCCGCGCGCGCTCCCGAGGGGCCGGCGGGGCCCCGCCCACCGCGCCCGGGGCGGGG
>SJXQ01001902.1:259336-281424 GCA_006408695.1 Aepyceros melampus | reverse complement strand
GGGTGGGGGGGGGGGGGGGGGCGGGGGGGGCGGGAGCGGGTGGGGGGGGTAGGGGCAGGCGACCTCCTGGGGAGAAAGCTCTTTCAGGGGTGGCCTAAAGGGGTCCAGGGCCTGGCCAGCAGAGGGCCCAAAGCTGCCCTGTGTGGTGTGAGCAGAGAGGGAACTGGGTGGGATGTGTCTGGCAGTTTGAGTAGGTAAGGAATTCACATTTTATTCGAGGTGCGTGAAGCTGACGAAGGGTTTCAACCTGGGGATTGACATTTGATTTATGTTTAAATAATTGTAGCTAATGTTTACAGAATGGCCTCGGTGTCCGGTTCTGTCCCGCCTGCCTTAGGGATCTTAACCTATTTACTTTGCGTAATAAACCTGGTAGGTACTTGACGTCAGCACCGTTTATGGATGAAAAGGGAAACCGTGGAGGCACAGGGAAGCCAGGCAACCTGGTTTAGGTGCCACAGCTGGCAAGTGGTGGAGCTGGGCCTCGAACCCTGGCGTGCTGGCTCCAGAGGCCTTGCCCTTCACCGCTGGACCCTGCCCTGTGCCGGCGGGGAGGAGGGGCGGCGAGGACCAGGGCCTGGCCGGGGTGAGGCGGGTCGAGCGGCGGAAGTGAAGGCGTCGCGCAGAAAGGTGTTCCCGTCCCCCAGGGTTCATGTAGTAGCTGTTCCGAGTCCTGTCGCCTGATTCCAGGTCTTTACAAAACACAGGGACGGCATTGCAGACGCGTGTTTCACCTCCGCTGCCTTAGCCTTCCCTTAGTGCTCCGTCCTCCCTGATGCTGTCCTTGGCGTTCAGCAGCCAGAGGTCGTGTCGCTTCTCTCCACGTCCGCGCTGTCCTCGGTTATCCCAGGGCCCTTTGCTGCCTGCATCCAGGACCTGCGGTCAGGGATGCCTGAGCCCTCGGCAAGGGGCTGCACGCTTTTCGTCCAGGAGGCCCGACCGGAGGCGTTTGCAGCTGTGTGCGCCACACATGGGCTCTCGAGAACTCTCCTTGGTTGCCCTGGTGGTGGTTGTCGTGTCTGCCTCTGTGGTGCCATAGACTGTAGCCCACCAGGCTCCTCTGTCCGTGGGATTTTCCAGGCGGAATAATGGAGTGGATTGGCCATTCCCTTGTCCAGGGGATCCTTCCCGCCCAGGGATTGAACCTGCATCTCTGCCTGGCAGGCGATTCTTTACCACTGAGTCACCTGGTAATTGCTGATAACCCTTTAAAAACAGAAAGACCACTCTTATCTCGGCCTGTCCTTGCCCTCTCTCCGCCATGGACGCGTCCCCTCACTTGTGTCCCCTCACTGGTCTCCTGGCTGTTCCGAGCACCCCCGGCCCCTGCTCTTCCTGCGCGGTCTCCCCTTGGATGGCTGGGCACGCCCTGGCTTCCTTCCTTCCGGCTTCTGTTCCCGTGTCTGCTTGCCGCAGAGGTCTTCCTTGACCCCCCTGTTGTAAGCAGCATCTCCCTGTCCCCTTTCGCAGCCTTCTTTTTCCTGCTTGGCTCTTATCACTCCTCACCTGCTCCCGTCCTGCTCACGGTTGGCGTCCTCTTTCTCAGAAGGTGAGTTCTGTGAAAGCAGGACTGTGGTCTGCCTTTATCCGCCACTGTGTCTCCAAGACCTGGGCCACTGTGTGTAACAGTCCACCAGGAAATACTTGTTCATGAGCTGAGCGAGTGGAACTCGCTTTTGTCGAGCAGTTGTGGCTCCTGCCTGCCTTTTGTACTTCCTCGAGGCAACCATGGTGAGTGTGATGTGGGCCCCCCCAGAATGGTTCTCGCGCTTGAACATGTGTGTGTGTGTGCCCACAAGCAATGCGTGGATCTGTTTTTTGGTTTAAAAACTATTAAAAATGGCATTGTGCTGCGTGCAGTGTTCTGCAGCTCCAGTTGGAGGCTGTCCACGCTGTTACATGGAGACCCTGCTTACGTGTTATTTCTCTCATCCCGCACTTGGACTGTCACCTTGGGTTTGTATCATTAGAAACAGCACTAAGGGGGTGCTCATCTCCATTTACGAGCGTGTGAAAGTTTCTCGCAAGTATCGCCGTTGTGGGTTATAGGTATGCTTTCTGTTTCCCCAGATGTTGGCAGGTTCCTTTCTCACTAGGTGTATTACAGTATTCTAATCAGCTCTTGCCATTTGTGAGACTTTTAAAATGTCTTGCCATCTCCTGGGTAAGAAAGGATGTGTTGTTTTAATCTGCATGGCTTTGCTAGATGTATTTTGGAGAATCAGAAAAAGGTACTGACAGCTTGGAGGTTAAAGGAGAAGGAACTGCAGAAGCCAAAGGTGACCCCTTGGTTTCCGGCTCTTGTGACCGAAGGTGGTGCTGCAGCTTCACGAGAAGGGCAAGTCTTGAGAGAAAACTGTTTGGAGGGTTCACCTGTTTCTTTCTTTCTTTCCTTTTTCTTTTTGGTCCAAAGTGTCATTATTTGGTCTCACTTTGGAAGGACAGTTTCTTTGGGTGTGCAGTTGTGGGTTAGCTGGTTAATTCCTTGCCATGCTTTGATGGGTCGAGTCATTGCTTTCTGCCTCCCAGCGCTCTGCTGAGCAGTCGGCTGTCTCAGGCTTGTCTTCTTGAGGGTGGTGTATCTCTCCTCTCCCCTTGGGCTGCTTTTTAAGATTTTTCTCTCTGCCTTTGGTTCTTAGTTGTGTCAGGTTTTTGTGCAGTGTCCAGAGGGGGTTTTCTTGGAATTGGTCCTTATTGGAATCAGTGGTGGTTCTTTTTGGTAGGGCAGTGACACGACTTATTCTTAAATTAGATTTGGAGAAGTCTTAGCGTCTGTCTCCACGTTCATTATTTTGACTGTATGTCCTGTCTCTTCTCCTCTGGGACACTAATTACCTCTTCACGTCCTTATATCTCTTTGACGTTTTTCCTATTCTTCATCCTTTTGATCTCTCCATGCTTCACTCTGTGTGATTTTCTCCTGACCTGCATTCCAGTGCATTAATCCTTTCTTCATCTCTGTCTAATCTGTGTTGCATTCTTAATTTCAGTCATTGCCCTTTTCAGTGTTCTTGATTTTTTTTTCGATACCAGTTTTCTGTGAAACACTTTCATCTTGTCAGTGACTTTCTGTATTAATCAGTTATAGGCATCTGATAAACATTTGAGCATCCTATGAATATATTCGTTGTCTGTTTCACCCTTGGTTTTCAGCCTGTGATCTTGATTCTAGATTGCCTGTTAAGCTCTAATTAAATTCTGGATGGTGGGTATGAAAAATGGTAGGGGTAGTTTGAGACTGTCTTCCTCTAGAGAGGCTTCTGGCAGGCAGTTAGGATAGGGAAGTTCTGCTTTAGAACCGCGAGGGTCGGTCCCCCTGTGGTTACCCCTCTCCTAGGGCATGGCTCTTAGTGGTTCCAGCTGCAAGCTCGGGGTGTTTACCAGCGCCTCTTCTGCTTGGCAGCCCCTGAGTTCTAATTTGGTCTCCCAGTCCCATCAGACTGCTGGAGATTCTGCTGACCTCAGATTCTCTACTGCTTGTCTCTGCCTAACTTCTTGGCCTGACACTCTCTGCCTGAATTGGCAAGTGTCTCGAGGAGGAAACTGCACCTTCTCTCTGGGATCTTGGCCTCCTAGGTCCTCTGATACCTTCAACACAGTTCTTACAACGTGCTCAGCTTTTTTAGTTGTTTTTTGGCAGAAGGGTTGTCTGCAACAAGTGGGTCAGGTTTTACTGGAAACAGAGTCTCAGGAGTTCCATTTTGGTGTTTAAAATCGGACCTGTTTGTGAGATGTCCTGGTAGAGATGGTAAGAAGATGCTTAGCTGTGTAATCTGCTAGGAAGATTTAAACTCATTTTAATTGATGGGGATGGATGAGTGAGATCACTTAGGAGAGAGAGTTGAGAGAGGAGGAAAATGCCAGGACTGAAGACAGCCCAATAAAGGAGACTGAGAAAGAGTAGCCAGCGAAGTCAAGCACATCCTGAAGGCTGTGTGGGGTTGCAGGGGGAGCGCTCGGAGCAGGAGCGGTGAGTGGCCAGCTGCAGTGGAGTGCAGTGAAGGCGCCCAGTCATTTGTCCAACTCTGCGACCCCACGGGCTGTCGTCTACCAAGCTTCTCCATCCATGGAGTTTTCCAGGCAGGAGTACTGGAGTGGGTTGCCGTCTCCTTCTCCAGGGGATCTTCCCAACCCAGGGATCGAGCGCCTTCTCCCGCATTGCAGGCAGACGCTTCACCGTCTGAGCCATCAGGGGAGCCCAGGCCTGAGTGAGAGGTGGACTGAAATGAGAGTGGGCACGTGTCTACAGGGTTTGATAACTTTAGACTGGAGAGGGCTAAAAGTGAACAGGAGAGATTTTACCTTGTGGAGGAGTCGCCTGGGCCGTGGCCCTTCCTAGAAGTTTGCTGTGTGATGAGAATAGAGGGAAAGCGAGGGGAGGGGAGCTTAGGATGAGAAAGGTAAGCATTTCTCAAGTAAATCCTGCTGATGGAGGACCAGCAGTAATCCATTAGGCGAGTTAGAGTAGTAACGCTGTTTGCACACTCCCACTCTTATTATAAATAACTTTGAGAGAGAGAAATTGTTTTCTTAAAGTTATTGGCACATCCTTCAGGAAGCAGGTTTATCAGTTTGTAATAGAGGATTGTTAAAACTTCTGAAGTGAAATGAAATGAAAAAATAGATTTTACCATAGTATCCCAAAAGCTGCATGAAGCATATTAAATATTTCAAACTTGTGGGGAAACAGTAAATCATTTAAATGAGAGTAGAAAAATACATGATTCTCCAGCCTGCTGTTTTTTTTCTTCCCTTGGCCATGTGGCCCGTGGGAGCCTAGTTCCCTGACTAGGGATTGAACTCGCACCCCTTGAGGTGGAAGCGTGGAGTCTTAGCCACTGGGTTGCCAGGGAAGTCCCTTCATCCTGATTTTGAAGTTAATCAAGCTTGTCAACTTTTTACAGTTAATGTCAGTCTCCCAGTCGACATGATAGAACTGACATGAGGTCCTGTCGTGTTTGGTAATGTGACTGCAGACAATTCAGCAAGTGTTTATTTTGGGTAAATGTCTTTCAGTTTTCTGT
This sequence comes from Aepyceros melampus, assembly GCA_006408695.1. Taxonomy (NCBI): domain Eukaryota; kingdom Metazoa; phylum Chordata; class Mammalia; order Artiodactyla; family Bovidae; genus Aepyceros; species Aepyceros melampus. Next base: position 276,400 of record SJXQ01001902.1, on the reverse strand, counting down.
AAATATTAGAAAAGACTCACCTGAGTCAATTCAGTTGGCTGAGAATATTTTGTGATTTACTTTGCTAGAGCAAATTTACTCTTTTCGCTGACTTAATGTCACCAGGATCACTGTTCAAATAGGGAGAAATAAGTTCCTGTCTTAAATCATAGCAGGGCAATTTTTAAAAATTACTGTTCTCTTCTTTGAGCAACTTATTCCTGTAATTAATAAAAACGGTAGTTTACTATAAAAAGTGGCAGTTTGCTATAAAACTGGGCATTTTAATGATAATTGGAAAGTATTTCCCAATATCTGGCTAATAGCGATTTTTTTTTTCCCGGTTTTCATCCAGATGTTTGGCAACATGTAGACACAGTCTTACTGCAGTTTTCAAATTCACTTTCATGGGAACATATAATATCCTCCGTTTATCTTGGACGGCAGAGGTTCCTTTTTCTCTGGACAGATGCGTATGAAACACATGCTCTTCAAGTGGAGTTTGTGGTCCTCTGAGAATTCTATGAAGGAGGAAATGGGTTGACCTATTTGGTTGCTATGAAGTAAAAACAATCTTGTTTTCTTTTTTTTTTTTTAGAGAACATCTGGGTTGCATTTATTTTACATTCTGGAAGTTCTTTAAAACCACAATTTGATAATATGAGGCTTCATTAAAGCAGTCGCTATTTAGCTATTTCTCTAGTTGATTTAGTGCTAGGGTGGCTGTGTAGACTTTTGAAAGTATTTAAAAAATTTTTGCTTTCTGTAACATGTAACTTTTAAATAACAACCCTTGATTTTAAACCAGAAAACAGGACCTAGACATTTTGGGGCAGCAGGGGAAGGGCAGGTCAACTGGGTTATTTCTCTGCTGCCCACCGCGTGCAGGCTGGCCGTCTGTAGGGCTCAGTTGGAGTCTGTCACAGCCCATTTTGCTCCATATCCCAATAAATCCTCCCTTTCTTCCTTGCTTAACAACCCTGATTTGCTTAAGCCTTCTAAACTGGTAAAGGTAATCCCGTTTTCCTTACTGATTGAAGGAAGGATATAGAAGCCAAGTTCACCATGAGCTGTGAGGGACAGTTTGCAGGGGGACTTTTTGGGAGACTGTTTTCCTTCTTGGAGGGAATACTCAAGGAAGAAACAGTTCCTCCTCTTGCCGTGGCCTTTGTCGGGCCCGGGTGGTGGCAACCGGTATTCACGGTACCCCTCAAATCTGTTCAGTTCTAGGCCCTCACACTGAGGATGATCTGCTGGGCTCTCGGCAGACTTGCTGGGTCCCACCCACCCAGGAGGGCCCTCTCCGCTCCTGTCTGCATGCATCCTGTCTCGTAGGACTGTAAATACCTGTCTTGTTTTGGGGCTGTGGAGAGGTGGCTGGAGCCAGGGGCTGCCAGGTCACCTGATGCTGGCTGGAGCAGCAGGTGAGTTTCATTCTCTTATTTATCAAGAGTAAGGATCTTGTCTTGGCCACTGAGGGCCCAGAGGAAACCTCATCTCTCTCCCACGTGTGTTTGTTGGGTGTATATATTTATCCCTTTAAGAACTGGGCTAGGTTATACTTTCTTTCTGAGATGAACACTTTCTCCTACATTGAATAAAACAAAATGTATTTTCACATGCTCGTAAATCCATTAACAGTTTCATTTGGCACATCCTTATGACTACATTTATTTTAACACAGGATTTTTTTTAAAACAACTCAGCAGTCAGAAGCGGCAGGCATCGGCCATTTAATATTCTGTTAGAAGACAGGACTTCCTTTGAGCTCTTCGGAGAGGAAATAAAGCGATCAAGAATGTCCTTTTCCAAGTTGCAGTAATTAGATTAAAATTTTTTTGAATTGAGACAGGCAGATGAGTTCATTTCTGTGTGTGTTAGAGTATGGGAAAGCGGGAGGATTTCAGTGACTTTTCAATGTTTGGCCTGTTCACACGATGAGGCCGTATTTCCCGAGTGTGGGAGGACAAGTGGCCACAGACTTTGAACAGTGTGTGATGCACTCAGAGGGCGAGAACCGTCTTGAGAATAAAATGATGCCTTTCATCGCCTGCGCAACAGGAATATTAATGTCGGGTGAGTGTTCTTCTGAAACATTGCCGGTCCCAAAGAATCACAGAGTGTCTGCCGTGGACTCCCCCAAGATGCGCCGTTTCTGGAGCTTGAGCCTTTTCATTGAAAATCGCGGTTAAGCTCTGTGCCCGTGAGACGTTACTGTGATATTTTTGACAAAAAGTCACATGCCTTCTTCCCTCCTTCCTCGGGTCAGACTGGTCCTGAGGGGCTCTGAATCTTGCTCGCGAGAACATTCTGTGGGTCCCACGCCCATCTGGCAGCCCCGGTGGTGGTTCTGCCTCCCAGATGCCCCGTTCTTTGGCCGGACGTGCCAAACATGATTATTATTATTTTTTAATCTGGAAAGAACATAAGCCAAGATGCTTCCCGGGGGCTCTGCTTTCCAGTGCTGAGGCGCTTGGCTTTCGGATTTCAGTCTCTGGGGCCTCCGGGGGCCTCCCTTCTGCCCCGTCCCCCAGAGGGGCATCCGAGGCCTGTGTCACGGTTTCTGCACAGAGCAGACTCGCCTGCATGTAACGCTGAGAAAGCCTTTCAGAAGAGTTCTGGCTGCTTCTCCATTTGAAATTGTATCTCCCTTTCTGTTGGTGAAAGTGTGTGTGTGTGTGTGTGTGTGTGTGTGTGTGTCAGTCGCTCAATTGTATCTCCCTTTCTGTTGGTGAATGTGTGTGTGTGTGTGTGTGTGTGTGTGTCAGTCGCTCAATTGTGTCCGACTCTGCAGCCCCACAGACTGTAGCCCTTCAGGCTCCTCAGTCCATGGAGTTCTCCAGGCAGGAATACTGGAGTGGGTTGCCATTCTCTTTTCCAGGGGTTTGTGAAAATCTGGGGGCAGGGTAAAAAGCATTGCACCCTTGAGAGGAAAGGCTGCTTCACCTGGTCCTTCCAGCGCCCAGATATCTGCAGCAGGCCTGCCCAGGAGCCCCGAGTCAGGGGTGCCCCCCGGCCCACTGCCCTCCGGGTGGGTGGTCGCTGGCCTCAGCTGTCTCCCTTCGGAGAGGGAATGCCTAGAAGCTTCTCTAATCTCATGAGCTTGGCCTGGGCAGTTTTATATTGGTTTTAGCAATCAGACAGATTGGCGACTGGGAATTTCAGCAACAGATTTGACAGGAGAACCATTTCCTTAATTAAAAGAGCTGTAAATTGACAGCTAGGGCCCATCCGCATTCACTAGTTAGAGATGAAAGACCAAGCTCCGGTGGTAAAAGCTAACCTGATCACCTTTCCTACCTGTTGGAGAGGGGAGTCTTTTAGTATAAACCCTTCATTTTGAGGCTGTTTCAGCATGTTTTATTGAAGCTGTTGTTCCCTAATATCCCTACACTCCCCCACCCCTCATCCATCCAGAGACCATTACTTTTATTGGAATCAGGGTGCCGTGGAGTGATTCAGCACTGTGGCGGGTGGCCTTCCTTGTCCTTGGCCACGCTTCCTCCTGGCCGGCTGTGTTGGGATGAACCACGCAACCGCTCCTGCACTGATAACCTCAGTCTCAGGGGATTGGAGAGGGCACCCCCCCCCCCGCCCCCCACCCTTCTCCCTTGTGAAATCTGGGCATTAAGAGTCCAGGGTTTGCCCGTTTGCTCCATCAGGTCAGCCGCTGAAGGATGTTTCTGACAGTTTCCCCAGTTTAAGGCAGAAGATAGTCAACTGTGGCGTCAGTGGTTGGTTCTGAGAATCTGAGTCTAGTAGGGAGGTTTGTTTAAACATTTGAACTGGTTATTTGCTGTTTACATTTTCAAGCAAATATCTGCAGCTGTGGTACCTCCAGCCTTGAGGCTTTGTGTCGATTACTTAATCTCCTTAAGTCTCAGTCTTCTCATATGTAAAATGGACATGAAAAAGCCCATGTGAAATTATGTCCTGAAAAATTAATAAAAAATCCCAATCACTAGGCATTTAAAGCCGTTAGTCATCAGAGAGGTCCGCCCCTTGCCCCCATTTACATTCACAGCAGAGCAGAGGGGCCGATCTCTGTGGGTTTGGGCTTAGGAATAACCGGTGATTGGCAGTACAATTATTGTTTCTTTTCTCTCTCAAGTTGGTATTTTAAAAACCTTTGAGTCTACAGAAAAGTTGGAATAGTGTTGTCAATATCCATGTGTCGTTAACCTCATTGCTAGCATTTTGCCACATTTGCCTTCTCTCTTAACACTGTTAATACTATCTTTCTTTCTTTCTTTTTTTTTTTTTGGCTAACCCATTTGAAAGTTGGAGAAGGCAATGGCACCCCACTCCAGTACTCTTGCCTGGAAAATCCCATGGACGGAGGAGCCTGGTGGGCTGCAGTCCATGGGGTCGCTAAGAGTCAGACATGACTGAGCGACTTCACTCTCTCTTTTCACTTTCATGCACTGGAGAAGGAAATGGCAACCCACTCCAGTGTTCTTGCCTGGAGAATCCTAGGGACGAGGGAGCCTCGTGGGTTGTTGTCTATGGGGTCGCACAGAGTCGGACACGACTGAAGCGACTTAGCAGCAGCAGCAGCAGCATTTGAAAGTAAGTTATGTATAATGTGACGCTTTATTCCTGGTACTCACCAGCATTCATCTCCCGAGGACAGTCTCCTGCTTCACCACAACTGTTGCCACACTTAAGGGGCCCAGCAGTCAGTCCACACTGCGCTTTCACGTGTCATTCAAATCCTGCTTTCCCCAGTTTGCTCCCACGTTGCCTGTGATAGCTACTTTTCTTACCTATCCAGATTCCCATCAGGGTTTACACTTCATATTTAGTTCTGTCTCCTCAGTCTTTGGAAAAAAAACAAAACAAAACAAAACAAAACAAAACAAAACCACTTTCTGGTTTTCTACAATGCCGTTTTAAGAGTCCAGGCTGGTTGCCTAATACCATTATTTGTATCCTGTAGTCTAGATGACATATGTATAAACAGAAGAGAGGAATGCTTTGGTTTCTTTCATGTCATTTAAAGAACTATATGTTAAAGTCATCTGCTTGATTCAAGGTCAAAACCACATTCATTTTTCTTGTTCTTTGGTAAATGTGGATCAGATTGGTAACCAAAAGGAGTTACTAACCGGCTCAGATGTCAGTGGAGTATGCGCGTGGGCGGACTTGGAACCAATGCACACAGTGGTTGGTTAGCCCACCCCCATATGGAGGTGATTAGTTATCTGGCTTAACATACTGAAGAATTTGTTTTAATATTTGGCCCTGGTTTCACAAAGAAACGAGCTTTAGAATTGGAAAACTTAGTAAGACAAACTATTTACATAACACAGAAGAGAAGTCTTTGCTGCCAGAACCTTGGAGGAAGAGCAGACCTTCCAGCTCTCAGGAACAAGTCTTTTTCTTCCTCTCTCCTTCCCTCTGCCCCTTCCTATTGGCTCTAAACGTTTGTAGACTTGAGCAGCTGAGGCTAATACAGGATCCAGCTGTAGCTTTTTCTGTTGTTGTTAGTATATCCGGTGATGATCATAGCACGCTCATTGTATGAAAATTCAATAAAGGAAAGGACAGGGTGGGGGGAAAAAATGACACTCTGCAGAAGTATTTGAGAGACAGTGACTAGTTCCAGGAGTCTCCCTGCCAGACCTGCCCTGGAGTGCTCCTTCTGTCTGCAAGGAGTCCAGCAGGCGTCTCGGTCCCTCCCTTTTAATCACGTTAGGTGAACAGCACGAAGCTGACCTGTTTTCAGCAGGGCAGGGACCCCTCAAAGTGCTGTTCATGCTCCCATGGAGAGGGCAGCAATCTGGGGAAAGAGTGGTGTTTTCTTTCCTTAGATCTGTTCCATAGAAGTCATGCTTAACTCATTTGCCAGAGAGCAAGTCATATAGTATCAGCAGTTCAGTAAAATTAGGTTTCAGATTTGCCTGTCCGCTTCCACATAATTCCTGTAAAAGCCCTCGTCCCTGATCAGCTCTGTCTTACACGTATTTGTCGCTTCAGTCGTGTCCGACTTTTTTGCAACCCCATGGACTATAGCCCACCAGGCTCCTCTGTCCATGGGATTCTCCAGGCAAGAATACTGGAGTGGGTTGCCATTTCCTTCTCCAGGGGATCTTCCTGACCCAGGGATCAAACCCAGGTCTCCTGCATCGCAGGCGGATTCTTTATGGTATGAGCCACCGCGTAACCTCACCCGGTAGCGGAAAATAGGTTTCCAAATAATAGTTTCTGTGATCAACGTAGTAATCATAAGACTGGTGATTTTCACATGCTGTGCATCTTGAACATTTTGTTCCTTTTTTTTTAATGTACGGAGGTCAGATTTCCCAGGTTTCTTCTGGTTGTAGCAGACGTCTTGTCCGGGGCAGTTCGAGACCCGCACGGCCTGTGAAGAAGTCCTGGGGTTCTGCGGTGACCGTCCAAGCTGTGGGCTCTGGACTTGACTTTCTGGGCAGGTGTCCTTGAAACTCTGTCCTCTGTTTTTAGATGATCTCTCTCTGTTTCTGAGGTTCAGGCATCAGTACTAAATATATTTATTATTTAGCATAGAAATATCGTCTAGTGTCTTAAGGCTGTGTAAACTTTATAAGAAAAATAAACCCGTGACACTTTAGTGGATGTAAGAAATGGGTGCTGCTTAAGAAATTGAAGAGCACGCTGCCCTGTCCCTCAGGCCCCTGCTGTGTCTGTACACGCTGGACAGTTCGGTCTCCTGGGTTGTCACAAGTTACTATTTTCTGCCTCCCACGGAGAGAAGCGTTTTTTTTAATGACCCTTCAAGAGGCTTCCCACAATCTCCTCTACCTCCGTCCTGCCCCAGTTTCAGTCAGGTTTTTGCTATTTTTTTAAACTTCCAGGCTCAGTGGTAAAGAACCCGCCTGCCAATGCAGGAGACGAGAGAGATGAGGTTCAATCCCTGAATCAGGAAGATCCCCTCGAGAAGGAAGTGGCAACCCCCCCATGCTCTTGCCTGGAGAATCCCATGGACAGAGGAGCCTGGCGGGCTGTAGTCCATGGGGTCGCGAGAGGGCCGGGCATGACTTGGCAGCTAAAGAAAGGAATGGTGTGGCAGCGTCTCAGGTTTGTGACGGATCGGCCCGCTGCCCGGTGTAGCACCAGAGAGCCTCTCCTGACGTGACTGATCCAATGAAGGTGTTACGCCACCTCCTCCTCTCTTTTTCTTTCAGAAACTGAACTGTGGTTTACATAATATTTTGTCATCCTTTTAAAAAAGTTTATTTTTTATTTTCATTCTGTTTAGGTTTTAAAATTTTTTCAAACTTTATGTTTTTCAAGTGTCCTGATTTTTTTTCCCTTTTTTAAAAAACTGAAGTATAGCTGATTAACTGTGTTTCCAGTATACAGCAGTGCGATTCAGTTATACATATATTAGTACACATTTTTTCATATCCTTTCCCAGCATGGTTTATCACAGGATGTTGAATAGAGCTCTCCTGCTCTACAGGAGGACTTTGTTGTTTCTTTTATAGATGCTAGTTTGTATCAGCTAATCCCAAGGTCCTAATTTATCCCTCTCTGCCACTCCCCCTCTTTGGTAACAACTTTGTTTTCTGTATCTGAAGAGTCACCCTTTTAGAGGCATACAATTCCATGGGTTTTAGTATATTCACAGAGTTATGCAGCCATCGTGTAATTTTAGAGCATGTCCATCGCCTGAAAGAGCGTGCCGTCTCTGTTGGCACAGGCCTCCCTCCTGGCCCCACTCTTCTGCCTCTGCCGCCGTGGACCTGCCTGTTCTGGACGTTTCGTGGCCGTGGCCGTCTGCGTTTGGCTTCCTCCTCTGAGCAGGTCCCTCTGAGCTGTAGCACGATCCCATTTCCCGAGCTCATCCACACCCTGAATGATTCAGCCTGGAACGCCTGCGCTCTGTCTGGGGGTGCCGGGGGCCTGGATTGGCTGGAGAGATTTACTCACCTCTGTCACGTGGTTGAAGTGTGGTTTGTGTGCTGCCTTGAAGGTTTTTAAGTTGGCGTCTGTTTTCTTCCCATTGAGAAAGCTGAAGTTTATTTTCGACATTTTTATTTGAAGAAGGGCGACAGTGAAGGCTTGCTGTCCTCAAGCCTCGGTTTAGAATGTTTGTAATGCTCTGCGTGGTTGCCTCAGAGCAGAACCAGGTCGTCGGTAGAAGATTTTTACGCTGGAAACCAACATACGGGTATAAGAAGCTGACTTTTCCAGTGAGCTGTACTGAAATGTGTTAACGGAAGCACAGAGAATCTCCCAGTGGGGATCCAGTGAGACTTAGCAAGTGCGATCCCAGCGGCGGACGCCTGAGACCAGACTTCTGTCCTCTGTTCACCCCCACATGCATGTTAACTCACTTCAGTCGTGTCCGGCCCTCTGCCACCCTTTGGACCAGGCTCCTCCATCCTAGGATTCTCCAGGCAAGAAGTACTGGAGTGGGTTGCCATGCCCTCCTCCACGACATTTTCCCAACTCAAGGATCGAACCCACATCTCTTGAGTTTCCCGCATTGGCAGGCAGGGTCTTTACCACTAACACCACCTGGGAAGCCCCTCTTCACCCTGAGATCCCAGCAAACAATCAAAAAGGAGGCAATAGGAAACTCAGAGCAGCAGAGTGGGAGAGGGACCTTTTACCAGAGGAGAGTTTTCTACAGACCTTTGAAAGAGACAAGAAGTTGGAACCTTTCAACAAGAAGATGAAAACCGGATGCAGGTTGAGAGTGAGCAGAAGGGCTCCCGGGCCGCCCCTGGGCTGAGCGAGTGTGGTCGTGGATGTGGTCGAGGACTCAGGCTGTCCCCTGAGGGTGCACCTTCTCTTATCCCGACCAGGGGTCAAAGCCGGGCCAATAGCTGTCAAAGTGCCTCACTGCTGGACCACCGGGAATTCCCACCTCTCCCTTCTTGTTTTGAGGCCAAAGCACTTTGCCATGAGGCAAACGTTTCTTCATGGAGATGGAATTCTTGGGGAAGAATGGGGGCTCCCGGAGTAGGTACCAGCACCCAACTGGAGCTTAGTCCCCCACTGTGTGATGGGGGCTTTTCATCCCAAAGTGAAGCCTGCCAGGGACTGAACACAGTGAATCTTCCCATTCAGGATGCAAGTCGAGGAGGGAAGGTACCTAACCCAGTGCGAGACGAAGCCGCACAGCCGCGTCTTACTTGTAAATATGTCCAGACGGATGGGGAAAAAACACCGTGAAAGAGAAAATGTAATACAGAATTTTTATGGAGAGAGTAACTGCCTCCCAAAGGAGGAGGATTCAGAAGCTAGAATCCTTGAGAAGAGGATCATTGGAAACTTGAAGGAAGGTGGGACTTGAGCACTGGGGTTTGACTTCCGGCCTCCCCTCCCTGTTGGGTCACTAGGTTCTGATGGAAGTGATGGAAGAGAGAAAAAATAGCTGAAAAGCCGAATGGTGAGAATTGAAATCAGGGTGAAGAGATCCCAGGGGCTGACTCCTGACTGCTTCTCAAGGGCTCGGTGCAGGGTTAGAAGTGAAAGAGGATGTGCTCTCGGCTCTGCCGATTGCAAGAACAGGGAGAGTGAGGCTGCAGGGCCGCAGGCACAGGGTTGGGGGTCCCCGCACAGCCTTGGTGTTGGGAGCAGCTGGAGGCAGTCGCGCGCCGCCCCCCCCCCCCCGCCGGTGCAGTGGGAGCACCCCAACTCTCCGGAGCAGAAGCCGTGCCAGATGGAGAGTGATGTACAGAAACTAGGTCACAGAAGCGGCACGATGGATTCACGGAGAAGCGGGACCACTCGCGAATGGGTGACGCGACTCGGTGTGCCTCGGCCCTTCAGCTCACAAACAGATCTGGAAGGAAAAAAAAGCCCACCAAACTCAGCTTCCTAAGCAGTACCAGCCATCGTTTTGAGGGCAAATCGCACCTGAATATCCTTGTTCCATGATAAGTAAAAAGCAAAAGAAGCAACATGTTGCCAGGATAAAATAAGCGACAGTGAGACTTCTTGAGGCAGAGGAAAAGGTAATTTTTGAGGAAGACTAATTATAGAAACTGTAAGTCAATTTCAGTTTCAATCTGCTTTGTGCTTTTTTTTTTTTTTAATAAAATTCAATTTAAATAAAATTCACGGAAGATTCTGAAATAAGGTGATTGAAAGAGGAGATAAGGCAGATAAAGTGAAATGAATGAGCTGAGAGGAAGAGACCTTAATGATACTAAATGCATTTGCAGGAAGAACATCATTCCAATGTAGCAAGTTAATCAGTGCTCCGATCTAAATAAGTTGTTCCTGAGGAAGCGACCCAAACCAGCAGAACCAGAAGCAGTAATCAGAGATACAATGGAAAACCGTATCTTTGAGCTGAAAAAACAACAGCTGCTTCTGTGTATTGAAAGGGCTCATTCTGCTAAGATGAAATTAGTGGAAAGAGCAACTGTGCTTGTGAAAGTTTTAGATCTCAAAGATAAAATACAGCACGCCAGCCAGTCAGAAAGGGGGCTGGGGGAGGTTACTTAACAAGGAAGAATCAGATGACTTTAGGCTTTACTGTAACGTTGCCAGAAGATAGACTGGAGGGTAAGAGTTTTGTGGCTGAAAGATTGTAACTAAGAATTAAATAATTACACTAATTGCTGTTCATTTGTGAGGGCAACAAACAGATGTTCTGTGAAGGTACAGAAGTCAGGCCTAGCACCCTGCCTTCTGCTGGAGCTCACCCTGCTTTTGCTCTTAAGAATTATGAGGGCCAGCACATTTCCTTAGGCTTTAAGGAGCTTTTTTTTTTGTCTGCTGCTACCTGGACCGAATATCTTCCTAATAGACCAGCTGTGAATTTTTCTTGGTGTGGGGGGGCACTTTTTCAAAGATATATTCCAATCTACTAAAAGGTTACTTAGAATAACTTAGGAAGGAGAAAATTGTGATTTATATTGATAATATGATTTATAATGTGATTTATAATAAAATGGACATGGAATTGAAATCATGTAAACATAAGTTTAAGTGTATGTGATTATAGATTTGGTTACAAATCAAAATTCAATGTCATAAGTCTTGCATAAGTCTTTCATGTAATGAAAAAAAAAAAAAAACTCCACAGTAATTCAGTAATAATGGCAGCAATAATAAAGGTGGGTTGAACTCTAACAGAAGCCAAGAAGTAGGTGATGAGGGAGTTAGGGAGATTGTGACAAAGTAAACGTCCTGCCTTTTCCTCTTCCTGTTTCATTTTTGATCTTGAAAAGTAGAAAAATATAGTTAGTAGTGTGATTTAAAGACAAATAGCTTCAAGTAACATCTAGAATATTTGAAGTAGGATATATGCATTCCACATCACTAGAGGGAGAAAAATACGGGTAAATGTAATTCATGGGATAGGGTCAGGTTATGTGGGATCCAGGAACGGGGGAGCTGGTGGGCTGCCATCTCTGGGGTTGCACAGAGTACCTGGTGGGCTGCCATCTCTGGGGTTACACAGAGTGCCTGGTGGGCTGCCATCTATGGGGTTGCACAGAGTGCCTGGTGGGCTGCCATCTATGGGGTTGCACAGAGTCAGACACGACGGAAGCGACTTAGCAGCAGCAGCAGCAGTTCCCTGACTGGGGATCAAACCTGTGCACTCTGGATTGCCAAGGAATTCCCAGTCGAGTTTTGTTTTTGTTACTGGCTTTTAAAATTTATTTAGAGGAGAATTACCTGCTTTTCTTCTGCCCACATATGGGAAAATCTTTAAGAAGTAAATGCCTTTTTGGGGGTAGGGGTTAGTGGGAGAGTATCCCTTCTGTGGAATGTATCTGTTTAGAAATTTAGATGCTCCGTGACTCATCCCCGTGCTATTTTGAGATGTTTTTGGACAGATCTTTAGGAAGGTCTTTGAGGCAGAAAGGACTGGGGAAGAGGGGTGGTGTGATCGGAGGTGGGGAGGTGGGTCTCGTGTGGCAGCGGCTCCCTCTAGACACGGTTTCCCAGAGGTTCGCCTTCCCAGGGCGGCGAGGACCACGAGGAGAAAAGAGATAGCCCAGTGAACTGCCCCATCCGAACGTCCTTGGCCAGCTGGGGAGGAGCGGCTTTTGTGGGACATGAAACTCATCATTTGGAACACCCTCTTCAAGAAACATAGCACAGAATTGAGTATCAAAGCGAAATTGTTTACACTGAGAAAGAAGTCATAACTTAGAAATTTTAGAAAGCTTAGAAAACCACAAACAAGTTAAAACTCAGACAAATCCCACAGTTCTTTTCTGTGCTTGCCACAACTTTATACTTCTCCCTACATTTTTGGTTGCCTACTCTAGCTAATTGATAACTTCTGCACATAACAATAATGTTGTATTTTACTGAAAAAAGGAGTAACAAGATCATTCAGTCTTTCCCCCTAGGATGGTTGAATGAAAAATTTAAATTACTGATAATTTAGGAAAGTTTCTTTCAAGATTTTGACCATTGAAAGTTTTTAAGTTTTCATTGTAATACAAGAATTTTTTTTTGACATTTCGAAGCTTTTTCCAGTCTTTTCTTTCTTTCAGTTTCTGGGTTTGAATTTTATCAGGTTACTTATTCATATATTTGAGTTTTTGATTGATGAAATGTTCTGAAAAACATACCAAGTCGTTCTAAAGGTAATGCAGGTACAAATGCAGTAGGAATGCATGGAAACGTTCCCACCAAGTTGTGTTGAGTTACGTAGTTGAATCATGAGCTGGTTTAGAATTCTGTCACCTGAAACCACGTTTCCTCGGGCTGTCGCTTAGATGGTAGCCTGTGTGCTGCTTTGTCTGTGGAGTCTGACACTGCCAGGATGCACCAGGTTGACTGTGGTTCGCTGGGCGGCATCAGGCATGCATGTTCAACACAGACTTACCTGCTAATTCCAGACTGCAGGTGTAGAAACCTGTACGCGTTGGAATTCTCACAGATTGTTTTTCATGGTAGACACCTAAGAAGAAAAAAATGTACTTGTGACTTGGGGTAATCGTCAAGTGTATTCCTAACAGGAGAGCATTTCCATTTTGATTAGACTTCAGTGTTAGAATCAAGTCTGCTTTATCCGCAGCATCCTCGGGATGTCCCCAGTGATCCACTGGTTAGACTCCCCCACTCTCCCTGCTGAGGGCAGGGATGTGTTCTGTCCCTGGTCAGGCAACTAAAATCCCATAAAATGCAGGGCAAGGCCAAAAAAAAAAAAAAAGGTACGTATCCAGTGATGGGAACTACTTTCCACAGACTGCCTTCTGACTGGGTGCAGTTCCCACCTCACTTCTCCTCCACTGCCCTCCCCCTCTCAGGCACCGAGAAGCCTGCCTGTAGTAAAGACCCCTCTGCCTGGCGCCCGCCGTCCACTCTTCCATCAGGTAAGGAGCCTCTGGTGTCTGTCAGCCCTCGGATCACATGTCCTGCCACGTGATCCGCAGGCATGGCCGAGAGCCACCTGAAGTATCCCAGGAACCCGAACCACGTGCATCCCCAGCTGAGCCTCCTCCTAGGGGTCCTCAAGTTTTGCAAATTGATTTGAGAGAGAAATTTCCACAAGTGGGATTCTGGATCCAAAAGGAAAATGCATCTGAGAGGCTGGTAGAGGTTACCAGACTTGCTTCCACACCTGTTTGCTATTTTTAACTCCCACCAACCACGTGGGAGACCTCAGGAGCCCCCCAGCCTCATCCACAGAGAACACCAGCCAGCCTGTGGGTCTGCGCCGCCCGACGGTCAGAAATGGAACCTTAGTTTAGTTTCCATTTGCTTGCCTCTCATTGTGTGCCTGTTTGTCCGCTGGGTTATTGATCGTTTCCTTCTCAACTTCTAGAAGGTCTGTCTTTGTTCGGGCCATTCGTTCCCATGATCTGCAAATGTTGTCTCCCACTTTGCTGATTCTGTTTTGACTCCTTATGACATTTTGTTGGCTTGTTTGCTGTCATGAAGAAAATCTTATTTTTTAGCGTAGCCAAATTTTTTTTTTCCTTTTGTGGCTTCTTAATTTTGAGTCATACTTAGAAATGACTTCCCCATTCAAAAGCGTGCATCTGAATTCTATTTCATAGTCTCCCTCTCTACATTTAAGTCTTTGAGCTGCTCAGCGTTGCTTTTGGCATATGATGTGAAGTGTGCATACGCTCCCCCCTCAGAGAACTTATTTTGTCCCCATTTATTAAAAAGTTCATCTTTACCTTGTCATAAGCTAAGTTTCCATCTGATTTGAGTCCTTCTAGACTTAACTGTTCTGTCCTCTTGGTCTGTCTGTCTGTTAGTACTGCCCAATTTTCCTTCCTTGTTGGCTGTGGTGTTTTAACATTGCTTACGGTCGTTTCTTCCCCTTTTCATTTTTCTTTTCAGAGTTTTCCTGGCCCTTTTTCTTTGCTTGTTTTTTTCCCCTTATGATCTTTACAATCTGCTTGTCTACAGCAGAAAACAGCTGTCACTTTGAGATGGCGTCAGATTTATAGATCATCTTGGAGAGTATGACATGTTTCTGATGTTGCATCTTTATATCCAGAAACATGATACGTCTTCTCATTTAAGTCCGTAAGGTCATGCAAGAATGTGTTAAAGTTTTCCTTCCACTTACACACGTTTCACACATTTATTAAATTTATTTCTGTACGTTCGATGTTTTATTGCTCTCTCAATTGAGGTGTTCTCCCCAATTTGTTTCCATTTTATTATCTAACTAGTTATTGTTGGGATTTAGGTAAGCTGTTGATTTCTGTGTATCAACATTTTGTGTCTCACTAGCTTACCAAATTACTGTTTCTAGACACGCCGAGTTTTGGTTGGTTCTCTTAGATTCTCTACTTCCACGGTTATTTCTTTGGCGAGTGATCATTTTATCTGTTCTCCAGATTTTATTCCTGTGATTTTAGTCTCCTGTCCATTTGCATTGGCCCAGAGTCCTATTTTGAAACTGTGCGTTTTGAGATGCTAGTGAGGCCTCCATAAGGACGAGGAGGAGGCGTGGGTTTGAAGCTGAGGAGACAGATAATAGGGCTGGGAATCATATTTGCAAGTCATTAACCGAAGACTTTGGGAGCAAGTGCAGTGGGGAATGGGGACAAAGCTGGAGACAAATGGTGACAACTTGTGGGCGATGATGGGCAGAGACCGAGAGCCCGGGCGGGGAGGGCTGGCTGGCTCTCTCTTGTTTTCCTCTCGTCTTAAGTAGACTTTATTTTTAGAGCAGTTTTAGGTTCAGAACAAAACTGAGCAGAAATTTCAGAGGTTTGAGTGTGCCTGCTGCCTCTCCGCCCCTGCCACGGGCAGCGCCTCCGGGAGTGATCGGCTGCGGCGGCGCCCTGGCAGGGCTCAGGCCACCTCGGGCCCGCTCTGGCGCGGGGCACCCTGTGGGTCTGGGCGCAGGTCTGGTGCCTGTGCCCATCCTGGTGTCCCGCGCAGCCGCTTCACCAAAGGCTTCCTTTGAGTTTCCTCCTGCTTTCTCAGTGCGCTTGCCCACACTGTGGGCTGTTTACAGTGCGCTGCGCTTTGTGTTTTCTTTACTAAGCACACGGCTCTGCCTCGCCTTTGTTGAACTCCATCTTGTTCATTAGCAGTGTTTCTTTAATCTTTCGCTATTTTCCCCTCAGCCCTTTTATTCTTTCTAAAAGCGAAGTAAACAAGTTCCTTGGGTGGGAATTGTTCAAACAGTTACCTGCGGGGGAACTGTGCCTGAACGGCGGCCCGAGGGCACTTGCTTCCTTTTGGTGACAGATAAGCAATAAAATACATATTTAGGATTCAGTGTTTGTTTGTTTTAATGGACCTGAACTTAAAAAGCAATTCCTTTAAAAAGAAAACAGCTTTAAAAAAATACAACTGGTTCCTAGAACGTTAATAGTTCATTCTTCTTCTGGTTGGTACAAGCTGTGTAGTCATCTTGAGTGATAACTGTCGGCAGAGGAGACTCGTGGGGTCAGGGTCGGAAGGTTGTCTGAGGTATTTAAGATGTATTTTCTCCTGTGTCACAGTGAGGGAAGGCCGTGGTGACGCTGTCACTGTCCTCGCAGCTCAGTATCGCGGCCAGCGGGGGTGCGGGCCGCATTCCGGAGAGTGGAACAGACACCCATGCACGTGGCTGAATCTCGGAGGGTTTCCACCCTTGCCATCCCTGCAGGTTGGCCAACTTGGGAGACTGTGTAGACGAGATGAAGATCAGTGTATACATACGCTGCCATCTGTGGTGTGGTGTCTTAGCTTTTGGTGGGTTTCATACGTGGTAGGAGACCACCATGTGTGAGGAGGAGAGTGGGGGCCTCGATGAGGGCACCCGGAGCCCAGGACGAGCGCCAGTGGCCCCGCCGTGGGGGGCCTGGCCTTGGGGGTGAGCGTTCTGGCCACAGGGACCAGGGCCGACCCGTGGAATGAGTGGTGCCTCAGCCTGGGGGAACGAGTGAGTGGTCCTCCTGCCAGGGGGACACGTGCCCGTGGCGGCAGGGAAGCGCGCTGAGCCTAGGGGCTGAGTTGGGGAGAGGCTGGAACCACTGCCAGGACCAGAGGCGAGCCGCTGCACGGCTCCCGGGAGGCTCTGGTTCCTGTGCTGGGTTGGTGGGGAAGAACCGTCAGTGATGGCACGCCCTTGTTCTGCCCGCAGATCTCCCCAGCCCTCCTACTCCTGAGCACGAGGAGGTCCCGCATCCCCTTCAGGATGGCCCTGCTGGACCCCGGGCTCGTCCCGCAGCCAGGCCGGGAGCCGGAGGGGGTGCGGTCCGTGGGCACTGAACACGCGGCTGGCCCTCCCTGCACACAGCTGCGTGGTGGGGCCGCTGGGCCCCCGAGCTCCTGGTCTTCAAGCCAAGCTGTGCTGAAACCAGCCCCCTCCTTGAGCGCCGGCCGTGGTGTTAAGCCCCTGACGGTGTCCTCCTCGTGGGGGCTTGAGGTGTCTCCTGCTGGCTGACCTGTGCGATCAGGCTCCCTGAGAACTTCCAACACGAGGGATGAGGGCCTCTCTGCTTTGCCTCCAGGAGGTCCCTTGGCCCAGATGCAGAGTGGACCCGTGGCATCTGAGTTCCTGGAAAGGCAGACCTTAGTCAGGACCCAGGAGTCACATGTGTCCTCTTCCCAGGGCGGTGGGCAGCCGTCCTGTCTGGTAATTGCATCCTGGGGACTGGATGCGGCCCTCGCTGGCAGCTCTGCAGCACAGGAGCCCCCACCCCGGGCTCCTGCGGCACA
>SJXQ01001902.1:234889-259156 GCA_006408695.1 Aepyceros melampus | reverse complement strand
CACATGGTTGGAGGGGAGGGTGGGCACGCTGACCAGCTGGGTGATGTAGGAAGATAACTGCGTGCCTTATATTTACACCAGCGAGGAGCTCTTGAAATAGGGTACCCGCTGGGACTAGAGAGGAAGAGACAGGCTTACTGTCTTAAACAGAACCAGCACTTGACATGGAGGCGGGGTTGGCAGGACTTGGTGACCTCTTGGGTGGAGGTCAGAGAGAACTAGCGCACTGCCCAGTGAAGAGCTGAGTCAGGCAAGCGGGGCGAGCCGAATGCGTGGAGTTCGGGGTGCGGGGTGGTGGGGTGGCTTTGGTCACGGTGGTGTGTGTCTGTGACGTCCCGATTGGGACGTCCGGCAGGCAGTTGAGTATCCCAGGGCAGCCCACGCCCCGCTGACGTATAGCACTGAGCTGTCAGGAGACACGGGGGTGCTGGGCGCCCGAGGGCCGAGGTTGCAGGGAGCAGCCTTGTGTGGGGAGCTTGGGGAGGGGAGAATCCAGGGTGGCAGAGTGAGGATGGAGGCAGCAGGGCGCGGGTTCGAGTGACCAGAGGCAATGGTTGGGAAGACACCAGGGAGGGCACAGAACCTGCGGGAGCCCGAGAGCCCCGCGTGGAAGGCCAGCCGCGGCTGGAGGAGGCCGGGCCACAGAGACCCCTGCCTGGGCAGGTACCCACGGGTGCTGCTGCCACCCCCCGGGTCCTGGCCACTGATGGCACTGGCGAGCCGTCTCTAAACTTCGGGAGCACGCTCTGTGAGCTGGAGCCCTGTGCAGGGACAGCTCGCAAAGGCTCCGTGGGTTCCCTGATGGCAGGGGCTCCTCACGACAGGCTGGAGGCAGGCTGGGAGGGTCGGCAGGCACTGCGCTCCTGGTGGGCTTAGCAGGGGCAGGAGCAGCAACTGGGAGGATAAATGGCCAGGGAGGAAGGAGACCCCTGTGCCCCGGGGCCCGGCGGTCAGGGCCGGAGTGCACTCAACCCCTGGGGGCTTATGGCCGCCTCTGCAGCCTGGACTCCCAGGGCCTGCCTTGTCTGGTTGTGGGTTCACCAAGGTCGGAGGACTGATTCGCCTCCTGGTTTGTGGTACAAGTGTAGGAATGCGCTTGTCTCTGGGTTGAATTAAAGGGTGATTGAGTTTATCCAGGAGTGGGCTTGGCAGTGGGTCTGGTGGAAGGGCTGAAAAGGAAAGAAGTTATTAGAAAGGTGCGTCTTTGCGCTGAGCAGGGCACGTGGGACCTGGAGCGTGTGGAGAGACCAGGAGACAAGGGCGTTTAGTGAAGGCAGGCGGCAGAGGAGAGCGGAGCGCCCAGGTTGTTGGGTCAAAGTCAGAGGAGAACCTGAGAGGGAGAATCGGGAAGAGGGCTTGTTGGGGGCGTCTCAGGACAACAGTGACGTGTCCTCAAGGCCTTCATGAAGGGGAGGTTGGTTCCTGTCTTGGGGCTACAGACTGTGAAGGCATTCCATCCCCTCCTGGTAAAACAGGCAAGGAGGGCTGTGTCCTTTGGGTGCAGAGGCGGAGCTGCCTGCTGGCCCCCGGGGTCCGGCTTGGTGAGACCTGAGGGTGAGGGTGTGTGCAGTGGGCATCAGCAGTCCCCGTGGAGGGATGGGGCATCTGGCTAGGTCCCGATGCTCTTAAACTGCCCCCTTCGTGGGTCGACTGTGAACATACAGCAGTTTTCCATTATGAACGGGCTCCCCACCTGGGAGCTGGTGTAGTGATCATATTAATTCTAGTATCTGCCTGTCCCCTGGGATAGGTCCATAGTTAACCTCTGAACTGACCAGTCAGCATGAAAGTGATGAACAGTCATATTTCTTACTGTAAATGGATAATCGGGCATGCCGATTTGAAGCATAAATTGCTCGAGTGTGACTCCTGTGTTGGAGGACCTGAGAGGCGGGCCCACTCCTGGCACATAAGCAAGTCCAGCTTCTGGGCTGCAGGGGCCATCTGGCTGCGAGCACCCCTGGGTGAGGTCACTGGTGGGAGGGTGCCCCTCTGCGAAACGCTGTCACCGGGTCCCATGAAGTCTGAGCAGGGCTCCCACTTCTGCAGAGCCCTGAGTCCCTGCTCTACGGGGCCCCCTGTCCAGAACGCCTTTCAGTCTGGCTCTGTCCCGTTCAGCTTCCAGGGCATTTGGGCAGGTCCTGAGGCCCTTAACTTGTCTCCCTCCCAGTTCAGCTTCTTGGGCACACAGCAGTTCTCCATTATAAGCAGGCCTCCTCCCAGCCCTCTCTAACCCTCAGTCTACAGTTCCTGCTGTTCTCTCTCTTCCCTCGTGGAACTACTGTCACTGTTCTAATAATAATAACGTGTGTGTGTGTAGGGGCGGAGTGGCACCTCATTGGACAGAATATGTGAGCCGAGCGGAGGCCTGTGGTCTTGTTCATGTGTGTGGCCCCTAGTGCAGCAGTCCCTGCTCCGGGCAGGTGTTGAGTAGTGTTTGTTCAGTGAGTAGAGCTCTGGGTGTGGGGGGTACAGGTGGGAGGGCGGAGACCTCAAGAGGAACTCGGGGAGTGAGGCGAAACCCCGCCGAAGGTCGTGGGGGCAGGTGCCTCTGAAGCGTGGAATAACATCATCGATTTTCTTTTTTCTGATTGTAAAAGTATAAACTCCTAAAAAAAAAAAAATCCAGAAAATTACAAAGAGGAGAAGGAAAGCCATCTATAATTTTCCCACGATCCCCATTTTGGTTTGTGTAGCTTGTGTTCTGTGAGTGAGTATATATATTTTTCAGAACACAACACAATTGCATACACTTATGGTTTCCTACCCAGCTCTTCTCATTTAATTACGTCGTAGACATCCTTCCGTGTCAGCGAGATCCACGTTGGATGGGCTGCGTGGTATGGTCGTTGGAATACAAGCCTGTCTCCTGTTGCAATTGCGTAGATTACATTGGGTTTTTTCCTTGGTCATGTAAATTGCACTGTGATGAACAGTCTTCAGATTGTCATTTCAGTCCTCCAAGACAGAACCTTCCTTGAGTCTGGTGGCGGGTGGAGTAGAATGCAAACTGGGCTCCAAGCATTTCTTTTTGACCTGTTCTGTCTCCTTTGCATGAGTCACTTGTGCCCTCTGTAGAGCCAGAAATCCCCCCAAAAGTTCCCCTCTCCCTCGAGAAGAAGGGGAATAGGTATTTTAGCTTTAGGTGCCTGAGGCTCTGCTTGAAGGAGGAGAAACGCATTGTGAGGCCCTCTCTAGGTGAAGGATGCTAATAGTTAACCGGTAGAATCTCAGTAACAGCAGCAGTGGTTCTGGTGGTCGGTTATTAATTGTCCACAACATACCCCGTGTTGCATGCGGCACTTTGTGTTTGGGGTAGGAGCTCCTCGGTTCTCTCAACAGTCCTTGAGATCGGTGCTACTGGCCCCATCGTACAGATGAGGAAACCGAGGGCTGACCAGGCGGTGCTGAGCCGTGGCCCCCGCAGTTGTGTGCTCCTGGGGTCTGCCCTGGCAACTGCGCTCCCCTCGGTGCCTCTCAGGAACATGAGCTCACCTGGCGGCCCTGAGAGGTAGTTTCTCTGTAAAGTGACATTAAAAAGACTTTAAAGACACCCTGTCTGTAAAAAGAGAAGCAGAAGTGTTTTAACATCTGAGGGAGCATATTTAAAATGCAGGTGTGGCTGATTCTGTCTGTCTGGCTGCAGAAGCGGCGAGGGAGAGCAGGGCCGTCCGGCGCCCGGCCGCGCGTTTCCTCCTGGGTCCCCCCGCGCTCTCTCTGGCTCGGGCCGCTTTCACCTTCCGTTCCTCCTGTCTGCACTGTAGCTGGACAGCTGCTGGACATCTGTTGCTGAGGATGTGGTGCGTGGATGTGCCAGCGGCTCTGATCCGCCTGGTATCGGCACCGGGAGCCGAAGGGTCTCCATGGGCGCTGGGCTGCGTCTTCTGTTCCCCGAGTCACCCCAGCCTCAGGCGCTCCTGTCGCCCTTAAAGATGTCTGACAAAGTTAAGGGCCTTTCTCCCATCGCAGGAATAGAGGAAAAGATGGGACAAAGTGGAAGGAAATCTCCCATTAAAAAAGGGGCGGAATTTACATTCTTGAACACAGTGTTCTCCAATGCAAGGGAATCCTCTGTGGATCTGGGCTGCGGAGGGGTGGCCGAGGGGGAGAGGGGCCCGGGCTTCCAGAAGCTAAAATGTTAAAGTTGAGCATGGCTTGGATGCAGATAAGAAGTTCTTTTGCCTCCTCGACTTGCTTTACAACCCTCATTTTTCATTTTTAAGGTCATCTGGGGGCAGTCTCTCCACTCGAGCCCGGCTCTTTCAGTGTGGCCTGACCCCCGAGTCCACGCCTCCCACACAGCTTGAGAACTCGATTCTTTGTTCACAAAGACTTCTTTCCAACCCCCTTCCTCCCCTCAAAATACTCCATATTTGGAGCTGAGTCTTCTGAACCAGAGCATGGCCAGAGGACACATACTTGTGTTCTTCTGTCCCGTAGACACGGAAAAGTCTGCTCCTCAAAGCACGTGTGTATGAACATGGAAATGTCCCTCCAAGCTCGGGGCCCACGGTTTTAGGAATGTGCCAAGCTGTATGACCTATATGATGTTTATCTCTGAAACTGAAAAGGTGAGCAGCGGTGGTGTGAGACAGTAAAGGGGGCTGGAGAACCAAGACTACAGGCCCTTAGACCGCTGTTCTGTGAGCCTGGGGTTAGCAGTTAAACCCTGAAATGGAGACGTAAAATAAGGGAAGCTTCACATTTTTACATTGATTGTTACATAATTTTTTTTTTTTTAATAGGAGAATCTGAGTCAGAATGAGCCTGAGCCGTGGTCTGGTTTTTGAAATCAGCCCCACCTCCCACATTCTTCTGATTAAAGACACAGAGCCGAAGCAAGTCAGCGGCTCTCATTCTCCAGGAAGCTAGAGTTTTTATCCCCTGGTTCAGCCGGGGTTCTGTAAGGTTACTTGTTCACACACAGTGGAATTTTCTGCCGGTCAGTCTCAGAAACATTTGCAGTAAAGTTTACGAGATGATGTTGTCTTGGAAGACGCACAAAGACTCTGACAGCCCGTTTGCGGGGAGAACTACAAATCTGCTAATTATTGGAAACTTAGTTGATGTCAGTGCTCCTTCCCTCTGGAAGCCCCGTGGAGCCGCGTGGTCGGAGGCAGCGTCTGCGATGGCTGCGCCCGTGTCTTGGCCCGTCCTTGTTGGGAGCGCTTCCAGGTCTGCTGAGCGTTGTAGGTTTCTGCCAGAGATCCCTTGCCGAGGTTAAGAAATCTTCTATTCTTAGTTTACTGCATTTTTTTTTTTAATCAGGAAGGGCTGTTGAATTTTATCAAGTGCTGTTTTTCCGTCTGTTTGAGATGGTCATGTGTTTTCCATTAGGCGCCTTTCTGTACTGTTCAACTTTCTCAAAAAACCGTTTGCACATAGTACATCCACTCACCTGAGGCTTAGAGCTCCTTTAAAGCCCTGACTTCGAAGCTGTGTTACTGCTGCTGCTGCCAAGTCGCTTAGGTTGTGTCCGACTCTGTGCGACCCCATAGACGGCAGCCCACCAGGCTCCCCCGTCCCTGGGATTCTCCAGGCAAGAACACTGGAGTGGGTTGCCATTTCCTTCTTCATCGCAGCCGTGTTACTTTACGTGTTTTCCTTGAGTTTGATTTCTCCTTCATTCTGTACCTTTCTCCTTTCCACTTTGAGGTGATTCTTGCATTTCTAGGCTGTTGGTGATTCTTCTTTTTCCAGAAGCCTCTCCTGTCATTTAACTCGTTTAGGGGAGAGGGAAGCACGCACCCTTATGCCTGGGCTGTCCTTTGACCTTGGGCTGCCCTTTGACATTGTCTCAGGGACTTTGAAAAGCGAACGACAGAATTACCCTTTAAAAAAAAAAATTTCAGTACAGGTTCTCTCTGCTTTTAGTTTTTTTGCAAGCCTCATATCATTTAACATCAATCGAATCAGACAGTATGTGGTCTTCTGTAGCTGGGTTCTTTTGCTTAGCATAGCTAGTAGCAGGAATCAGTAGTGCGGTTTTTTGTTTGTTAATTTTTGTGGTTTTTTTTTTTTTTTTTTGCTGAATAATATACTCCATTTTGTGGCTATATCACAACCTGTTCATCTGTTCACTGGTAGCTGGACATTTGGGTTGTTGCTGCCTTTCAGCTGTTGTAAACGGTGTCCAGGAATATTCATGTACCAGTATTTGTTTGAATCCCCGTTTTAAGTTCTTCTGGGTATATGCCTTGTGGAGTTACTGGGGCGTATAGTAATTGTGTGTCCACCTTTTCGAGAAACCTTTAAAATGTTTCCGGAGTGACCGAACCATTTTACATTCCCATGAGCAGTGTATAAAGAAGGGTCCAGTTTCTCCACATCTTTGCCAGCACTTGTTAGAATACTTCTTTGGTGTGAAGTACTGCCTCATCGTGGCCTTCATTTGCATTTCCTAGTGACTAGTGATATTGAGCATCTTTCCATGTGTTTCTTGGGTGTTTGTATGTCTTCTCTGGAGAGATGTCTGTTCAAGTCCTTCGTATTTCAGGAGTTGTTTGTCTTTGAGTTACAAGAGTTCCTTATGTGTTCTGGATGCTAGACTCTTATTAGACACATGATTTACAGGTATTTGCTCCCATTACTCTGTAGGTTGGCTTTTCCCTTTTTGATAATTTCCTTGGATGCACAAAAGTTTTTAGTTGATAGAGTCCGATTTATCTTTTTTCTTTTGTTGCTGGTGCTGTTGGTATCATATTTAAATAGTGCCTTGCCAAATCCAGGGTCATGAAGATTTACCCCTTCCTGTTTTCTTTTACGAGCTCAGTGGTTTAGGCCTTATATTTGGCTCAGTGATCCGTTTTGAACTGACTGTTGCGTGTGGTGTGAGGCAGGGGCTCAGCTTCTTTCTTGTGCACCCACACTGTTTGTTGTCCCAGCATCATTTGTTGAAGAGACTGTTCTTTTAAATACTTTTTATGTACAATTCTGTCCTTAGGCTCTGTATCCCATCCCGTTGATCTGTCTGTTTTTGTACCAGTACCACACTGTTGTTACTAGAGCGTCAACGAAGGCATCCAGGCTTCAGTATATACCTACTGATACAAGCTTATTAATAATACTCAGATTATCTGTGTCTTTAAGAACCAGAGAGAAAGTGCAGGCTACTCTTTCTAACAGTTTATGTGAGGAGAAAGGAGATTGTGAGAAGCGCTGAAGGACTGCAGGAAGTAGTTCAGAGGGCTGGGGTTGGAGAGATTCGATCCGAAACAGCTGGATCGGAAAGATAAAGGTTAAAGATAAAAGGGAGAGAGGCTGTGGCTTTGGGAGCAAGATTTTGGAGGAGGAAAGGAGTTAAAGGTGAGGATTTCACTGGTGGTCCAGTGGTTGGGACCTGGCACTTTCACTGCCCAGAGCCTGGGTTCAGTGCCTAGTTGGGAAACTGAGATCCCACAAACCACACTGCAGCCAAACAAGAAGAAAGTCAAAGGCACAGGCTCGTGTGTACTGAAAGAGGCTGTGCACGCCCGTGAGAGCGAGGGTGCCCTACTGCGAAGCAGCAGCGCACTTCGGTTTTTGTGATCTAGATGGGGGCGGGGGTTGTGGCTTGATAATTGGGCTATATTTAAGTATTTGAAATTAAGTGGATGTGTGAAAGCTAGTCATTCTTCTCTCTGTTAGAATTACTATTAGTTTTTCCTTTAATGAGTACAGTGCTGTCTTTCTCTACGGGGAATGAGTTTCGATTTAAAATAAACCAAGAAGGACTAAAATAAATTGTGACTTACCAAACTTAGTTTTGACCTAAAACGCATGTCTCGGTCCTATGATATGAGATTTAGTTTTGTTTTTATTGCTTATCATATTGTTACAAAGTTTCTTAAAAAGGGTGGAATGGTGTAGCCCTGGTTTGTGTGTCCAGGAGGAGAAGTGATACAGTGAGCCGCTAATGATTTAAGAAAGTGAGCGGCACTGAGGATGGAGCAAGACACCGCAGGGCAGCCTGGACCCCTCACTCCGTCCTGTTAGCGTCATCCCGTTAGACACCCTTAGACGCTTCCACCTCTCTCTGGGTCTGTGTATGCGTGTCTCTCTGTGTCCTGGAAGGGTGACCCTAGAATGCTAACTGGTTATCTCCGTACGGGGGTGGTAACTGCTTTTTCCTTTGCTTCTCATGTGCTTTTTCTGCATGAGCTTGTGTCTTTGCTTTGAGTGAGGTAGAAAGACTTTAAGATGGGTGAATGGGCATAGAGTTGTGAATCAGTGAGAGTTACGCATGGAAACAGAAGAGAGTATTTGCCCCACTCACAGGTTTTAATGATTTGACTGCTGTAAGTCACACTCATTGTCTGTTCTTGAAATCTTTGGAGAATTAATTTGTGTATAAATACCTACTCTCCATGCAAGCGGAGAAGTGAATATCCTTACTCACTTTCACCTGCTTCAAATAACGGAGAAAACTACTTGCCTGTCAGTAAAGACTCTCAGCAGGTGTTTTGCTCCTGTTAATTACTGATTCATTGACTATTTTGAACCCGGCTAACCAAAGTGGTGTATGGAACTACTTTATAAAATATTCTTTTGTCATATTAGCTGTGTTGTCAGATAAAAATTAACCATCACCCCAAATCTGCAACATTTTTTGTTATAAGGACTTACCATAACAGAGACAGTTCAGGTGAAGAGCACTCGTTGAGACTTCTGTCTGGACTGCTGCTTCCCTGGATGTTGAGATGGTAACGATCCAGGTGGGCGGGCATCCTCCCCGACTGCGCTGCAGGGGAGGAGAGCCAGGCTCTCGCCTCCCTTAGTAGAGTCGGGGCCTCTCTGTTACTGGCTTGTTCCCATCTGATGGAGTGAGTATCTTTAAAAGAAGCGAGTCCTGTTGCTCCCTCAGTGATGGTGACAGTTCTGCTCTTGAAAGTCTGCCTGCTGTTTGCTTAGCACTCCGCTCCCACCCCGTTCAGAGACTGCGATGAGCGCTGACGGAGGGGTGGGGTGGGGCGCTGCGGTTTTCTGCTCTAGAGCTCTTCTTGGACCCCCTGCCAGTTTTGCCTGAGGTGGCTCGAGGGACCGGGTAACCGGAGATCAAGGGAATAACGAGTTCCTTCTGTCCTGTCACACGGGTATAGAAACACCTGTTTTCCCCCCTGTAGGTGATGTAATTTAAAAAAAATTTTAATTTTGAAAGAAAGGAAAAGGAAAGTGAAGTCACTCAGTCGTGTCCCTCTTTGCGACCCCATGGACTGTAGCTACCAGGCTCCTCTGTCCATGGGATTTTCTGGGCAAGAGTTTTGGAGTGGGTTGCCATTTAATTTTGAACTAAGTATAAATTGACAGAAAGTTGCAGAGCCAGATCTTACTTGCTCTTCACCCATCCCTGCTCACTGGTTACATCTCATGTAACTAATACAATATTAAAGTCAGGACGTGGGCATTGGTATGATGTGGGTATAGCTCTGTGTCATTGGAACCCTTGTGTCGGTTGATGTAACAACTAGCGCCATCAAGATGCAAAACCACAGAGATCTGTGTCTCTCTCCTGCTGCCCCTTTACAGTCATCCCCAGGCAGGGACTGATCTGTTTTCCAACTCTATGATATTGTTGTGTCAAAAGCATCGTATAAATGGAAACATACAGTCTGTAACCTTTTGAGATTGCCTTTTTCTGCCACTCAGCATAACGCTCTTGAGTTCCGTCCGACTCAAGTGTATCAGCAGTTACTTCATTCATATTTATTGCCGAGTCGTATCGAATGGTACAGATGCACCAAGTTTATCTCCCTACCTACTGTAGGACACTGATTGTTTCTCACTTTTACATGTTATAAGTAAAACTACCGTGGACATTTGTGTATAGGTATTTGTGTGAACATAAGTTTTCTTTGGGATAAATGTCCAAGAGTGATGTTGCTGGGTCGTATGCTTAGCGTGGGTCATTTGGAAGAAATTGGTAAACTGTTTTCTAGAGGGCTGTAACAATTTATATTCCCACCAGCCACGTAAGAGAGATCAGAGTCCTGCATCCTGTTTTAAATGCTAGCTGTTTTAATTGGGGTGGTGCATTTTTCTAACGACTGCTGTTAAATATCTTTACTTCTGCTTATTTGCTGTTTATCCTCTTCAGTGAAATGTTTCTTTATGTGCTTGCCCGTTTTCTAATTGGATTGTTTATTTTAGATATGTATATATTTTTTAATTTGGGTGCACTGGGTCAGCCTTGCTGTGCAAGGGCTTTCTCTAGTTGGGGCGAGTGGTGGCTGCCCTCTGATTGCGTGCCAGGCTTCTCATCGCAATGGCGCCTCTGCTGGCCGAGCACTGGTTTAGTTGCTCTGCGGCATGTGGGATCTTCCCAGACCAGGGACTGAACCCGCGTCCCCGGCATTGACAGGCAGGGAAATTTCTGTTTAAGCATGTTTAACTGTGGTGAATCTACCAGTGAAAGCACTTAGTCTCATCCATTTCCTTCTAAAAGATACGTAAAGTTGGAAGGAGAAAAGCGGCTTCCCTTAAGCATGGGGGCCACTGCTCAAGGTGGAGTCTGGGGTGGTGTCAGTATTCATCAGAACTGGTCAGATGGATTGGAAGGAAGATGGACATAGGCAGGTTTATTTTGGGGACATGCTTACTTGATGCAAATTCTATGCATTTTCAGCAAACTGGTTATAAAAATATCCTTACCTTCTCAAATTAATGAAGGCTTCAAAGGCAGAATTTTTGAAAAGAGTTTAACTGAAAAGAATAGAATGGCATCTTAAATTCTAGGTGATGTTCTTCTGACATCATGGTTGAAAATCTCGTTTGGAATCTGATGAGGTGCCTCTTTCATCTTCTGTCTGATCTTTAGAGGAACTTTTTGGAAGTCGGGGCTGATTAAGATGCCAGTGCTGACGCCCATAAAATTGTTTAAAGAGTACTATTTGGAAGCTTTGGATGTCATGGTCTTTTTTTTTTAGAAACATTATTAATAGCGTTTTTGGGGGGAGAGTTTTAGGTTTACATTAAAAATAAAAAACTGAGCAGATAGTACAGAGTTCCCATCTGTCCTCTCCATGTCAGGCTTCCCTGTTCATAACATCCTGTTAATACCTTAGCGTGGTCACGTTACAGTTGATGAGCCAATAAATTACTGTTGCCTGGAGTCTCGTAGTTTCCAGTAGGGCTCGCTGTTGGTGCTGTCCGGTTCTGGGAGTTTTGACAAATGCATAATTACACGTCTCCACCGTTAGGGCATCATCCAGAACAGATTCGCTGCCCTAAGCATCCAGTGCTCACCTGCTCACCCCTCCCCTGAGCCCTGGCAACCATTCATGCTTTGACTGTCTCCATAGTCCCAGAGGTCACGTGCCTGGAATCCCCCTTTCAGACTGATTTCTGTCACTTAGTAACGTGCATTTCCGATTCCTCCATGTCTTTTCATAGCTGGACCCTCATTTCTTCTTGGCACTGAGTAGCCTTCCATTGTCTGTTGTACCAAGTTTACCTGCTCACCTGCTGAAGCATGTCTTCGTTGTTTCCAGTTGGGGGCAGTTGCTTTTTTTTGGCCATGCCCCTTGGCTTGCGGGACCCTAGCTCCCTGACCAGGGATCAAACTTGCGCCCTCAGCAGTGAAAGTGCAGCGTCCTAACCACTGGATCTCCAGGGGAACTAACTCCCTGGGGCAGTTTTGAATAAAGGTGTGCAAGCATTCGTGTGCAAGTTTTCATGTGGCCAGGGATTTTTCAGCTCAGTTGGGTGAATTCCTGGGAGTGTGATTGCTGGATCGTATTGTAAGGTGGTGGTTAGCCTTGTCAGGAACTGCCAAACGGTTTTCACACGATTTTTATTCATGCGTATTTGTGAAGCTGTTCCCACTCTGTCCTCCACCATCGATCACAGCTTCTGCCTGGGGAAAAAAAAGAATCAGTTGCAGGCTTGATGTGAAAAGTTGTTTGCTTTTTCAGTTATCCAGGGTAGAAATAAAAAGTCTCATTGTTTATTATTAGTTATTCATGATTGAGGTTAAAATGTGTCTTTCAAGATCTTTAAATGCTTCTTGCTTCAAGATGCAATATTTATCTTGAAATTTCAAGCAACGTTCAAGAAGAGCATTAAATTTTGATTAGCATTTTGATGAGTAACGTGGGGACTATCCTATCACAGATGAGGCAACTGAGGCACAGAGAGATTAGGTAAGTTGCTCAAGGTCACACAGCTAGTAAGTGGCAGAGACAAGCTTTGAGACAGGCAGTCTGGCTGCAGGACCTAGGCTCCTAACCACTTTGTCTGTATTTAATGTATTGCATTCCTGATTTGTGTTAAGAACGTAGCCGGGCGTAGTACATTTTAGCAATGTTCAACAGAGTCATTTGGGAAGCTCATTAAAATTCAGAGTCTCTGGCCTCCTACCCAAAGGTTCTGATTTGATAAGCATGGGCTAGGGCCTTAGAACCCTATTTTAGCCAACTGCCTTCACTGGTTGCTGATGAGAAGGTCTGTAGACCGTGTTGAGTGAGAACAGCTGTAGATAATGAGCTGGGATTGCTGATTCATATGAGACGCGATTGATGAGGCTTCCAGAGAGCTGGCTGAGTCCTTGGCTGTACATGTACTTTTGCTGGATGGAGCCGGGGGGTCCCTGCCCTTTGCCACTGCTTTCAGTGGTACACACGCTGCTGCGGAAGTCCTCCCGTCCCGTGGTGGTGGTTGGCTCTGCACCCACCGGGAAAAGTGCCCGTTGTGGGTTAGCGAGTGGTCATCCAGAGGATGTTGATATATTAGTGTCGAGGCTTGTTTGGTGAAGCGCAGCCCCATGTATTCAAAAATCTCGCAGGGCCTGCTCTCGTTCCTAGCTTCTTGCTGACTTGACCTGTCATCTCTGTTGAGCAGTGATTCTTAATGGGCCCACCCCAGAATTGATGCTCACACCTGAGGGGAGGGGGCCTTTGGAGTCACAGCTGTTGTTTTCAAAGGTTTCACCTTCTAGAGCAGTTAGCAGTGGTTTTTATCTGCTCTGAAAGCAACTTAGAATTGAGAAGTCCTATTCCTTTATAAAGTAAGCATTCTTCATAGCTCTTCTGCCATTGATTCTAGGATGCACATTTCAACCTCTCTAAAACTGGAGTGCGTCTTACAGTTGGGCATCTTAATTAAACTTGGTAGTCTTAGGGCTTTTTCCTTCTTCACAGAATGCAACATAATAATCAGTGGACTCTGTGATGACCTTGGAGGGGTGGAATGGAAGGGTGGGAGGGAGGCTCCAGAGGAGGGGATGTATGCATATATATATAAAATATAATCTGTATATATTTATATATAAAATAGCTGACTCAGGTTGTTGTACAGCAGAAACTAGTGCAGCATGTAAAGCAGTTATATTCCAATTTTAAAAGTCTAGAAAAAGAATTTAAAAAATGATGGGTGGATTTTCGATTTTCTGAAATAGGCTAACCTTGGAGACATCGCAGCCAGGCGTTTGTGCCTCAGACCAGCCTGCCCTGCCGTCGTCCCAGGTGGGCGCGCGTCTGTTTCTGTCAGCACGGCAGGTGCGAATGCTCTTCCAGTGTCTTTTCAAGGAAATCCTCCCTCCTCTCCGCTGAGGGTTATACGGGCCGCTCCTCCAGAAGCAGACCTGCAGGGCAGTGAGCACGCCGCCCCCGCCCAGTGCGCGCAGAGCGTGTGTAAGCGCGCGCGCTGTGCGGCCGCCACGCAGATCCAAACGCAGGGCGCGCGCCGGCCCCGGCAGGCGCTCCTGCCCGACTTCTCACTCAGCACCTCCCCACCCCGGACCAACCCCTCCTCTGGTTTCTGTTCCACCAATTCGTTTCGTCTGTTCTCAGCCTGTTCTGGACATTTCCCATCAGCGGAGCTGGGCAGTGCGTGGTGCTCTGTGGCTGGCGTCCTTCCCCTTGAGCATAAATGTCTAAGTCTCAGGACTTCGCTCCTTTTGTGGCTGCATAATATTCCTTTTGGGGTTGCCTCTGTTCATCCACTCATCACTGGGTGGGCCTCAGCCTGTCTCCGCTTCTGCCCTCTTGGGAGTGCTGGAGCTCTGGACAGCCACGCGCCGGTGTCTGTGGACACGTGTTCAGTTCTCCCGGGTGAGCACCTGCGAGGGGGCCTGCTGGATCCCACGCGGGCTCAGTGTCGAACCTTCTGAGGAGCTGCCGGACCGTTTGCCAGACTGGCTGCACTTCACTGCCTTTTTAAAATGAACTTCTTTTCTGTTTTATTTTCTCCTTTGGGTTTTAAACTGTTACTTTAAGGTGAATGCTTCTCTTTTCATCTTCAGCCTAATTCTTAAGCATTTTAGCGTGTGAGTTTCTAAGGACTGGTTTAGCTGGAGTGAACAAGTATTGACACATAGCTGTTTATCATCATTCTCTCTCAGAATTTTCTCATTCTGAGAAAATGCTATCTTATGGTATCTTCTTTGACCAAGGAATTATTTACAATTGTGTTCCTTAACTTCCAGTCTGTTTAATGGGTTTTTCTAGTCACTTTGCTGCTGATTTCTAACAGAATTGCTGTGTGCTCCGGGAACGTGGTCTCTACCGCAGCATTGTTGCAGTGAGTGCCCCCCGAGATGCGTGAAGCCGGCTGAGTGCCTGGAGCAAGAAGAGAAAATATCATAGGGAATCAGGTGCTGCTCACAGCCCTGGAATGGCTGGAGAACTGGGCTCTGGCCAGCTCTCCAGACTTGAGTCACAGATGGAGACCCTCGTAGGCGGCCCTTGGAACCATGGAGGTCCCCCGGACCAGGCCCACAAGCCTGGATCCGGAAGCTCTCTGCTGCAGCCCCGCCTCGATTCCTAGCAGCTCCTGGAGGAGGAGCGGGAGGAAGCTGTAGCCGGAGAGCCTCTGCTTCCGCATCCTCACTGGCCGGCCGGGAAGCTTTCTTTCACGCGGGAGGACCCCTGCTTCTCCTTGCTCTGTGGACTCCTGGGCGGTGCGTCTCACGCAGAGAGCCTGCTTCGTCTTCAGAAGTCTAAACATGAGAGAGTCCAGGGTGTAATTTTGACCTTTCAGTGGAGCAGCGCCAGCTCATTGCTGAGGGACGGTGTGCAGTCACTTTGCATAAAACATCCCCCTGCGAGACCGCACACCGCCCAGCTGCAGGGGTGTGATTGAACCTCTGTCTCCAGTCGTTGTAAGATGCATCATCATTTTATGTTCCATTAAGGAAAAAGCTGTCAAACTAGACTTAATTATTTCTTCTCCCTTAGGCTTTTTAAAATTTATACTAATTGAAAGAGTTCTTTGAACTTCTTGAAGCGTTGATTTTTTTAATAGCCTTTACTAATTATTTGCTAATAATTATTAGTAGTAGATTAGGTTATTTACTAATAACCTTTACTATCATGTATACATAGAGTAAAATAGAACCCAAATAAGTTGGTTGAGGTGCTCTAAAACATACTCAGGATCAGAGCGGCCCTCTACACAGAGCAGGCGTTCTCAGAGTCTGCTGCTCGAGGCGTGGCTGGCCCGACCCTCCTTGAATGGCTCCTCCTGTGCTGTCTTGGGGAGCTCTCCAGTTCTGCAGGTTGTCATGCTGAGCCTTGGTGAATCTCACCAGAGGGTACCCATGAGTGGTCCGAAGCAGTAACCAGCCTCCTGTCCCCGTCAGATGGCTCTTAAGTCGTGTTCTTTGCAGAACCATCAGGGACCAGCACATCAGCAGTGCCCCTGGCGGCGGGAGGCTCACTCCCAGACGTGAAGGCAGTGACCTGTATGTGTCACATTGGATTTCAGAGATGCGAAGATGTGCCTCCTAAAACTGACGAAGCGGAGGATGCCTATTAGTTCAGCTTGTTAATTAGTCAAATCTATAGCTCTTTCTTTCGCCTTTAGGAAGAGTCCATTTTTACAAGGACACCTGTCAGTTTTTGCTGTGTTTGTTTTGAACCTGTCATGTCAGACGAGTGGATCTCAGACTTGCTAATTTGGGGATTAATGGAACAACATGAGTATCTAGTGACTGTATCTTTTGTCTCTTCTGCCTGCGTCTGCGTCGCAGGACCAACTTTGCTTTGGTCTGTCACTCTCTACCCTTCTGCCTGCAATTGTCATGTATTCTTACCTTTTAAATAAGCCCCTTGTATCTAAATGGTAGAGATGAACTTATTTGCAAAGAAGAAATAGAGTCACAGATTAGAAAACAACCTTAACGGTTACCAAGGTGGGGGAAGGTGGAGGTGGGATGAATTTCGAGATTGGCATTGACGTATATACTCTAGAGTATATAAAACAGGTAACTAATGAGAACCTGCTGTCGAGTTCAGGGAACTCTGTGCTCTGTAGTGGCCTAAACGGAAGGAGTCTAAAAAAGAGGGGATATGTGTCTACGTGTAGCTGATTCACTTTGCTGTGCAGCAGAAACTAGCACAGCGTTGTAAAGCGACTTTACTCCAATGGAAATTAATCTAAAAGAAAAAAAACAGGCCTGTTTGTCCCTAATTATACTCAACAGGCTACAGAGCACAGAGATGTCCTGCTTTAAAAAAAAAAAAAATGAGTCCACGATCAAGTCAGTTAAGAATCTTCTTAGGGACTTCCCTGGTGGTCCAGTGGTTAAGAATCCGCCTGCCAATGCAGGAGACACCGGTTCCCTCCCTGGTCTGGGAAGATCCCACCTGCTGCAGGCCAAGTAAGCTGGTGCGCAAGACCCCACAAGAGAGGCCATTGCAATGAGAAGCCCGCTCACCGCAACTAGAGAAAGTCCTCACGCAGCAACGAAGACCCAGCGCAGCCAAAAATAATAATAAATACTTTTTAAAAATGTACAGAATAAAGAGCCCTCTTAGTTCAATACGGTTAGTTTTTCTGGTGCTTCTTCTCTGGTTACGGATTTCATGGCATCTCAAACACGTTAACTTGTACCATGATGTCCTCAGAGCGGTGACGCATGACATTGGATTATGGAGCAAATCCATGTTTGTGGATTTAAATTTCAGAAATTTTACTCTTCACGTTTATGCATTGTTGACAGCAGCCAAAATGTAGAAACAGCCCAAACATCCATCAGTAGATGAATGGATGAGCAAAACGGTGGCTTCCGCTGCCCGGGCCGGGATGTGGCTGACATGTGGCTGCTGGCCCCGCTAGCCACGTGGACTCCTCCGTCACCACACAAGGGGCAGCCAGTCCTTAGGGTGACCAGATCTGGAGGTCCAGCTGCCACCAGCCACAGTGTCCCTCAGTGCAGCCACACCTTCAGAGCAGCTGGCCCCTCCTGCTTTAACTGTCACGTTCTTATAGTGTTCCAGGGAGATGTTATTTGCTTGGATTAAACCACACTCCGCTATAGTCTCAGAGTTCCATCTAGTGAATTAACGGGACCAGAGGCTCAACCCTTGCTTTCCCAGCATTCTTAGTGCCTGCAGCATTGACCAAAACTCGGAAAAATAGTGTATCATAACAGAAAAGTTAGCAGTCAGGGTAACAGCGAGTGTAGGTGGCGTCGGTTTCCATTAGGGCTAGGCACCAAAAACACACAGTCGTGAGGTCTGCACGTGCTTGTTTAACTCTGTTTTATCACCTGTTATCAAGTTTGTCAAATTTATTAAATTATCAGTTTGATGTGGAGTGGCTGAAACAGGGTTTCTGGCTGTAGCTCACATCTGTGGAGCATTATCTTCTGGGAGAGCTGCTGATTAACCGTATAGAGGGCTGTGTGTGTGTGTGTAAGATTTGTAAGGCAGTCATTAGATAACTATAGCAGTAAACCAAATTGCAGCTTCTTGGTGGATTGGAATCTGTTAGCTAAATAGGTTATTAATATAATTTGAAAATTAGGACATACTTGGAGATACCATCTGCTTATGCTTTGATCAGCATATATAGTAATCTCCCTTTTCCAATGATTCTGATTTGTAAAAAATTTCCAAATCTTACCATCACTGAAATGGACATTATATTTGATGGGATCTGAGGTCTTATTAAACATCATAAAATGGTGATTTAATCACTAAGTCGTGTCTGACGCTGTAGCCTGGCAGGCTCCTCTGTCCATGGGATGTCCCAGGCAAGAAATACTAGAATGGTTGCCATTCCCTTCTCCAGGGGGTCTTCCCCACCCGGGGATTGAACCTGTGTCGTCTTCGGCATTGCAGGCAGATTCTTTACCGACTAAGCCACTCTTATTAATAAGCTATTTTTGCATGCTTTATGTTTGTGGTTTATTTAAGTTTTTAATTGGTATTTCTTCTTGGATATTAGATACTTTTAATTTATCAGGCTCTACTATCAAATAATATCACGCCACTTCACATCCAGGTTAGGAAGCTCCTAACTAGTTGCATTTCTCCCCTTCCAGCCTTTGTGCTCCTGTGTTATCAACCTAACACACTTTTTTGTTATTTTTGCCTTAAACAGTAGCTGTAAATGTTCTTAAGAGATTCATATCATGTGGGGAAAAGGTTTACTCCCATAGTTGGCATTTACAGTATTTTCCATTCTTCCACGTAGATGAGATTTTCTTCTGGTGTCTGTCCAGCCCCCACCCACCCCCGTCCCATCGGAAGGACATTTAAACATTCCTTAGTGACTCATCAGTAAAGGATCCACCTGCAGTGCAGAAGATAGCCTGCAGTGCAAGGGACATGGGTTCAGTCCCTGTCAGGAGGATCCTCTGGAGGAGGAAATGGCAGCCCACTCCAGTATTCTTGCCTGGGAAAGCCCCTGGGGAGAGGAGCCTGGCGGGCTACAGTCCACGAAGTCGCGAAGAGTTGGACAGGACTGAGCAACTACACCACCACATCGCGCAGGTCAGCTCGTGACAGATTCCTTAAGGTTTAATGTCTGAAGACGGCTCTGTTTCACCTTCGTGTTGAAAGCTCCTTGGCAGGGCGCGGAGCTGTGTCCGTTGTTGCTGTTGTTTCCGAAGGGAGGGTAAGTCTATCCCTGTTACCCCGTCTGGGCTGAAAGCGGAAGCTCTCACTTCAGTCCTTTAATTAAATCACACATCCCGAACCCCAAACACCGCCTTCCCCCCGCGAGCCTCCATTTGTGGGACGGTAGTGACTTCTCAAGAAAGGTGGGGGCCTGGCCTGAATTACACAAATTGCTCCTGATTCTTCATCTGAAACCTCACTGGCCACAGCTCTGTTCTAAAACAGGGAATTTCTCACCACCTTTCTCACCGCTTTTCCCCTGTGAAAACGTTTGTATTTGTAGAAACCACACCAGCTGGTCGTGCTTAAGGGAACTGGCCTGAAGGGACATGAAGAATAACCCCGCGTCTCCGCCTCCCCTGTCTCTGTTTTGAGACTTGAGCAAGACCCTTATTGTTGGAGAATCAGGAAGACTGTGATCATGATTGGAGCGTTCAGCTGCAGTGAATTGCAAAGAATTCTTACAGCAAGTTCCAGTTCACTTGCTTTTTTAAAAAAAGAGCTTTTATTGAGGTTGAGAGGAAATGTCTCCTGGCACGCCCTTTTATATATGTTCAGGGGACATGTGCCTGCGTGCAGCCATATCCATGTATCACTTTTCAGTGAAGAAGAAAAAAACTAGCTTCTTAGGAGAAAAATCAGCGATAGACTTTCATCTTACCCAACGAAGTCAAAGTGTCGAAATGTGGATGATGAGCAAGCCAAACCCAATTTTTGCCTTCACTGGGAGAAGGCTGCCGAGCTGTGGGGGGAGGTGGTGATAATTAAGAACACTTTCCTTGAACGTGGCTTATCTCACCATTTTTTTCCCATGGCACTTGCGCGTGATAACCTGTGCCTGAGCAGAGTCTGTGACCGTAAAGTTCTTTCGAACGCCAAGAGATACTGATAGACTCTGTCTGACTACCAGCAGAACGTTGGTATCCACCGCGCATTTTGGCTGGTGATAGAAACAATAGGATAGCGAGGTATTTCAGTGACAGCTTGAAGAGATTGGCCCCGAGTATTTCATTATCTGCTTCTATTCTTTCTATTTACTAATTCTTTCAAGTGTGCCAGGGAACATCCCATTATTTCTCATTAATACTTTAGCCAAACACCCTGAAAAGGTGCCATTTGTACTTGAAGCCTTTTTTTTTTAACTTATGAAAAATTCTAAACCCTTAGAGTATAAAATAGAAAATGCATACCCATATATCAATCCAGTAGATTTAACAGTTGTTACCATTTTGCTTAATTACTTTTTGGCTGAATTATTTCTAAGTATGGATGTAATAACATCACAGCTCATGATTCTACAGTGTGAATAAGGACATTTTTTAACATAGTCACAATGTCATTATCCCCTCTTACAGAATCTGTCTTTCTTTTAGAGGTGCAAATTGTGGTCAGAGTAACTGTAAAGTAAATGGTTATTATTTTAACTCTTTAGGGCCTTAATCGTATAGGACAAGATGGGCATTACTGAGAGAAGGCCAAGGAAATCCATTGATGGTCATGGTTAGAAGCTTCAGGATCTTGAGTTGAATCACCCCCGTGTTTAGATTCTCTTAGGATGTACCTTTCTGTTATCGGCCAACCTTGCTGATCATCAGGGTCGGAGGGGAGACGCTGGAGGTGGGTTTTTAAAACCAAAAAGTCTATTGATGATTGAACTAGAGCGCCACCCTTTCAGACTCTTGTTCTCATATATCTACCCAGGTGAAGTCAGCAGAACAACGGGTGGTTTTTTTTTTCATTACGAGGTCCCTCTTGGGAGCCCAGTCTGCGCTCTGTAGGTATATTTGGGAGCCCGGTCTGTGCTCTGTAGGTATATTTAGGAGCCCGGTCTGTGCTCTATAGGTATATTTACTCTTTCATAACAGGAT
This sequence comes from Aepyceros melampus, assembly GCA_006408695.1. Taxonomy (NCBI): domain Eukaryota; kingdom Metazoa; phylum Chordata; class Mammalia; order Artiodactyla; family Bovidae; genus Aepyceros; species Aepyceros melampus. Next base: position 238,470 of record SJXQ01001902.1, on the reverse strand, counting down.
AGTGTCAACCAGCTGGTTTGTTACTTTTAGATTTCCTTCTTAATTACATGAAGATGCTTGCTGGTAAGAGTAATTCCTTGGAAAGTTCAAGGATTGGCACATCTTTCCTATCTTGGTTTTGGAAGCATCACTCTCTGCTGGTTCTTGTTTTTTCTCTTGATCTGGATACTTCTCCATTCCCATCCCCCCATGCATAAATAAGAAGCTGCTGGAAGCCACTGGCAGCAGCTTTAGGATGAAGCTGACACTTTGGACACCAGGATGGAAAGACCGTGTCCATGGTGACACTTTTGAGCTGCTGGGCCCACGTGTAACATACTCTGGGACCTTGTGGGTCTTTGGGTTTATCCTGCTTGGAGCTTGAGCACCTGGGACATGTATATTCATGTCTTTTATCAAATACAGAACATTTTAGCCATTACTTCTTCAAATATTCTTTCTCCATCAGGGAAGATGATTAGATGTCTCTTGGCCTGTTTCCCTAATTATAAAATTAGGATAGGAATGGCTGCTCTCAAAGTTATTTGGTGCAGAGGGAGGGTGTGGGGTGTGCGATACAATTTCCTACCCTGAATTTATAAATACATTCTTTCTTTATAAGAAATTATGTGAATTTAAGCCTTTATTCTACTTGGAACTGATTAAAAATATGACGATAATCAGGATTCAGTTTCATTTTTTCACATGGAGATAACTGATACAGCGCATGTCACGCATAGGAGTCCGCCCTGTCTCTGAACTGCAGTGTCAGCTCTGTGCTGAATCAGTTTCTGTAATCCCTGTGTGTCTTTCCGGCTACTGTCTTCCAGTTCATGGGTCCAGTTGTCCACCCCTCTGCCATGATCCCATTATCTTAACTTGTTTGTAGAAGCTCTATGTGTTCTCTTGCTCTTTGCTCAGATTCTTAATCTCTTGTTTCTTTAAACAAATTAATGAAATAGAAATTAAACACACAGTAGAGGATTATTAAAATCAAAGGCTGTTTCTCTGAAAAGCTTTATGAAATAAGTCAATTACAGCATAAAGAGAATATAGATGTAAGAATGGAAGATACTGCAGGGGTTAATCATTAATACCAGGATATTATGAAGAACTCTGTCAAATAAACAAATATCCACGCGCCAGCCAACCTTCACCCACTGTGTTGATGCTTCCTAATATCCTTCTTCCCTGTAGCTCAGATGGTAAAGAATCTGCCTGCAGTGCAGGGGATCTGGGTTCGATCCCTGGGTTGGAAAGATCCCCTGGAGAAGGGAATGGCGGTCCACTGCAGTATTCTTGCCTGGAGAATCCCATGGACAGAGAAGCCTAGCAGGTGACAGTCTGTGAGATCGCAGAGTTGGACATGACTGAGCTACTCTCACACAGACACACAGACATACACACACATGACTGAGCTACTCTCACACAGACACACACACACACACACACAGACATACACACACATGACTGAGCTACTCTCACACAGACACACACGACTGAGCTACTCTCTCACACACACACACACACACACACGACTGAGCTACACACACACACGTGCGCGCGCACGCGCACGCTCGCTCTCTCCCCTTCTGGGACGTACTCGCCCCCGCCCCGGCCTGCTGGGAGGGAAGCGGCGTCAGGAGCGCGGTGCGTTTGCTGATGGACTGCTGCACATGCGCGTGGCCCCTCTGGAGGGCGTCCCGGCCGGTGTCTGTCTGCTGCTGTCATCTTTTCGCTCATCGTGAGCTTCATCTGTGTGGAAGACTGGGCTCAGCCCTTGGTGATTGTGCGGGACTCTGTCTCATAACTATGCCACGTTTATTTTCTTCTCAGTGGTGACTCAGATTGTCTTTCTATCAAAACAGGGCCGCTACGCGTGTCCTACATGTGGTCTGCAAAAGAGGGGTCCTTGGTTCCTTTGAATAAATAACCTGGGCACAGAATTGCTGGCTTGCACGTATGCCTGTCTTCAACCTCAGTGGATGTCTACAGATTGTTCTCCAGAGTTGTTTGATTTGATTTTTTTTTTTTTAATTTCAGTGCCTGAAGACCTTTCACTGGAAGAAAGAGAAGAACTTTTAGACATCCGTCGAAGAAAAAAGGAACTTATCGATGACATCGAGGTAAAACCAAAAAAAATGTCTTTTTGTTTTTGCTTAGATAGAATTGTAAATCGAGTAGCTTCATGAAAATGTGAAAAAGTGGATATTTAGTGTGTGCATATTCGAACCACATGGGGAGGCAGGGAGTGGGAATTACCCAGGCTGGTGGAACAGAACTGGTGCTTGCCGGGCAGACAGACTCGGGGGTGGAGGAGAAGGCCCGACTGGAGTCTAGAGCGAGTGACTCGTGACTCCAGCGTCACAGAGGGTGTCACACGTACTGCCCTCGGAAATTGTAGGACGAGCCCCTGTCTCGACCAGTGTCCCCAGCACCTAGGACGCTGCCTAGCATGTTATTGGCACTCAGGGATCTTTTGAATAAAGGGCTAAACCTATACTGAGTTCTGGTCATGCACCCAGCACCTACTAGCTGGTGGGAGTAGAATGATGGATAAACGCAGACAGACGGGCGTTGCGCCTTCCGCCCTTGTGTGCTCAAAGGGCGGAGTGGAGGGCTCCCATGGGAGGTGCAGGGGAGCCAGCCAAAGTCTCCGAGTTGGTGCATTCGTAATATTTGTAGAAACCGATCGGACGTGTGGCTGCTCTCTGAGCAGCTTCCTAACCATTGATGAGCACAAATCCACTCCACCTCCCCAGCCACTGGCCATGGGACTGAGCCATGTCCAGACAGCAGCTCCTTTCTAGGTGCTCACAGTTTGAGTCTGGAGTTTCTTGAACCTAAGAATCATAGGGGCTTGATAAAAATTTCCTTGTAGTTGAGAGAGAGTTTGTGAAACTTTTTCTTCTATGGTTACCTGTCATTCTTGGAAAAATCAGGTAACCCAGAATGTGTGCTTTGGTTGAAAGTATATTTCAAGGCTGACATTCCAGTGTGGACGTTAGTGATCACAGTGCCCCCGGAGCCTCGTGTGGTTCTCACGACCTCACTTCTGAGCTGAGGCCGCCAAGGCCCAGGAGCTCAGAGCTGGCTCAGTGGGGAGAAGCCGTCCCTCCGTGAGGCCTGGACTTGCCTGAGGCCACAGGCAAGAACCTTGATGCCTCCTGGGCTCTGTCCATGGTGCAGCGTCTCACCCAGGGTGACAGAAATCATCCAGAGGCGGGGGCTGGGGGCCTGGTACTGACCTGTGTGTGTCTGGCCCGGGCCATCCTGAGACCTGGGTGCCAGTGCTGGCAGATGGGCATGTGGCGGGACCTGTTGCTTCCTTTTGCTGTTGGTGTCTCTACCCCTGTGATTTTACACACACGCACTCTAGACTCTGCCTGCTGGGCCCCTCTGCTCTCGTTCTGATGGGAGGTGGACCAGAGGTCATTTTGTTTGCCCCTGAGTCGGGGTGGCTCTGACTGGGAGGCTCTCTGTGTCAAGAAGAGGTCCTGGTGTCTCCACACTTGTGTGGTCCCAACGCACCCGGGGCGGCTCGAACCTGGGGCCTGCAGCCTCTCTGGGAGGCGGAGGCCCCTCTGTCAGCCCCACAGCGC
>SJXQ01001902.1:145380-224202 GCA_006408695.1 Aepyceros melampus | reverse complement strand
AAGAGACAGGGTCTCAAGACCTGGACCAGGGGTTGTGCTCCTCTAGATGTGCCACTGAAGTTCGGTGTAGCAGGGCAGGAGTCTAGGTGCAGAAGAGTCGAGAGGCCTTCTAGGAGAACAGAGAGCCCTGCCCATGGTTCGAGACACACCTCAACGGGATGGAGGCCTTGGGGGTTGGAGGCATGAAGGGGCCTCAGGGTCTGAGGGCCCCCAAGGAAAGTGGAATTTGGACAGATGCTTCTGACGGGGATGGAAAGTGAGACTAGAGGAGTGGGGGAATCTGGGGACCCTCTCCATGGCATGACTAAGGCTGCCGCCCCACACACCTGCCCTGCCTGCCCAGCCAGCCTGTGGCCATCATGAGGACAGACATCTCATCAGTGCCCCAAGGGTGAGGGTCCCAGTCTCCGAGGACCCCTCAGTGGCACTGAAACTGCAGGCGGGGCTCCCTCCCTGCAGCTGGGTGTCCGCGTGTCTCCTCCCCCCAGATCTCCCCAAATGTCAGCCCTATGCCTCAATTTCCGGACAGCCTTCATGTCCCCCCATGTCCCTGTGTGGGCTCCTCAATCTCAGGGACCAGGTCCGTGACCCTCAGCCACAAAGGTCTCGCCTGTCTGCACCAGGGAGCAGGGGCGGGGCAGCTGCTGCTTACCTCGTGCTGGTGGATCGCAGACATTTGTCACGAGGCGCATGTTCTCTCTTTCAACTTTTGTTTCTAAACTTCATGTTGGAAGCAGAGACTAGAAATAGAAATGGAAGCCAGTTGGTTTCCACTGAATATTTGAGAGTAAAAGATTCTCTTTTCTGTAGTTGAAGGAGCGTAGGTGCAGATGAGCTCTGTGTGTGTGTGTGTGTGTGTGTGTGTGTGTATGTGTATGTGTATGTATATGCATGTGTCCCAGATCTTGTTAAGAGATTAATTCAATCTAATAATTCCCTGGGCCAAGGCCATAATCGATTTTGATGGATCCCAGGGCCGCCCAAAGTCCTCAGTAATGCGATGACGGTCCTGACGTAACGGGTTAAGTCCTGGACAGACCGGCAGCGGCGCTGACTTCATCCTGTTGTCATTTCCATGTGGGGAAATTAAGACCATTCATCACAACTAACTCTTCCAGGAAGCAGAGTTGGGAAACGCTCGGGTCATCTGGGTGCCCTGCAGGCGGGCGGGGGTGCATGCGGGTCCGGCAGCCACGGGCGGGCCAGGCCGCACACCGTGGCCAGAATCTGGGGCAGAATGTGAAACGTTTTCACGAAGGAGGAAGTGTAAAACCCAGCTCGGCCCCAGTGGCGTTTCTGAAAAGCACAGTAGCTCGTGTAGGGCTTGCTCTGCCCAGACTCACGGGGTCCTTCTGCTCTTAGGGGGGCGCGTGAAGACCTGGAAGCGGCGCTGGTTCATCCTCACCGACAACTGCCTCTATTACTTTGAATACACGACGGTAAGCGCAGGGCTGCGGGTCCTCCAGGTCACAGGACCCTCGGCGGGTGCGGGGGAGGCTGGCTGAGCGCTTTGTCCCACAGGATAAGGAGCCCCGGGGAATCATCCCGCTGGAGAACCTGAGCATCAGGGAGGTGGAGGACCCGCGGAAACCCGTAAGCTGACTTCCCCGCCGCCCGCCCTTCCCTCCCGCTCCCCCAGCGCCGGGTGACAGCCCTGTCTGTCTCCACCAGAACTGTTTCGAGCTGTACAACCCCAGCCACAAAGGGCAGGTCATCAAAGCCTGTAAGACAGAGGCGGACGGCCGGGTAGTGGAGGGCAACCACGTGGTGTACCGCATCTCGGCGCCCAGCCCGGAGGAGAAGGAGGAGTGGATGAAGTCCATCAGGTGCGCCGGGGCCCGCCGGGGCGGGGCCTGTGCTGAGTGAGGCCCGAGCTGGGGCGGTCAGAGGGGCGGGGCCTGGGCGGGGGGCGGGGTCGTCGAGCGCGAGGGCCGCTCTGGACGGGGCCTTGTGTGCGGGACTGCCCCTCCCGTCCTGACCCAGTTTTTTCCCCTCTCCCAGAGCGAGTATCAGCAGGGATCCTTTCTATGACATGTTGGCCACGAGGAAAAGGAGGATTGCCAATAAGAAATAGAGCTTTCTGGTCTGAGCAGCGGGTAAAAGTAAACTGAAAGCCCACAGCAGAGTGACTGGAGGGCTCTCCGCGACACCCTGGACCACCCGACGGCCTGCCCTGTCCCTCCGGGACAGCAGCCCCTGCTGATCGCAAGAGGCCTCACGTCACCCCTCCCGGCTCCGGGGACGTCCTTCTGGAAGCCCCGACCTGCAGCTGCGCCTGGTGGTCCAGCCTTGAATATCCGCGGGGCAGGCGAGGGCCCACACGTGCTCCTTGGTGGCAGTGGCGGTGTTGGCCGTTCTGGAAGCCGCTGTTTTGTGTCATAACAGGAAAGGAAAAGCTACCACTTTTTTATTGAGTTTTTTTCTCAGATATATAGGATTATAGCTTTTATACGCCTTTTTATATCCTGAAATTATAATGAAAGATACTTTCTAACAGTAGTATTTTTAGAATGGCAGCTATAAATTTAACTTCTGGACACACATATACTGTGCACTGAGAACAAGTTACACAGGCAGCGTCTCGGGAGTTGGGTGCCGTGCTCAAGGGGAGCCCGAGGCGCCCCCTGGTGGAGGGAGACGCCCGTGTCCTTGAGGACACGCACTGGGCGGGGTAGGGCTCCAGGGAGCCAGTCTTCTGAGTCATACAGCTCAGTCTTCGTGGCCCCACAGATAACTTTTCTAAAAGACACAAATCATTAAATTTTGGTTTGAGGTGTTTATCCTGTAACTGCTGAATCCCAGGACGGACAGTGTATCTATTGAACCACATGAAACTGCTCACGTTTGGCCCGTTTCTGACACCCAGACAGCAGTCATGTGGCCCACCGAACACATGGTTCAGGCCAGCTGTGACCCCTGTCTTCACTACTTAAGGCCTGTTGGCCAAACGAATGCTTATAATGATCAGATATATTAATGTAATGTGTAGGCATATAAGGAACTAGAGATAATCTTCCTCCGTGTTTTCAGAGATTTGATATATTACAGGAAGGGAAAGAGCAGGCTGGGGGATGAAGGTGTATAGCACTTACGCTTTTCTGTAAATAGTTTAAAACCCCAAATATGCACTGGTGGTCGGATTGGAGAAGACCCCTGACCGGGAGGTTGCCAGGTGTCACTGGCTGAGGGCAAGGTGCTCAAGCGTGTGGTGAGGAGCTGGGCCCGTCATGTGCAGAGATGGCCCAAGGGTGCACAGGTGGGGCATTCGGGGCCGGGCCAGGGACATGCCTCTTATTGTAAGTTTCATATCCACCACTAGGACCCCCGCATATCATACGTCGGACGCCCTCGCCCACATGGGTGGTCTCGGTGGAGGGTCCCTTCCCTGGGGACCTTTCCCTGCCCCACCGCGAAGGCACCCCCCCTTGTTCAGTTTGCACACCTGAGAGGTCATCACCTCTCCTGTGCAAAGGCCAAGTTCAAGAAAGACCACCTCAGCCTATGCTTGGAGAGGTGAAACAGAAAACGTTTCCTGGGAGTTGCCTCGATGCTGAGACGGAATGGCTGTGGGCTCTCAGCCTTGTGCAGCTTACAGTCACACTAGACTGCAAAGGGGTCCACGCCCAGGACTCTCCACCAGGCATCAAACTGACTTCTTTGGTTCATTCCCAAGCATTTAGGCTTTGCTACTATACCGATACCTCAGATTCAAACCTCTAGTTCTGAGAAAGGCAAGTCAGCATTCTTGAAACGCCTGATTGGCATATATGCAACTCTGACCCCAGTCTTCCGTGAAAAGACGCTGCCCAGACCACCCGACCAAACACTGCTGACAACAACCGGCAGCGCCACCCCTCGGGCCAGCCCTGCTCCTGGGCTGCCTGGGGTGCCAGCTCCTTCAGTATTTGTGTGGGACAACCGATCTCTCTGATCCAGGTAGGACCCTGGGGACACAGGACTCTGTCTTTTGGGTCTGCATCAGGGTGGGGTTGAGAAGTGAGCAGAAGGAAACCTCTGTAAGAAATTCTCTCTGACCACTTGTGAAGGAGCCTCACCAGACGGCTGTTTGCCCAGAATGATGCAGAAGGCCGTGGTGCTCAGGCTCTGTCCCTTGCCCCAGGAGCGTTACGTGAAGTCATGGTTTGGTTGTGACAGTATTAACCTGACAGGTTTAAGGTGTCCTCCCCCCACTATGCCCTCAGATGGCCTGGTCCAGAAGCCCCGCGGGGTCAGGGCTGTGCAGGGACAGGTCTGTGGCTGGCGGGCCTGGTTGCCTGGACCTCAGTGTGATCCTGTTCACCCTCCTGCCACCCTCCCGTCTACACTCAGTGCTTCAATTACTCACCTTGTCCCAACTGGCCAAAGAGCTTCCCTCCAGCGACAGAGGGCTGGAGACAGGGAAGGTTTGCCGGGTGGGAGGCGTGGCTTCCACAGCCCCACTCGCCCCCATTGACATGTGGGGTTTAAGTGGACACCCTGGGCCCAGACAGGCAGGTGTCCTCAGGCTCACAACATCCTTGAGCAGTTTAATGTGGTACCAAACGAAGTCCAAACAGGAGCTGTTTATAGATGCAGCAGCATTTAATGCTGCGTATAAAGCAATGCATATTTTTCGAGCTAAGATTCATATATCTACGTAGATGTGCTTTGCTGAGAAGTTAGGTCTGTTGTAGACCAGAAACCACACATTGTGATTTCTTGTTTTATTTTTTCTTAGAAAACATTTCTATTTACAGTAAATAGTTAATATGTAAATAATGTACATATATGTTGACTTCTGGAGTGTTTGTTATTCAATGTATATACTCCTACAACGTGCATGAAGAAATATCCTTTTATCTATTGATAATTTTGTTGTAAAGTGAATGGTAAGCCTGAAGAGTGTATGGCTGTCAAATGGCAAATACTGTGTTCATTAAATAAAAACAATTGTTAAAATAAGATTGCTTACAGCTGGGTTCTTTAAAACGGGGATTGTTGGGTGAAGCAGCCCACGCCGGACTCTCTCTCTCCAGTGGGGCCGAGAGCCCATGGCTGGAGCTTTAGAAATTTTAAGAAAGTAAATGCAGAGAAAGAAGTCTGTGTCTGCAAGCAAATGCGGAAACAGCAGTAAAAAAATAAGACACAAAAGGTTTAATTTGCTGCCATTTATATACTATATAAATTTTACATGCTGTATATTTACAGTGGGGCAAGTGCTTTTTTAATCTTTAAAAAAACAAAGATCAAACTTTAGACATCTCTGAACAACACAAACTGTATAAACCATACAGATTATTCAGATACAAACTGTATTAAATACAGTTTTCCCCACTCCATCTCCTGATGCAGGACCAGTGAATTATAAGTGTATCACAGTTTGATAGCATATCCATATTAAAAATAAAATCACAGTATGATTTTGTCTGTAACTAGAAACTTTAAGGGACCAAGCTGACAACTCAGACTCCAATATCATAGTCAAGACAAGAGACACTGTATAAAAAAGTGTTATGTAATAAAAACATACTGTAGGCCTTACAAATAATGTTTGGATTATACATTCATAATGTAAATACTCATCATAACTGGTAAATTGATTGGAATAGTTCCACAAAGTTCAAAAACAGAACTTGTCTATAAAATACATCTTCAAATCTTGAATACAACTAAAATATGAAGCAAATTAGTTTCTAGTATCAGACATTACAGAAAACAGACTGCTCTCAAAAGTCTAGTTGAGAGCTTGTGAATCTTTAAATAAGTCTTTAAATTAAATATACACGCTGTCAGTTTGTACTTTTAATAATTCCATGGTTTCCCGGTTGGTCTTGCACCGGATGTCTAACTTGGAGGAGCATTGCATGGAATACGAGTGATCAACCTGAGTCTGTGATTAAGCAGCATTTGAGATGTTCTAGTCCAGGGCGTTATTTTCAATGTGATTTATATACACAGTTTATAGATTTACATGGTCAGCAGTTGTAGAAAGTGTTCATCCGTTTGGAATAAGGGTAATTAAGAAAAGGTAAAAACTAAAAAAAAAAAGTCCTCCATGGTAAAATCTGTACAGTATTTACTAAAGAAGCACCACGCAGATTTGAACAAAGTTATTTTTCTCTATTTATAATTTAAGCTGGGTTGGGGATGGCTTCTGTTGAACACGGTGAATCTGAAAGACAAGAGGCAGCCGCGTCAGTGGTCCAGAAGCAGGAAGTGGAACCCAGGGCCTGTGAGCCCCAGGTGGGCTGTCTCTTTTCCATTCACATCCCCCCACCCCTTCGCAGGTGCCCCAGGTCTCTAAGAAAGTCCCCTGGCCTCCCTGCAGGCAGCAGCTGGGAGGCCAGTGGGGAGGGCGCCCTCTGCTGGGCACTCGGAGCCAGCGCCCTAGGAAGAAAGTGCGAATCTCAGCGGGGCTCAGGGCTTTCCCGTTGAGGACGCGCTGCTAAGTGTTCACTGGCCGCAAGGTGGTCCTCTGTAGACAGTTCACTCAAACCTCACCTCGCTGAGAAGTTACACATCTGGACGAAAGTCCCTCCCCATTCCCCATGACCAGTCCCCTCCCCCACCCCCACCGGGGCCACGGAGCACCAGGCCTGGAGATGATGCTCGAGGCTTTGATTTGCTGTAAAAAAGCACCCAAACCTCATTCAGATCAAGCCAAGCCTTTCTTGTCTGAAACAAGTGCAGGGTGGGGAGGAGCAGGGTACCCAGAGCTCAAGGAGAGGGGTCTTGGGAACGGCCCCCTCCCTCAGGCCCTCAGGCCCTCAGGTAGGGCTGTGAAGAAATGGCTTCTCCATCTTTCAAATGACTTAAGCTTCTGACCTGCCCTTGTTTCTACAGCGAGGGAGACCGTGTCTAAGGCCCTGAACCTCACCCCCCTCAAGGGCTGACTCCCCACCTGCTCCCATGCAGCCCCAAGCTCCCTCTCCTCAGGCCCCTCAGCGACTCCACAAATGGTCAGGACAAACATGCAGAGGAAAAGAGCTCACCTAACTAGTGAAGTTTTTGTTTTGAGGCCAAGTTTTCAATCACCTAGAAAGCAAAGGTTAGGAAACATTTTAATGATGTTTTTGCAAAAATTTTAGTGCTTGTGCTGTGTGTATCACTTCATTAAATTAGCAGCAGTTCTCAAACAGGTTTGTTGCCTGAAATCAGTGCTACACGAGCTGTACTTCCAAGGGTTTCACTGAAAACACGCTTTTACGTGGTGACCGAGGGCCACGTCCCCGTGGGAACAGCCCAATTTGATCCCAGCAAACCCATCAGCATTTCAACGTTGGGTCAAAGAAATCCAGAACTTGATGGTGCCATCGAACAGGAGTCTGCAGGAAAGGTCAAGGCGCCAGCACCGGCAGGCAGGCAAAGAGGTCCGTCCTCTGAAAGCTGATAGCGGTGCTGGGCCTGGGCCCTCGGGGTGGCCCTTGCCAGGAGATCAGGACAGGATGGGTGTCTGAGCGTCATCAGATGCCTCAGATCGAGGACAGGAAAGGGTGCCCCCGCCTACAGCCCCTGGAGACCTGCATGTGGGCCACCACATGTCCACCACCAGGCTTTGCATGCCACCTACTGCCCCCCAAGCCAGCTCTGTGGGTTAGCCGCGCCCATGGTGGGCTGGAGGCCTCTGGCTGTGGTCCTCACCACAGACCTGCAGCCTGAAGGGGAAGATTCAGGCAGACACGCAGAATTCCTGAGGACCTGCCCGGACCACTTCACCACAGGCAGTCAGAAGGGATTCATCTCACCCAGCCTCTGGCCCAAAGAGCGGAAATGTTTGTGGAAACCAAGGTGGAAATGCACATTGTTGCCATCTTAACAAACAGAGCAAAGGACACCTAGCTTCCCTTTCCTAACAGCCCCACGAGTCTCCTCATTTGCTCTGCAGACACCCCACCTCTCGTGATCTCTGCTTCTCCCAAACGCCAGTGCACTGTGTGGCCATCTGTCCCTTCTCCACCAACCATCATGTGACTGTGGGCCACGGGAGGGGGTCCTCCCCGAACCAGTATGACACCCCCTGGGTCCAGGACACGGTAGAGAACCCATGGCCTCTGGGGCTCCCAGACGGCAGGCAGGGTCACAAGGGGGCACCTCAGGGGTCAGGTTGGGTGGGAGGTCAGCAAGCTGGTCCATGGAAGGCCCAGGCTGGCCTCCGCCAGCTCCGCAGGGCCACGGACAGGGGCTGGGCTGCAGCGCAACTTTACTGACACATCAATTTCACAAAATTTTCATGCGAAATTTAACAGTCTTCTTTGGACTCTTCCAACCATTTAAAGGAGAAGGCAATGGCAACCCACTCCAGTACTCTTGCCTGGAGAATCCCAGGGACGGGGGAGCCTGGTGGGCTTTCGTCTATGGGGTCGCACAGAGTCGGACACGACTGAAGCGACTTAGCAGCAGCAGCAACCATTTTAAAATGTCCAACCGGCAGGCCACGTGAAGGTGGCGCCCGGCCCCCTGCAAGGCTCAGGACTCCCAGGGGCCAAGGTCAGGGGAACAGCTGAGAAAGCCAGAAGGGCTGCGTACAGAGCGCTCGGTACAGGAGAGGCTAGGACGTTACAAGTGGGCCAAGCCCTGCAGGGCAGACAAGAACCCCAGAGCCCGGCAGCCTGCAGGCGCCCGAGACCCGCCTGCGCACCGGTCGCCAGATTTCCAGGGTCTCCTCACAACGGGCAGAGGGTTCAGGACCCCGGAGAGAAAGGAGGTACCACAACAATATTTCTGTCAAACATGGCGTATGAACAGTTCTGTCCCCAGTCGGACGCCCAGGGCCACACGGCGCACAGGCTCCGGCTCCGCCTCGCTCAGCTCTCCCGCCAGCCTCGAGGCGCCGCGCGAGGCCTCACGGGAGGCGCGCGAGCCGCGGGGCGGGGCTCAGCGAGACTGACAGCTGCTCCGCCCTGTGAGGCTGCTTCCCCGAGCGGCCGCCTCCCGCCAAGGGAAGGGCGCCTGCGGCCGCCGCTCCCAGCGCGCGCCCTTACCCTGGCCGCACTCGGACAGACGACACCTGACCTCCCGGCTCTCCATCCTGAAGTGTTGGTTTTCTCACAGAAAAGCGCCGCGCCCTCCGGCGGCAGGCCGTCTGCGAGCGGGAAGGCGCCCTCGGCTCTCCGGAAATGGTCCACAGCCTCACAGCTGGCTGCCTTGGGCAAGCGCGGTTCTGAATCTCGCCCAAAGTCCTCTGATTTCCTCGAGTGTCTCTTCTTTTTCTTCTTCTTCTTCTTGTGTCTGTGGAGGTCAGCGTCAGAGTGCGCTACGGAAAGGTCCGAATCCTGCTGATGCCTGCCGAAGACAAAGCCAGGACTAGGACCACTAGGAAAGCAAACCGCCCCAAGGAGAACTGGTCCTCTGACTCACACCCACTTATGTGGACACTCACTATGCACACACTAGTGAGACTCTCCTAATTAAACATGCGGTTTTCACTGTAATAATTTAAGTCCAGGGTCATAAACTCACCAGTTTCAACCTGTCCCCATCGCAGCCTTCAACTTTGGGGAGAAGAGCTCTGGCCAAAACACCAGAGGAGGGAAGGACTCCACTAACTTTTCCTGAAACTAGTTAGTGGCTGAAGGAAAAAGTATCTTTGCCGGGTGTGTCAGGCACACAGAAAAGGAGGTTTGATTTCCTTTTCCTTCAAGTAACCACTCTTCACCTGTGGCTTCTGGTAGCCTCTTCCCAGGGTTTTGATCTTAAGAGACACCAGTGTATAGGAACTGTGTCTGTGCTCAGTCCTCTCCTCATGAAGAAGTCATTTTCCAGAAAACTGCTGACCAATTTAGCTTTTAAAAAATACAAGAACAAACTTCCCAATGAGATTTCAAACTGAGAAATGGAGAAATGGAAACTCAGTTTGAAATCTCATTGGACAATTTGTTGGAGATTATCAACAGACGTACAACTATAACTACATCTGTGAATAAACAGGTTAACAGTCATTCTTAAAGAAAATCAAGCCTGAATATTCATTGGAAAGACTGATTCTAAAGCTGTAGCTCCAATACTTTGGCCACCTGATGTGAAGAGCAGACTCATTGGAAAAGACCCTGATGCTGGGAAGATTGAGGGCAGGAAAAGGAGATGACAGAGGATGAGATGGTTGGATGGCATCACAGACTCGATGGACATGAGCTTGAGCAAACTCTGGGAGATGGTGAAGGACAGGGAAGCCTGGAGTGCTGCAGTCCATGGGGTCACAGAGTCGGACACAAGTGAGCAACTAACCACCACCACCACTGTGAAGTCGGACAATCCCAAGCTTTACCTCCCAAATGCTGCATGTGTACTCAAAGAGTTACAAAGCACCAACTGAACACAGCCACGTCTTGAAAGACCAGGTTTTTAGGCATTTTATAAAACCACGTAATAAGATACCACTTAAAACAGAACTAAGTTTTAGGAATCGATAAAAACAGGGCAGTCCCAAACCCATCAAGACGAAAGCTACGCACGACACAGCCCTCACCCGTCCGCAGGCTGGGTGCGGAGGGCGCGCCCCCCACATGCAGCCGCCCCTCACCTGGAGTCTCGGTCCCGGTGTTTGTCTTTGGATTTCTTCTTCTTCTTCGATTTTTTGTGCTTTTTCACTTTGGGCTCCTCTACAGGGTCCTTCTGTAAGCTTCTCCAGGCTTTCTTTTCTACGTGACTCTCATTCTCGAGGCTATCGTATCTCCGTTTCCGTGACTTAACGTTGTTGTGTTCATGAAACCGCGCAGCCAGATCGCAGCTGCCATCTTCAGCCCCGAAGCCGAGCCTGTCGTGGGCGTATTTGGCGGTGGGGTGTGGAGGGGGTGCGTGGGCCATCCCCGCCCGGGGGCTGCTGAAGCGGTGCCGGTCCCTCTCTTTGGCCGCCAGCTCGTAGCCCTTGCGGCCTCTGTAGTGGTCCTTGTAGGGCCGGCCGCCATAGGGCCCAGCCCGCTCGTACTCTCGCTCAGTGTGGAAGGGCCGCCAGTCCCGGGGCTCCCGGCCAGGGTACAGGGGGGCCCTGTCGTGGTGGTACCGGCAGCGCTCCCAGCGCAGCCTGTCTGGGTAGTACTTCTCCCGGGCCCAGGCGTGCTCGCCCTCAGTGTGGTGGTAGCGGCCCACTCCTGATCGGGGGCGCCCCTGCTCCGGGAGTGGTGGTGGCCCGACCTGGCCAGGGAGCTGGGGCAGGGGGGCTGTGGAGCCAGGGCGCAGGGCTCCGGCCGGGGCCGCTCGGGCCGCGGCCGTTCATGCTCCCGGTGGGGCCGCTTCCGCCGATGCTGCACCTCCGTCCTGCTCCGGCTCTCCCGTGCACGCTCGCCACTAGATGAACGGTCCCTTCGGCTGCGGTAATGTCCTCGGTCGACCTTTCTGAGGCTGCTGACCTTCTCCTGGACCGGACATGGCTCCGGGACCTTCTGCCCGGCCTTACTGTCTTCCCCTCTCTCACTGCTGCTGCGCTCAGGGGGCCCCTCAGGACGGTTTTCTGTGATCGTGTCTAGCTGCGGAGAGGGCACCTCGTCTGCGGACACTCCCGTGCCCTTAGCAGGACCCTCCACCTCCGAGCCTCTGTCCCGACCGCTGTGGCCCAAGGGCTCGGGCTCACGGTCGCCCTCGGAAGGCACAGAGGGACCCGGGCTCAGCCTCCCCGTGGCTTCTGCAGCCACCAGGTCCTGGGGCCGCTCTGGTAATGTCCCTCCCACGTCCGGGGACGGTTTGCTCTGATCGTCTGTTAAATTCTCAGGGTCACAGGGTGCTGGAAGCTGATCGTCCCCAAGGGCATCCTTGTCGGGGTTACAAAAGGTGCTGACACTCGGCACAGCCTCCTCGGGTTCTGCCAAAACATGTTCAGAGACTTCTTCTTTGGTAGGTTTGATGCTGGGGTCCGAAGGCGGCGAAGCCTTCTTGAGTTTGCTGCTGAGATTCGAGACAGACTCCTGGTTGTCCCGGGTGTCACAGGGAGGGGAGCAGCTGGCCTCCAGCTCCACCTCTGGATGCTCCAGAGGCCTCTCCTCCAAGCCAGGTGTCCTGCAGCCCCGCAGAGACAGAGAAGGACAGGGGTCATTTACTCTCTGGGTTTTTGTCAATGGGCTACAGGGACGAACACTTCATTCATTTACTGAATATTTTATGGCTTTACTGTTCTGGCTGAAACCTAAAACTGGGCTTATCATTTTTGGAAACTTCAAGTTTTCTCATTGTACATAAATGTAAAACTTTTTATCAAGCCTACTTAATTTTTCAGTAATAACTCTGCAATTCTAAGTGCCTCTGGTTTTCAGACATTTTTCTAATTCTCAGTAACTTAAGTCCAGACCATCAAAAAAGTGACAGGGCGCTTACTTTTTCTCTGGATCCCTTTTCTCCAAATTTTCCTGGAGCCTCAGAGGCAGAGTGGTTACCTCCCAACAGAGCCAAGAGCCCCTGAATTACCAACAAACTGTGAGGACCCACTGCTGCAGTAAGCGAGCTCTGCTGCGCTTCTGACGGGCTCCTCAAGTTAAGGAAAGCTGCCAGGAGGGAAACAAACACCCGGAAGCGGGCCCCCTTTTTGGTCTGGGAGAGAGAAGACACGCGAGGTCACTACAGAGGCTAAGGTCGCGCGTGCGGCTGGGGTGACCGCCACAGGTCACCTGTCATGCTGCTCACGCACTTTCCACCTGGAGACAAGCTGAGCCAGACGAGGGGAGAGGCGAGGACAGCCGTGGTGCCCGGGACCGAGTGCTCAGGCTGCCCCCTCTGTAGGCTCGACTGGGAACGTTCCTGACTGGGGTTCTTGCTGAGGGCACGTCCCCTGCAAAGGCCCTTCTGACGTGGGGTGCATGGGGGTTGTCCCTGTGATGGGGGAGACCAGAGCACCAGTAGGGAGGGCCTGAGGCAGGCAGTTCTGCAGAACAAGCCAGGTGCCCATGCCCCGAGGTCCACGTGGAGAAAACCTCAGCTCTGTTACTGGCTGCTTCACAGATACCCCCCTAGGTGTCCAGCTAAGACAGTCACACCTTGGCCGAGAGCAGTCCCCCAGGAGACCGTGATGGCGCTGACGTGAGGTGATGCGACCTGACCTCTGCGAGGCCCTAGCTCCCGGGCTGTCCACCTGGGGACCTCAGCCGCCGCCTCACGGCCCTGCCTTGACTCCCATCACGTTATGTACGCTGAGGTCAGGACCTGACGTGTGTTTTTAGGCATGGAGACACACCACACTGACCATTAATTTAATCTCAGAGCTCTAGAGAGAGCACAACAAAGCCTTTGCTCCTGGATAGAGCAAGACTCCCGGCCCAGCCCCTCTGCACACCCTCGGGTGCCTTTTGGGGGCGCTGAGTGGGACTTGCTGGCTGGTCATACATGTACTGACAACGCCCCAGCACAGGGGGAGGCTCTGCGGGAGAAGAGGTGCGCGCTGGACTAACAGGCCCCAGTAACTGTTTACCTGACTTTCCCACCAGGCAAATCAACGAGTTCTACAGATGCTTATTCAAGAAGGCTCATCCTAGCTAGGCCTTCCGTGAGTGGATGTGCCCTGCTCCCACATCCTGCTGCCCCGGGACAGCCGTCTTACCTAGTCTCCTCTGCCGAGCCTTTGGCTTTGCTGCCGAGTTTGAAGGTCTCTAAGATTTTGTCTTCTGGAAGAGGTGGCAAAGGAGCAGGCATCAACTAGGATTAAAAAGAAAAGATGTTTTTCAGCTGTGAGTGCCACGCCCATGCCTCCTGAAACCCAGCCACGTGACCCGCCAGACACGAGGGCAGAGGGAAGCCCGCCTGCTCGCCACCCCACAGCCGCTCACCTTCCCAGGGAGGCCATTTGCCTTGGGAAAGGAGTGTTCTGAGTGCAGCGCGGGCTGGCCTGGGCAAGGGGCCCCGTCTGAGGGCAGGCCGTTTTCCATCGGGTCGCTGTCCGGACCAGTAGCACCATTTAGAGCCACGGGCTCTCGGAGCTCGTGCGGGGAGGAGTCGCCGCTGTCTTCGGCGTCCAGAGCAGGGGAGCACACGCTCTCGGTCAGCCCACGGCCGTTCTCCTGGCCGAGGCCCTTGGCCTCCTCGTCAGACTCCTCGGAGGACTCGGCGCCGTAGGGGACCAGCACGCCAGCGCTCAGCCTGGGCCTGCCGTTCATCACGGGCCTGGAGCAGGCCTCCCTCAGGGCCATCTGCTTTGGGACCTTACTAGAGGCGGGCGGCGTGGGGGCACTGAGGTAGACTGTATTGCAGAAGAAGTGGTAATGGTAGAAGAGGGGGCGGGCTTGTTGGGGTGCTCCAAAGAATTGCTGTGAAGGTTAGACTGAGACTGACCTTGGCGCACGGGTAACTTGTTGTGAATACTGATCGTGATTTTCTGTTTCTTGGGGTGTTCTGGAATAACTGAGGGCCTGCTAACTGACCAGTTCTGAACAGACGGGGAGGCGTTCACAGTCCTGCTGACACTGGAATTCCCGCTGGGGCCTGACATGGGGCTGCTCGGTGTCTCCTTCGGCGGTCCCGTCCCGTTCAGGTGAGGGGGGTTCTGGGGACAAGCAGACCACAGCCAAGTGAGAGCTCCAGAAACCTCCAGACTCAGAGACCTGAGGCGGCGGGCCTTTCCCACTCTGTCCTTCTTTTCTCTATGAGGAATGAGGAACACCGCCCCTCTCATGCGGGACTGCCCGCCCCAGACCTTTCACAGGCCCCAGTTTTCTGGGAATTAATTTCTGGTAAACAGGGACAATGGCTTTTGTCAGAGAACAACCCCCAGACCAAACTCTTCCTTCTCTGGCAGAAAGCAGCAGGTCCTCTTGGGCATGGAGTCACACAGGTTCTCCTTTGTGGTTTTGGGAGCCCCTGGCAGTTCAGGCAGGAGGAGGCTAGCCCTGGGGACTTCCCAGGGCCCCAGGAATGTGGCGACAGTCACGTGGCCAGACACGCTCACTTAGCCATCCCTGTCTCTGTGACTTCCCACCCTTACTTGAGTAGTTCTTTTGCTCCACATTCCAGCTTTTGCTGCTAAAATCCAGAAGTTGCACACCGGTGGTCATGGGTGAATTCTGCCTCATAGAGGAATTTTGTTTGGCCTTCAAAATGTTTTCTTAAGTATCTGAATTAGTTGCTAACTTACCACTGGATAATGGCTCAGCTGATAAAGCGTCTGCTTACAGTGTGGGAGACCTGGGTTCAATCCCTGGGTTGGGAAGAGCCTATGGAGAAGGGAAAGGCTACCACTCTAGTATTCTGGCCTGGAAATTCCATGGCCTGGAGAATTCCATGGGGTCTCAAAGAGTCAGACACGACTGAGTGACTTTCACTTTCACACTGGAAGTCTTAGCCGCTCATTTGTACCTGACTCTTTAAGACTCCATGGACTGCAGCCCACCAGGCTCCTCTGTCTATGAGATTTTCCAGGCAAGGATACTGGAGTGGGTTGCCATTTCCTTCTCCAGGGGATCTTCCTGACCCAGGGATTGAACCCGGGTCTCCTGCAACTGCAGGCAGATTCTGTACTGACTGAGCTGCAAGGGAAGGCTTCATAGTTAAAAACATCTCTTGACAAATCAACAGCAGCGGCCCCTCCACACAGGGCAGGTGCTCTGCAGATGGTCTGTCCCACGTCACTCAGGCTGAGCCCAGCACAGGACCTGCTGCCTGTCCAGCTCCCTACAGCCCTGAGGCCGTGACTCCCTGTCAAACTGAAAGGCCGTTATGACATGACGGCACAGGTGGCAGGATTCTTCCACGGTGTGTACAGGCTATTCCAACACGTCTGCAGTTTCAACATTTACGTCAAGCAAAAGCCAGGCCTCCACTGAGGCACTGAGGACGCCGATGTCACAGGAACCAGAGAGCATACCCTCAGCTCACTCTAAGCAGCCCTCAGGGGTGTGATCGGGTCCAGCCAGATGGCAGGTAGAAAGCGTCACACCCTTGAAAGGGCTAAACGGAGGCAATGGAAGTGTTCTTTCTGTACAAGCATCTCTCTCCTGGAGGCCAGCATGAATCAAGAATCCCTCAATATTTACTCCATGAAGTGAACGGGGTCCAGGGTGGGCGATCAAGTCCCCAGTGTTTAGACAGACTCACACCCCTACTTCCTTCTGGATCACACTGTTCATCCTCAGAGATTTCCCCTATGTTTGAAGTATTTTATAATAAAAGGCCTGAATCCATTTTTGTGGACATGAAACTCAGCTGTGGATGAGGTCAGGGCCACCACTGCACCACTAAGTAGAGGGCTGGACGCTCTGCTCGGGAGGGTTACCTTCATCAGTGTGAGGGGAGCTGTGGGCCAATGAATCCCGAGGCTGCCTGTTTGCTGTTGACAACCCGCTGACTGATGACCGGTCGGGGCGAGGACTGGCCGGGGCTGTGGGCGGAATGAGTAAGTTCGCCTCCATTTTTCACATCGTGGGACCTGGGGACAGAGAGTGACAGTGCTCAGGGTAACATGGGACACCTCCCCAAAGAGTTCATGCACTCCCCACCCTCGGCAACAGGAGACGCGACCTGGGGAAGTGCACACAGTCCCGGCCCAGCCCAGGCTGGCACTGGGAGCTCAGGTCAGCAGACAAAGAGGATCACTGTGGATTCTGATCTGATATCTGCGTATTCTGGCTGAAAGGTTTTTTTGGGGGAGGGAGGTGGTAATTTTTTTAAAGCTATTTTGTTTTCCATTTTTCTAATTCTAAATACACATCACTTAGAAAGATCTGTGCTATCCTGAAAAGTCAGAAAGAAACAAAGACACTCTGCCTCCCCTCACCCCTTCAAGGAACCTGCTATCCAGATTTTATGGATTTTCCTCCAGGCTTTAGCCTGGACTGATCTCCTTGATATCAGTATGTAAAATTTCAAACTGCTTCTCCTCCATATATAGAGCACTTTCTCAGAGCATTTTAAAAACATCATAAAAACCACTTTCAACAGTTGCATTGTATTTCGTGATCTGCTACTGTTGGCAGTTTAGGATGTTCTGAATTTCCAGTTACTACCAATGGATATACCTTGGAGCACTCATCGGACTGCCCCAAGGCCCCACATCTCCAGAAGGAATTATCGAATCAGTAACACGCAGCAGCAGGCGGGGCAGGCCCAGGCCTGGCCGGGGGCGTGGCTGGCTGCTGGTGCCCGGGGCTGAGAGATGACCACACCGGGTACTCAGGAGTCCCCTTATGGGGCCTCCGCTCACTGCCTCTCCAGCCCGCCAGCCCACCTGGTTTGCTGCCAGGAGCAGAAGCCCTCTGTGGTTACTCCCATCCCTTCTGTGCATTTCTTTAATCTGCCAAAGAGCTGGAGCTACAGTTAACGCATGGCCCACTCTCAAACACACCTTCCTTACTCTCCCCACCATCGAGATGATGTTTAACCAAACAATGGAATTTAAGCATGCTGATGAAGTTCTCCTTCTGACTTAACAGAAAAGGTGGAAGTGCACTTTCCTGACAATACCTGATATAAAAGAGGACGTAAGCTTGCTGGCTGAGTACCGATCTGATATCACTGGTAGACACGATGGAGTCGTTCATTTGGTACCAGAGGCCATTGCTAGCCTGTAAGACAGCCAACAAAAGAGATATTAGATTCGATCAGCTACATGGGGAACCCCAATCCAGAGACCTGTAAGAAAAGGGGGCCACCACACGTCAACTGGAAAAGCCCCACTTCCCTCCCAGGAATGCCAGTGGTATCTTACAGTGTACTGTAAATACAGTAATTAACAAAATCCACACAACTTACTTTTATGTAGCAGAAGTAATGGCCAGCATGGCAATTAAAACCAGTGTGTACCAGGACTGCATACAAAACATAAATGATCGGCTCTCCATTTGGCTGAGACATGTACGGTCGAATATCAAGATACTCAGGGTATTTCACATCCTACACAAGTATGAAGAGAGAAAAAAGGAACATCGTCTCTGAAGGTGCAGATCACCCCGTCCATGCACGCAGGGCAGGGCAGGAGGCTCACGGTGCGTGGCGTCTTACAGTGCCCCAGCAGGGACCCAACACCCATTTCGGAAGACAGGCCTAACCCGGAGCGCGCCTGACCCTAAGTGTGTTTACTGCAATCCCGCCGTATTCTTCGCTTTCTTTACGCAAGTAAGGACCCAGACTATGTGAATTCTCCAAACCCATCAAAGCAGACAGTTAACAATCACAAGTTTGGACTTGAAGTCATCGCTTATTTTTAACAATTCAGGAGTAGGTTATTTCTTCCGCATGTTACTGGATTTCTGACCACTTTCAGTTGCAGAAAGTGGGAAGAAAATGGGAAAGGGTCAGTATACTACCAATCAGAAAACAAATGAATAAAAAGAAAACAAGTGCTGGTGAAAGAATGGCAAGGTCTGGCTAGGAAATCTCCTTTGGACTTGAAATGCCATAAGCGTTCCCTTAACGCTCAGCACCTTCACTGACTATGACGCCCAAACGTGGGTAACAAGCACTAGTTGTGACCTTCAGAAAGTCTAGCCAGGTAAGGGATACAGACGAGAACACACACACTCTGTAAACACACACATCAAACTTTGAGGTCAGTTCTTTGACATTTTATTCCACTAACAAGTGCTGGAAGAACTTAGAAAATCAGGTAATAAAACTTCCGTGTAGCTGCTGGACAGTTAAGCCTTGAAAGGCTCAGCATAAAACAGTTGTTAATAATATTATCTACCTACCTTAGCAATTTTTCCACCAGTAAAATTTGCAAAACGTTTCAGAGAAAGTGTAAGAACATTAGAAGATCTATGTATAGTGAATCTCTTTGAAGCTGGAACCATCTTTTTACACCTTGGGAAAAAAACCAAAAACAGATGTTTAAGAAGATTAATGTGGGTTGGTTATTTGTTTTTTTGTCTTCCCCTTGTTATTTCTCTGAAACAGTCTAAATTAAGTTTCCGAAAGAAGGGTACTGGATGAGAAATACCACCCTTTTCATCCAACAGTGAAAAACTTAAAATTTGAAATTTGCGAGATGGCTTAATTAGCATGAATGAAAGCCACAGGGCAGTTCTGAAATCTCAGGCCACTGACACCTTAAAAATTAGAGTTATAGAAGTTTCTCTTAATTCAAAACAAACTGAAAAACTGGCCAGTAGAAGAACTCTGTGAAAACGAAGCCCAGATACAGAAGCAAGGAAGTGAGCACTAGAAACGCCCGTGAGGTTTAAACAAAGGAAGCATCCCTCCAGTCTTAGGCGGCAAGGGGGCCTTCTCCCTGAAACAAGGAACCCAGGCACCGCAGTTTACTGCCCTTTGAAGATACTGCATTTTTCACAAGTTGAAGGTTTACAGCAACCCTGCGAGGAGCAAGTCTACTGGGCCACCCTTCTAAAAGCAATGCTTACTTCAGGCCTCTGTGCCACATTTTGCTAAGTCCTGCCATGTTTCAAGCCTTCTCATTATTACTGTCTCTCTGTTATGATGATCTCTGATCAGTGACCTTTGATGTTACTCTTCTAGCTATTTTGGCATTTTTAAACAAGCATTTTAAAATTAAGGTTTGTACACTGTTTCTTAGATGTAATGCTATTGCACACTTAAAAACTACGGTATAAGGTAGACGTAACTTTTCTATAAACTGTGAAACAAAAAAATTCATGCAACTCGCTTTATTGCAAGATTCGCTTTATTGTGCCAGTCTGGAACCAAACCTGCAGCTATCCCTGAGGTCTGGCCCTACTCAGTAGCAACGCTTACCCATATTACCTGACTTAAAGTGAACATCTACTTAAACCGTAAGAAACAGGACTTTCTTAAAACAGGCCCTCTTGACTTCATGGGGCAACATTACAGAATGACTCAAACTTGAGGATTCTGGCAGGTACTGCCCCAAATCCTGGGAAACAACCATGAGAAAGAGAGATCCTTGACTGCTCTGGGAGAAAGCGATGCTCCACCCACCCCAACCCTTCACGCCAGGTCCCTGGAGATGCTGCTTGACACACATGCGCCACCCCAGCCACCTGCAGACGCGGGGGCACCAACATGCGGATGGTCTTACCCCTCCTCTCCACCCAGCTCCCCAGGAGAGTGAGGACCCGCCTGCCCCGGGGCTAAGGAGTGTTAACACTCGGGTGCCCTGGCCCTCGGGAACAGAGCCAGGTCTTCCCAGACGGTCCTGGAAGCTAACAGGAACCTTGCTGGTCAGGCAGACACGCCAAACCCTTTCACCCCACGCCTCCCCCTCCCCGCCCACCAGCGCCACCATCGTACTTGCTGCACTTGTACGAGTTTTCTCCATCGAGCTGTTCCGGCTTTACAAACTGCTCCAAGGCCTTGTTGACACTCTGAGCAGCCTGGGGACACAAGAGCACCAAGAGCACATGACCACTCACTGCTGCTTGTCAGCAAAAAGGAGAAGGGGACTCCGAAGGATAAAGCCAAGTGCAAATTTTATGTAAAAAGAAACTTTTTTCATTATGGTGTTCAGTTTTACACATGTACACACCAAGTTATTGCCCTCCCCTCGCCAATTAAAAAAAAAGCAGGGGATTCCCTGGTGATCCAGTGGTTAGGACTCCATGCTTTCACTGCCAAGGGCCCGGGTTCAATCCCTGGTCGGGGAGCTAAGATCCCGCAGTGTGGCCAAAACAAAAAATAGAGGTTGCCCACTGCAGCATTATTTACAGTAGCATAAGACAGGAACAAAATCAAAGCATCTACCAGCAAGGAAACAGGCATGGAAACTGGCTGAAGCAGGACGCACAACAGGCCCAAGCAAAACGGATGAAAACAGCAAGTGGCCCAACAGACTGAAGGTGTAATCCCGGCAGTGTGAACAGTAAACAGACACTCTGGAACAGTTTACATCAAACTGCTAACAAGTGTTCATTCTGCGGGACAGGCTCACACATGTCTCTCTGCAGTGTTTCTCATTTTTATCGTTAGCATGTATCACCCTTGAGATCAGAAAAACAAGCTTCAGACAACAAAAAATGGGAGAGTTCAGAAAATCCAAGAAGCAAAAAACAGCTTCTAAAGAATAACCACCACCTAAGTGTGGCTGATATAGGCATCATAATCTGGTTTTATTAAGATTAAAGGTCAAGGGTTAATAAACATTAACCCTTTAATGTTAATAAAGGTCAAACACTTAATAAAATTATTAAATGTTTTAAGTTTTTTATGATGCCTAATACAAAGTGTCAATCAGCTCCTCTAATGAAGTCTTAGCATATTCAAGTTTTCAATTCATATTCTCTAACAAGTATAGTCTAAATTGTAAGAGAACTATAAAAAAATAAACTATAAATAAATTATGACTAATTTTTGTTTAACTTGACTACTACCACAACTACCAAACTTACCTTTATCTCCAAAGTTATATCGAGATAGGGATCAAAAGTATCTGAAACACCTTTGCAATTTAAACATTTGACTGAATAAAACACAAAGGATAAGCAAAGTATAATCAGCATGGCAATATCAACTACTGAAATGACAGAACACACACACACATTTCCAAAACAAAAGCCATAAGGTACTTTTCTCGTCTATCAGACCGGACAAAACATGTTCCTACTACACATGGGAGTCACTAACTTGGTCCACGTACGCTGCTGGCTAGAGTGTAAACTGGTATAACCTCTTGGAAAAACAATATGGCAAAATCAGAATTTGAAATCACGTATCCTTTGTTACAGAAATTCTAACTAATTATCGTATGTACGTACACTTTTACATGGACATAAAGGTCTGTGTAGACAAGGGTACTCAATAAAGCGCTGTTACTTCAGTCGTGTCCGACTCTGTGCGACCCCAGAGACGGCCTCCTACCAGGCTCCCCTGTCCCTGGGATTCTCCAGGCAAGAACACTGGAGTGGGTTGCCATTTCCTTCTCCAACGCATGAAAGTGAAAAGTGTAAGTGAAGTCGCTCAGTCGTGTCCGACTCTTAGCGACCCCATGGACTGCAGCCCACCAGGCTCCTCCGTCCATGGGGTTTTCCAGGCAAGAGCACTGGAGTGGGTACCATTGGCTTCTCCGAATAAAGCGCTAGTGGTAACAACAACAAAAAAAACTAGAAACCACCTGAAAGTTCCCTGGTGGGAGTGAAATAAACGGAACACTCCTGCAACCGGGAAAGGCTGCGTTAGACCTGTATGTGCGGAAAACACTAGAAAGCTTCCAGTGTGAAAAGAACCCAGGCTGTTCATGCACAAGAAGCTACTGGGAGGATAACCACAAGCTGGGCCAGGGGCTGACAGAGGATGGGGGATGAGAGTCTGGGCCGGCAGGGAGACACACGGGCCCTTCTTAACCCTTTCGGAGCCCTTGCATCCTTTTACACCACATGCCAGATCACAATTATCAACCTTTAAAACCAAGAGTTTACCTCTAGATCTTAGGTAGCCTCCAAATATCTGACAGACAAGTGTGGTGGCCTGGGTGTGTCTGTCCAATCTAAAAAAACATCAAAGAGTGAGATGAGAGAAGCGTTCTGCAAAAATAAGAGGTGCTGTAACTGATGCTAAAATCACGTACATCCATAAAAGAATGAGAATTCACACAAGAGAGCCGCACAATATGGAGATCGCCAGAGAACAGCCCTGCCCAATCAAAGACACGGCTGGGGCGAGGAGAAGCAGTTGGACGGTATTAAGAAGGGATTCGGAAATCAGGGCAGGACTCTGGCCCCGAAGCAGGCAGCAAGAGGCAGCCGCCCAGAGCAGGACTGGGACCCAAGTGTGAGGATCCTGGTCTGCAGCCCAGCACCTTCCAGACAGTGAGAGCCCAGCCCTCAGCCACGGGACAGGAATGCAGGCCTGCAGGGGTGTCGAAGCAATGGCAAGTGGGCCACGACTTGTCTGTTTCCCATCCTTCCCTGAGCCCACATTTAGATTTTAAAGAAGAAACTGCAGGGACTGGTAACTGACCCCAATGACAAAGGGAACACACACAGATTTCAAAGGCTAGAGATAGGAAGCACACCTTTTAAAATTTCAACCATTTTAAAATAAGGCAAACCACTTGAGGAAGAGGCGGCACAAAGTCAACAGGTGAAGCTGACAGGGAGCAGCGCACCCCTCCTGGAAGGCACCCCTCTGGGAAGGCCATGCCAGCGGGGCGGCCGGGGTGGGGGTTGGGGGTGACCGATGCGGTGTTGACTCACTTATTGCTGCCGTTCAAGCATGCTTTTTGCATAGCATCAACAGTGTACTGAAGGAATTCGTGGGCATCTTCTTGGTTTCCAAAGCGGAAGTGCCTGGCTATACCTGTAGAGTTTGAGGAAAGACAAAGCCTTATCATCACCTATCATACGCCCAGGTAGTACTTCCCCTCGAGGTTGTATCTTATGACAGTATACTGGTTAGATAACTATTTTATGAGGAAATAGCATTAATAAGTTTCCCCTGAGAACACCTAGGATGAGCCCTACAGACCACTAAAAGCCCACATGGGCTGGAGTTTCTGAGAGCCCAGAGACCTGTCTTCAGCAATAAAACGATTCTTGAATACACTCGAGCTGTTATTGTTTCAAAATTTTGTCTCAAATGTTATGTTAGTGCACATATCTTAACTTGGGTGCTAGAATTCCCTAAGAGAATCTATATAAAACACAAAGTGTGAACCTGTCTAATTCTATCCCAGTAACCTACAGAACATATTATATTCTCCACTGCATAGTAACATCTCAGTCCTATTTCTAATGGACTAAATAGCCACAAACCAAAATGACAATGAAAAACAATACAGAAGCATAAATATACACATAATTTTATGTAAATGAATATGTAGATATGTATTAAGTTGAATCATATGAAATTGACCACATTCCACAAATTCTGACCTACAGAAATGACAATTTCATTATTTAACCACGTATGTCTAGAGTTGTATGTCCGTAGATGTATGTACATACACACACCAATAGCATTCTCTTGAAGAACTAGGTTTAAAAAATTAATTATGTCTGCCATATATGTGTGCGTGTGTGTATACATATGCATATCAGTATACGTAATCTACACACATAATTCAACAAACAAAATCACCCCTGGCTAAAGTTTTGCTAAGATCCAGCAATGTTTAAACAAAATTCTCATGGTCTTCTTCAGCCTCTTAAAGCACAAAGGCCAAGATCTTCTTTATCCTGTCACAGTATAATTATCCACCCCTATAATCACCCAGCTAGATACGAGATTAAGAGTCAGGTTTTTGTTTTATTTGTAAGCATTTTTTATTCCAACTCAGTTAATTAAGATAATACAAAAGCTTACTGCAAAAAACATGCAGAAAGTGCATAAAAAATTTCATGCAACCTCTCAGAATCATTATAATGCAAGAGGAGATTTTAAAGTCCTTAAAAATTATATAGAAACTTGTGAAATTTATCCACAAATCTGCTAAGTTCTGAGTATAAAATGTTCTTTAAGAATATAATTAACTTTATTTTGATAATTCCTGTCACTATGTATAGTGTAATACTTATCCATTGATTTAAAGCTACTGAAAACTATTGAAAGAAATTGGTGGGACAATATCTAGAGTCAGTATTACTCAGCATAGAAATCCAAATATCTAGGGAAAATGCTGCAAAAGTTATCAATTTTATTAACGAATTTGAGGGTTTTATCATTTTTAATTGTTTATATATCAAACTGCACACCACCTTCTTTACTATATTGCCATCTTTTGCTTTAGGTTTCAAAATGTTTTTACATAGTAAATGGTTTGCTAAAAAACTGTTATTCGTTAAAGACATACACAATAAACTATTCGCTGCAATACCCAAGGAGCTCATCATTTACCAGTCAGATCATCAAGACCAACTGGCTAACAAATATTCATATAAACTACTAGAGAGGATACTTACGCCGCATCTCATTAATGACAAACATCGGTTTAATAACATCCCCAGGATTACTGAGCGCCTGGGTGATATGTGCTTGCATTGTACACATCATGCAAAATCCTTCTGCATGACCTGAAAGACAACAGACGGTGATCCTCCAGGTTAGCAAGACATGGCACTGTATGCACATCAAGGGGTGTGATAAATAACACAAGCACACTCCTGAAACAAGGGTAACGGAACTATGTGTCCTGTTATTGAGCTATATACTTCTACTCATTTCCATGTAATTCTCCAACAAATCTAAGTGATAAATATATATTGGCTCTATCTTACAAGAAAGGAAACTGAGGCTCAGAGAGGTAAAAATTTGCCCAAAGCCAAACACAGATTAAGGGGCAGGCACATAATTGGGCTCAAATCATACCCTTCTAATTTCGAATTTGTGCTCTTAACTACTGTCTATACTAGAGAAATTAGAAGTTTTTTTCCTTATGCTACCATTTGTCTCAAACAGTAAAGGAATGTCTCCTTTCAAAATCTCAAGTGTTTTAGCTTTTCCACAAAGGTCTCTGTTGTAATTTTTTAACAGCTTTTTAAAAATATGAAAACCACCTTAGCACATACTGAGTGGTGCTCCTGGCATCCAGTGGGTGGAGACCACAAATGCTGTTCACAGCCTCCAGTAAGCGGCCTCCACTGCAAAGAATTCTGTGGCCCCAAAGTGAATTCAAGAAACGCCTGAAATGAAGGCGGCTCGGTCCTGCCTAACCAAGCTTCTGAAGTCTCAAAGGGTCCAGACTGTTTCCAGTTAACATCACTGTGTCCCAGAGTAAAGCCCAAAAATATTCACAGGAATGAAAAGAAAATCTAGCACCCAGCAACATAAAATGGTAACTGAACAGTTCAAGGCATGCAATAATGCAGAAAAGACCAATCACAGGGAGCAGATAAGCAGAAACAGACCTGGAGACACAGAAATAGACCTGGAAATGACACAGAAATAGACCTGGAAACGTCCTTAAAAACAAGGACAATAAAAAAAGACACTTTATATATATATATATATATATATATATATATGTCTATGCTCAAGGATATAGAAAAAAGCAAGGGCATGTCAATGAGAGACACGGAAATAAAACCAAATCTACTTTACAGGTGAAAGGTAGGATTTCTGAGATGAAAAACACAACAAGTAGATTTAATAACAGATTAGAAACAAAGAAGGAAAGATCAGCAAACGTGAAGACTTAGCAGCAGAAGTTATCTATTATGAAACACAAACCTCAAAAAAAAAAAAAAACACCTCTCAAAATAACAAGAACAAAAAAACTTATCAGTGACCTATGGGACTACTTCCAGCTGTCCCCAGTATACGTGTAATTGGAGTCTGAAGGAGAAGAGACAGGACAAATATTTTAAGAAATGACTGTTTTCAAAGGGACAGCACAAGGCAGTTTTTTTTTAAGAGCGGTAGAACAGTTGTGCATTCTGACTGAGGCGGTGGTTTACATGAAACAGCTTCTTCAGCATTACTGGTTGGGGCATAGACTTGGATAACTGTGATATTGAATGGTTTGCCTTGGAGATGAACAGAAATCATTCTGTCGACTAAGGTCTATCTAGTCAAGGCTATGGTTTTTCCTGTGGTCATGTATCGATGTGAGAGTTGGACTGTGAAGAAGGCTCAGCACCGAAGAATTGATGCTTTTGAACTGTGTTGTTGGATAAGACTCTTGAGGGTCCCTTGGACTGCAAGGAGATCCAACCAGTCCATTCTGAAGGAGATCAGCCCTGGGATTTCTTTGGAAGGAATGATGGTTAAGGTGAAACTCCAGTACTTTGGCCACCTTATGCAAAGTGTTGACTCATTGGAAAAGACTCTGATGCTGGGAAGGATTGGGGGCAGGAGGAGAAGGGGACGACAGAGGATGAGATGGCTGGATGGCATCAAAGACTCGATGAACGTGAGTCTGAGTGAACTTTGGGAGATGGTGATGGACAAGGAGGCCTGGCATGCTGCAATTCATGGGGTCGCAAAGAGCTGGATACAACTGAGCAACTGAACTGAGAACACTTTCTAACACCTTACAAAAAATAAACTCAAACTGGATTAAAGATCTAAATTAAGGCCAGAAACTATAAAACTTCTACAGGAATACATAGGCAAAACACTCTCTGACATAAATCATAGCAGGATCCTCTATGACCCACCTCCCAGAGTAATGGAAATAAAAGCAAAAATAAACAAATGGGACCTAATTAACGGATAGATAAAAAAAAAAAACACATGAAAAGATGCTCAACATCACTCATTATCAGAGAAATGCAAATCAAAACCACAATGAGGTACCATGTCACACCAGGCACAATGTCTATCAGAAAGCCTACAAACAATAAATGCTGGAAAGGATGCAGAGAAAAGGAACCCTCTTAAACTGTTGGCGGGAATGCAAACTAGTACAGCCACAATGGAGAACAGTGTGGAGATTTCCTTGAAAAATTTAAAACAGAACTGCCAGGTGACCCAGCAATCCCACGGTGGGCATACACACCAAGGAAACCAGAATTGAAAGAGAGAACGTGTACCCCAATGTACATCGCAGCACTGTTTACAATAGCCAGGACATGGAAGCAACCTAGATGTCCATCAGCATACGAATGGATAAGAAAGCCGTGGTACACATACACAATGGGATATTACTCAGCTATTAAAAATAATGCATTTGAATCAGTTCTAATGAGGTGGATGAAACTGAAGCCTATTATACAGAGGGAAATAAGTCAGAAAGAAAAACACCATACAGTATATTAACACATATATATGGAATTTAGGAAGATGATAACGATGACCCTATATGCGAGACAGCAAAAGAGACACAGATATAAAGAACAGACTCTTGGACTCAGTGGGAGAAGGTGAGGGTGTGATGATTTGAGAGAATAGCATTGAAACATGTTTATTATCATATGTGAAATAGATCACCAATCTAGGTTTGATTCATGAGACAGGGTGCTAATGAATGACCCTGAGGGGTGGGATGGGGAGGAAGGTGGGAGGAGGGATCAGGATGGGGAACACATGTACACCCATGGCTGATTCATGTGAATGTATGGTAAAAAATATCACAATATTGTAAAGTAATTAGCTTCCAATTAAAATTAATTACTTAAAAAATTTTGGGATGTTACCAAATGCCCCTCTATAGAGGGTGCCCAAGTTTTCATTCCCACAAAATACATGAGAGTGGCTGTTTCCCCATAAAAACAAAACAAAACATTGTGACAGCAAACTGCTCCATATTAAAACAGAGTTCTCAGACAAGTCAACTTTTGTCAAGAGTTGCATTCTTGAATGTATTGTTTGATCTTCCACCATAAACAGTCTTTTATGTCAATTTTTTAATGATAAGTTCCTCATGTATCTCTAGTCAGAAGAGGCTAGCATTGGTGGGCCCAGATGTATGCTTGAATTAGAATGGATTGTTTACAAGTGAAGTGCCTGAGCTTGGGAAACCTGAACATTTTGTAATGCCAGTTAACATGCCAACTCCTTGGTCATAGGGAGACATTTTTCTTTTATCATACAATAGATATGCCTGTCCTTTGTGCCACAGGAACACACTATATCAATCATCCAAGGCCATTTGCTATAAGATTTTTCTTGAAGAGATAGTTTGGTCCAAAGGCTTGCATGTTATGACAGAAACAATGGTTAGCATGATGTGAAGAAACATGACAGAGTTGTAGAGAATTATCTCCCAAAATATCATTCTCATGGTAACAGGAATGCCATAGAAGCCAGATTAAATGACTTTTAAACAGTTTATTGCTTCATAAATGTGTTGTCAGTATCTTGTTACCCTGACTATATTCATTATTGTCAGCATGCTTGCATATACCAGAATCTTACGCTGGGTCTCTTGTTGTAAGGATTAAAATGCAAGTGGGTTGTAGTAGGTTCTTACTACAGCCTAAATCATGACTCTGAGAAAATAGAAAAGCAATTAAGGAAATGTATACATCAGCTTGGAACATGATATTACCTTGAAGGCTACTACTTCAAAATAAATCATCACATGCACACAGCAGATCAAGCAGTATTTCTGTGTAACTTGTTACAGTCAAGTTTTCCTGCCATTATTTTATATTCTTGGCCATTTTATGCATATATACAGTTGTCCAATATCTGAATTTCAAGTATGTGAGTTTTCACACTAGCCTTGTAATTTTATTTTGCTTCATATATCATAAAATTTTTATACTTTAAGCAAATATAAAATTTTGAAATATAGTTCTGAGAATTATTTAGAAATGAAAAGTAAACTATTGTGTTAAAATGATTTAATATGGCTTTTGCAGATAGGAATAAAGGGTAAGAGTCATACATTTCTTGTAAAAATTGAAAAATATTTTGATTACATTAACAGTAGCTAATATTTATTGGTAATGTTTCATGTTTTATGTACATTGCTATGTATTTCCCACCTTAATTATTTACCACAACACTATGAATTAGCTATCACTTTTGTATTTTAAAAATGAATAAACTGGGTATACAGTTAGATGAAAGAAAGGATAAGATAGTGGGAGGGTATATGGTCAAATGTATAAGTGAGTTGAGGTTAAGTGAATGTATGTGTGGGTTTGTAGACAGGCAGATAAATGAATAGATGGCTACAAGGATGGATGGATGAATGCATAGGTTGGTGGGTGGATGGATGGGTGGGTGGATGGATGGGTAGGTGAATGGATGGGTGGATGGCTAGGGGAGTGGACCAGTGGATGAGTGGGTGGGTGGAAAGAAGGAAGAATAGAAGAATGGGAGAGTGGATGTCTGGGAGGGTGAATGGTGGGGGGCTGTATGGGCACATGGATGGCAGGTGTGTGAGAGTAGATGGATAAATTGATTCTTCTCAAAGATGTTGTATCTTTAAATAAAGTTGCCAATTGGTGGTTCCCTAGCTGAGTACGACAACTAGCATGTCTTATTTGACTCACTCCGTGCTCTTAAACATTGGCTCTCAATCTTAGCTAAGCATTAGAATCAATTATAGAATTAATTATAATTAGAATCAATTATAAAAATCCTCCTGCTTAGGCACCATCACCCACATCAATTGTGTCACAGTCTTTGGGGATGATACCTGATGTCACTATTTTTAAAAATCCTCTCATGTTTCAAATACAGCCAATCTTGAGAATCAATATAAATACAAAGGAAGAAAATAAAGTAAATGAAGAGATTAAAAGATTTTTCAAGTGTAGTTTTGTGTGACTCCAAAGTGAAAGTAAAAGTCGTTCACTTCTGTCCAACTCTTTGTGACCCCATGGACTATAGGGTCCATGGAATTCTCCAGGCTGGAATACTGGAGTGGGTAGCTGTTCCTTCTCCAGGGGATCTTCCCAAACAAGGGATTGAACCCAGGTCTCCATTGCAGGCAGATTCATTACCAGCTGAGACACCAAGGAAGCTCCTGACTCCAAAATGTATGCTAGTACTGCTTTCATGTACATATACGTACATACATATACACATACATATTTATAAATTTAAAATTCTATGATTTCAGTAAATATAAATATCATTTTTTAAAATATTGCTTAATACATTTTATTTCATTCAATAGCTTATAATCAATTCTTAAAACATGATTTTCATGCCACATTAATCAACATTTATTTTCATTTTAATAAACAGAAAAATCATGCAACCTAAATAAAAATAAAAAGGTAATTTCTAGAGTAACAATTATAAGAACAATTGCCATTTCAGTGATGCAGGGCTCAGAAGGAATCTTTAATGCTAAAGATTTAACCTAAACCTTAACTGCCAGAAACTGCTTCTCAGGTTAAGTACCAATACAGAGAATCTGATTTCCAAACATGGATCAAGTATCAGGTGTGTATGCCCAGCAGTGGGATCGCTGGATCATAAGGCAGTTCTATTTGCAATTTTTTAAGGAATCTCCACACTGTTCTCCATAGTGGCTGTACTAATTTGCATTCCCACCAACAGTGTAAGAGGGTTCCCTTTTCTCCACACCCTCTCCAGCATTTATTGCTTGTTGACTTTTGCATCGCAGCCATTCTGACTGGTGTGAAATGGTACCTCATTGTGGTTTTGATTTGCATTTCTCTGATAATGAGTGATGTTGAGCATCTTTTCATGTGTTTGTTAGCCATTCGTATGTCTTCTTTGGAGAAATTTTCATGCCACATTAATCAACATTTATTTTCATTTTAATAAACAGAAAAATCATGCAACCTAAATAAAAATAAAAAGGTAATTTCTAGAGTAACAATTATAAGAACAATTGCCATTTCAGTGATGCAGGGCTCAGAAGGAATCTTTAATGCTAAAGATTTAACCTAAACCTTAACTGCCAGAAACTGCTTCTCAGGTTAAGTACCAATACAGAGAATCTGATTTCCAAACATGGATCAAGTATCCCTCTGCTTTTAACAGCTGGGAAACTAGGAAACAGAGAGGAGACATAGATGCCAGACAAGCACTTCTTTACTTTGATCAACATCCTCATTCAGAGAAAGGCTGAGTATATATTCCAATAATGTCTGTTGTATAAATATTCATGTAACATAGGACAAACTGAGGATAAGTGGAAGAGCAAATATGGATATGATCAGAAGTATTCTAGAAAAATGTAACAGTTATTTTGAAATAAGAGTTTCAATTGTTATCTCTATTGGAGAAGGAAATGGCAACCCACTCCATTTTTCTTGCCTAGAGAATCCCAGGGATGGCGGAGCCTGGTGAGCTGCCGTCTATGGGGCCAACCAGAGTCAGACACAACTGAAATGACTTAGCAGCAGCAGCAACTATTGCAGGAAGACAAGATGACAAGATTGTTTTAAAAGTAATCTTGTAGTAAAAGAAATATGTCTACCGGCTGTATTCAAAAATCAGTACAGGTGATTAAGGAATGGAGTATCCATGATCTTAGGATGCCCTCATGCTGCCACTGAACCAACTGCAATGTCTACATTTCCATTTCAAAACAGAAGATTAAAAAAAAAAAAAAAAAAGGCCAACTGATTTCAATGGAATGTTTTTGTATATTGGATGATTAACTGTATCCTGACTTTTCAGATCTCCAAGTATAATCTGTGTCTGTCTGCTCATATAGACTTGAAATGAGTGGATTTTTAAAATTTTGGAAAAATGTTAAAAATTACTATCAAATATGTTGTTATAATCCTTGTATGAGTCAATGAATTGAATGCTGATTTTAGGACCATAATATCTGGGTTCAGGTATTTTTTCTTCTTTGCCAATATATTTGTTTGGACAATACATACATATATATTATCACTTTGTGCCTGAGTTTCTTCATCCCTAAATTGGGATGATAACAGTACTGTTTTAAAGATATGTACTGTAGGTACAGATTTTGTTTCTTAAAAAAATTCATTATAAAGTAATTATTTTATTTTCTGAGAAACTTTTTGGAGCTTCTAGTTCTTAGAAACTGAATGCATTTAATCCAACTATATGCATAAGAATAGCTTTTTTCAAATTCAATCATGAAGACTAGAGAATAAAATGTATAATAACTCTCATGGTTCCTCTAGGAGAGGTATATTTATTTCGATTGACTGAATCTCCCAGAGGGCATAGCAGAATACTGAATTCGTTTGCTTGAGTTTAAGAAGCCCTCAACAGGAGGGATTTTAAGAATTTCCCTCTTACTTTGTAACTGAAAAAATAACTTGGATGGGGAAAACTTGAATTCCTTGAACACTTGACTAGAAAATCTGAGATCACAAATGAAACAGGTAGTCATATTTGTTCCTTAAATCCTGCTCCAAAATTATTGCTTAATATTAATCTTTTGTAGCAAACATACTAGTTTAAGGAAAACTGAGAAAAGCTTGTTTTTCCCAATGTTATAGGTTCACTTTTTATAATATAACCTAGTACATGACAGGCACTTAGTAAATATTTGTCAAACAGATAAAATTCATTAATCTTTGAAGTTCCAAAGTTTTATAAATAAGTAGAGCATGTACTCAGAGAAGGAAATGGCAACCCACTCCAGTATTCTTGCCTGGAGAACCCCATGGATGGAGAAGCCTGGTGGGCTACAGTCCAGGGGGTTGCAAAGAGTCAGACACGACTGAGCGACTTCACTTCACTTCACTTCAGAGCATGTATTAAAAAATCCATTTATAAACAGCTAATTTCAAGTATAAATTTTCAATAATCCTTATACTTCTTTCTTTGAAGTCAACATTTTTATAAAAATATAATGATAAAATAAAGGGTTTATGTTTCATAAGTTTTAAATATATTTATACACATATGCAGATATTTAATTAAATTTATGGACAAATAAAGTATCCTGAAATCATTTGCTGAAAAATCATAAAACATGCTGCAATATTTTACACAATATTCACAGCATATTTGGTCCATGATAGAGTATATTTAAATATTATGTTATTGAATATTTATGTAGAATATTCCCAATGACAAATTTTAATATTGACTTTTTTCAGAAAGCAAAAAATTAAATATCTTATATGCTAACACCATAATTTCCAAGTATAATACAAATATTATTTTAATGTCATTTCAATGGTTTATTTTCATGATTATTCTTTGAAATGAGATAATCTTTGTAAAATGTTATTATTACTAAATTAATTTCATGAAGAGCCACAGCAGACAACCCAAGACAGTATGGATTGAGAACATGTTTGGAATATAATTTTATTTTATATATATAAGTGGGTAATAAAGTGTGTAAAAAATACTTGCTCCTACAAGGAAAGCTATGACTAACTTAGTATTAAAAAGGAGAGGTATCACTCTCCCCACAAAGGTCCATATAGTCAAAGCTATGTTTTTTCCAGTAGTCATGTACAGATGTGAGAGTTGGACGATAAAAAAGGCTGAGGAATGAAGAACTGATGTTTTTGAATTATGGTGCTGCAGAAGGCTTTTGAGAGTCTTTTGAACTGCAAGGAGATCAAACCAGTCGATCCTGAAGGAAATCGACCCTGACTATTCATTGGAAGAACTCATGCTGACGCTCCAATACTTTGTCCACCTGATGCAAAGAGCCAACTCATTAGAGAAGATCCTGATGCTCAGGAAGATTAAAGGCAGGAGGAAAAGGAGATGACTGGACTAAATGGATGGATGGCATCACTGACTCAATGGACATGAATTTGAGCAAACTCTGGGAAATAGTGGAGAACAGAGGAGACTTATGTGCCATAGTCCACAGGGTCACAGTCTGACATAACTTACGACTGAACAATGAGAGCCAAGTCAACCAAATGTTATTATTCATAGCTATACGAATGTTTATTATACTTTTTTGAACACTCCTTCAAATAAGATAACAAATTATTCATTTCAGTTCAGTCACTCAGTTGTGTCCGACTCTTTGACCCCATGAATCACAGCACACCAGGCCTCCCTGTCCATCACCAACTCTCAGAGTTCACTCAAACTGATGTCCATCGAATCAGTGATGCCATCCAGCCATCTCATTCTCTATTGTCCCCTTCTCCTCCTACCCTCAATCCCTCCCACCATCAGAGTCTTTTCCAATGAGTCACCTCTTCGCATGAGGTGGCCAAAGTATTGTAGTTTCAGCTTTAGCATCAGTCCTTCCAGTGAACACCCAAGACTGATCTCCTCTGAATGGACTGGTTATTATTAGCATTATATAAATAAATAAAGACAGGTTCTTAGGTTATCTGACTCTGTATCCTCACTTTGAGAAAAATACACCCAAAAGCCTGATAAATACTGATTGATCACAGCAGATTTTGACTGTGAGAATCAGCTTAGTAACATGTCTGGCTACAAACAAATATGAAATTTAGTGATTATCTTACATGATGTACCATTAATGTTTACTTGTTAATATTAATTTTCTGTCCTACAAATATTATCACTGCCTCTGCAGGATACAATGTGTCCACAGTGGTCAGCTGCTTGTCCTGAGGGAGAATGCCATATCAAGAACTCCAAATCTAAGGCTGAACATTCCTCAGTGCCAATAATTTGATAAGTCATGGTAAGGGTAGCCCTTTCTATCTGACCATGAGTAGCATCTACATTAACTGCCATAACTGCTTTGTACCTTCCTGAACTTACAGCTTCTTCTTATGATGAATAGCTAAAAATGTAGTTGTTTGGTTGTACTGTTATGTAATTATCACCTTTGTCTAGTTCCAAACTGTTTTCATTACACCAGTAGAAAATCACATGTTCAATTGCAGTCAATCCCTACACCTTCCTCCTTCCAGCCCCAGAAACCACTAATTGATTTTTGTCTCTAACCTATTCTGGATACTCATATAAGTGGAATCATACAATATATGGCTTTTTTGTGTCTGTGTTTTATCATTTAATATAATATTTTCAAGTTTCATCTGCACTGCAGCACATATCAGTACTTCATTATATTATTTGATAAGTAACGTTCCATTGTATTGCTAACCAAACTTTCAGAAATGGATACCTGATAGAAACATAAAAGGCATTTTTTGGGGATTAAGACTGAAGTGCAGATTTGAAAAGCACTTGAATTGTCTTCTGCCAGACTAAAAAATGGGGAGAGGCTTATACAGGCTAAAAAATACACACAAGGTTGCAGTTAGTTACACGAATTATTTATCAAGAATTATAACTGGAGGTGACAAGAAGTAAGAGGTAAGTGTATCTGTTAAGTAAGGATCAGCAGGGCCCCATATTGTTGCATAGTTACAAGGGGAAACCTTGAGACTCTAAGGTTGAGGCTGGCAGGTATTCTGAATACGGCTGGTGGTGTCCTTCTATCTGGTATAATTCAAACAAAGTTCAAGTTCTCGGTGGCAGAGATGTGATTGAGGCCCAATTTTCCATGGCCATCAGATTCTATTTGTGTATGATTGAATTGTGAGTGGGCTTTAAAGGTGGCTCAGATGGGAAAGAAACTGCTTGCAAAGCATGAGACCTGGGTTCAGTCCCTGGGCTGGGAAGATATCCTGGAGAAGGGAATGGCTAATGATCAAATTGTCAACATTCGTTGAATTATCAAAAAAGCAAGAGAGTTCGAGAAAAACATTTACTTCTGTTTTATTGATGGGGTTCCCTTGTAGCTCAGTCAGTAAAGAATCTGCCTGCAGTGCAGGAAACCCGGGTTTGATCCCTGGGTTGGGAAGATCCCCTGGAGAAGGTAATGGCAACCCATTCCAGTATCCTTGCCTGGAAAATCTCATGGACAGAGTAGCCTGGTGTACTGCAGTCCATGGGGTCT
This sequence comes from Aepyceros melampus, assembly GCA_006408695.1. Taxonomy (NCBI): domain Eukaryota; kingdom Metazoa; phylum Chordata; class Mammalia; order Artiodactyla; family Bovidae; genus Aepyceros; species Aepyceros melampus. Next base: position 188,228 of record SJXQ01001902.1, on the reverse strand, counting down.
GTTTTATTGATTATGCCAAAGCCTTGACTGTGTGGATCACAATGGAAAATTCTTAAGGAGATAATACCAGACCACCTTACTGCCTCCTAAGAAATCTGTATGCAGGTCAAGAAGCAACAGTTAGAACTGGACATGGAACAGCAGACTAGTTCCAAATCAGGAAAGAAGGACGTGAAGGCTGTATATTGTCACCCTGCTTATTTAACTTATATGCAGAGTACATCATGAGAAACACTGGGCTGGAGGAAGCACAAGCTGGAATCAAGATTGCCAGGAAAAATATCAGTAACCTCAGACATGCAGATGATACCACCCTTATGGTAGAAAGTGAAGAAGAACTAAAGAGCCTTTTGATGAAAGTGAAAGAGGAGAATGAAAAATTTGGCTTAAAACTCAACATTCAGAAAACAAAGATCATGGCATCTGGTCCCCTCACTTCATGGCAAATAGATGGGGAAACAATGGAAACAATGACAGACTTTATTTTTTTGGCTCCCAAATCACTGCAGATGGTGACTGCAGCCGTGAAATTAAAAGACACTTGTTCCTTGGAAGAAAAGCTGTGACCAACCTAGACAGCATATTAAAAAGCAGACACATTGTTTGCCAATAAAGGTCTGTCTCGTTAAACTATGGTTTTTCCTGTGGTCATGTATGGATGTGAGAGTTGGACTGTGAAGAAAGCTGAGTACCAAAGAATTGATGCTTTTGAACTGTGGTGTTGGAGAAGACTCTTGAGAGTCCCTTGGACTGCAAGGAGATCCAACCAGTCCATCCTAAAGGGAATCAGTCCTGAGTATTCATTGGAAGGAAGTAATTCAAAGGAAGTAATTAAACAAGGAGGACATGAAATATCTGTTTCCCTCCTCTAATCTTTTATTACAGTTGTCTTAGCTAAAAACTTAGGTTGAGGGAAAATTATTTTTCCTCCCGTCCACTGGCAAGTCTGCTTGTTTTTGCCTTTTAGCTCCAGTATTTTCCCTACAGTATAGCCAGACTTACATTTCTAAAAGCATAAATCACATACTTCTTTTCATTAAAAGCTTGCAATGGCTTCTGATAAGTCTAGGATTGAATCCAATGTTTTCATTATATCTCTCAAAGTGCTAAATGATCGGACATCTATCCCCACCTTGAGCTGATTTACGCGACACTAATGCTTGTGGCACTTCCAGCCACACTGACTATCTTCTTGGCCAAACCTCTCAGTACCTTACTGATTTAGGTCCTTTACACTTGTTACATCTTCCTTCTTCCTTTACAGCTTCAAATGGCTCATGTTTTTATGTCATTTGTGTCAATTTCAATTTTTACCCCCTCAAAGAGAGCTTCAACGATAACTCTTTATAAAATGGCATTCCATCTCCACCAGTCTCTCCTTTTTATTTCTCCAGTATTTAACAATAGTTGACATTTTTCTGTTTAATCATATTTTTTCTTGTTTATAACTTTTTTATTTCACCAGCCCATACATAATTCATGAGAAAGGACTTTATCACACTCTTATTAATAACTAAAAGAGTGACTGTCAAATGGAAAATACAAAATAATTGTTTTAATAATAACGCATTTACTAATTTTAAAACCACTCTTGAATTCTATTTCAATATCTATAGGTAGAACACATTTTAAACCAATATTTATGATAAGAAATAGTATACTTAAAGTGCAGCTTTTTATTACTGACAACAAAATAATTGTCTCTAGACAGTTCAGAGAAAGAGAAATGAAATCATTTTTCAGTTTATAATAATACACTTTTTTTCACTTATAATAAAAAATGAAAATCTAAACTATAAAATATACTATTTCTTACCTATTAGCATGGCAGAAATCCAGGTGTGACAATATGAGTTCTTGCTGAAGACAGAACAAATAAGAATACACATAACATTCAGGATGGGAATGCAAAATGATTTAACCCTTATGAAAGGCAGTTTGCTAATAAGTAGCCAAATTGTTTATATACATATTTAATAACATTTAGGACAGAAATGGTCTGTACCTAACAGAAGCAGAAGATATTAAGAAGAGGTGGCAAGAATACATGGAAGAACTGTACAAAAAAGATCTTCATGACCCAGATAATCATGATGATGTGCTGACTAATCTAGAGCCAGACATCTTGGAATGTGAAGTCAAGTGGGCCTTAGAAAGCATCACTACGAACAAAGCTAGTGGAGGTGATGGAATTCCAGTTGAGCTGTTTCAAATCCTGAAAGATGATGCTGTGAAAGTGCTGCACTCAATTTGCCAGCAAATCTGGAAAACTCAGCAGTGGCCACAGGACTGGAAAAGGTCAGTTTTCATCCCAATTCCAAAGAAAGGCAATGCCAAAGAATGCTCCAACTACCGCACAATTGCACTCATCTCACATGCTAGTAAAGTAATGCTCAAAATTCTCCAAGCCAGACTTCAGCAATATGTGAACCGTGAACTCCCTGATGTTCAAGCTGGTTTTAGAAAAGGCAGAGGAACCAGAGATCAAATTGCCAACATCCGCTGGATCATGGAAAAAGCAAGAGAGTTCCAGAAAAACATCTATTTCTGCTTTATTGACTATGCCAAAGCCTTTGACTGTGTGGATCACAGTAAACTGTGGAAAATTCTGAAAGAGATGGGAATACCAGACCACCTGACCTGCCTCTTGAGAAATCTGTATGCAGGTCAGGAAGCAACAGTTAGAACTGGACATGGAACAACAGACTGGTTCCAAATAGGAAAAGGAGTACGTCAAGGCTGTATATTGTCACCCTGCTTATTTAACTTATATGCAGAGTACATCATGAGAAATGCTGGACTGGAAGAAACACAAGCTGGAATCAAGATTGCTGGGAGAAATATCAATAATCTCAGATATGCAGATGACACCACCCTTATGGCAGAAAGTGAGGAGGAGCTAAAAAGCCTCTTGTTGAAAGTGAAAGAGGAGAGTGGAAAAGTTGGCTTAAAGCTCAACATTCAGAAAACGAAGATCATGGCATCTGGCCCCATCACTTCATGGGAAATAGATGGGGAAACAGTAGAAACAGTGTCAGACTTTGTTTTTTTGGGCTCCAAAATCACTGCAGATGGTGACTGCAGCCATGAAATTAAAAGGCGCTTACTCCTTGGAAGAAAAGTTATGACCAACCTAGATAGTATATTCAAAAGCAGAGACATTACTTTGCCGACTAAGGTCCGTCTAGTCAAGGCTATGGTTTTTCCTGTGGTCATGTATGGATGTGAGAGTTGGACTGTGAAGAAGGCTGATCACCAAAGAATTGATGCTTTTGAACTGTGGTGTTGGAGAAGACTCTTGAGAGTCCCTTGGACTGCAAGGAGATCCAACCAGTCCATTCTGAAGGAGATCAACCCTGGGATTTCTTTGGAAGGAATGATGCTAAAACTGAAGCTCCAGTACTTTGGCCACCTTATGTGAAGAGTTGACTCATTGGAAAAGACCCTGATGCTGGGAGGGATTGGGGGCAGGAGGAGAAAGGGACGACCGAGGATGAGATGGCTGGATGGCATCATGGACTCGATGGACGTGAGTCTGAGTGAACTCAGGGAGTTGGTGATGGACAGGGAGGCCTGGCGTACTGCGATTCATGGGGTCACAAAGAGTCAGACACAACTGCGCGACTGAACTGAACTGAACTGAATAGCATTTACTCTATTTGTAATGACTACAGAGTACCAAAATCCCTCTACTTCACTAAAGGCTAGATCAGATTCCTTGATATATTCATAAAACAAGTAGTAGGAAAAGGCACAACCATTAAACAAAGAGAAATATTTGTGTAAACTATTATGAAATGATAGCTAGGATATTTGATTAAGTGATGAGAAGAAAAATATAAATAAAGCAAAGTTTATTATACTATAATTATTCTGAAAAATTAGCCATAAATACAAATTTGATTACAAGTATATGAAAAAATAAGTCATGAAATAAAAGAGATTTGGATGGAGGATACGAGTCACAGATACTAGGCCTCTTTAATTATAGTTTTTTAAACAATTGTATACAAATTAATATTTTATGCAAGTATATAAGTAAATTAAGTTTAAACTGAAATAACTAAAAGTTGAATGTAAGATGTTACCCTACTCATATATCTAGTTGGTAATATAACCACAGAGAAGAGTTATTCCAACCTACCTTAAAATATGTATTTTGTTTTTATATACCTAATATGTCTTAGGGACAAAATAAGCTATACAAATAGTATCAAACTACTTAGAATAAGCCTATTTTTGTGATAAATTTGGTATTATTTTTATGATAATTGACAATGCATGTAGTTTTGGCTCAGCTGGTAAAGAATCTGCCTGCAATGAGGGAGATCTGGGTTCAATCCTTGGGTTTGGAAGATCCCCTGGAGAAGAGAAAGGCTACCCACTCCAGTATTCTGGCCTGAAGAATCCTATGGACTGTATAGTTGATGTGGTCACAAAGAGTCATACATGACTGAGTGACTTTCAATCAATCAATCTGATCAAAGAAATGAATAGTTATGTTCCTGTTATTAAGAATTCAGATTTTTGAAAAAGAAGACATACATGTACTGTATTCTATAAATAAAGTTATAAAGATAGCATTTTAAAGAAAAATGCAAGAAGTACAGCATAAAAGTTAGACACAATACAAAGATTTCAAACCAAATGTCTATTAACTACCTGTTGCTGCTAAGTCGCTTCCGTTGTGTCCAACTCTCATAGATGGCAGACCACTAGGCTCCCCCATCCTTGGGAGTCTCTAGGCAAGAATACTGGAGTGGGTTGCCATTTCCTTCTCCATATTACCTTGTTTCATAAAATTATATAATGGCATTTAACACAGCATTATATGAAAGCTTGATATATTTTATATCTATTATAAATAAATTTTATCTTTATAATAAATATATTCCAATTTAATTCAAATATTTCCCTAAAGAAAATTGTTGTTTTGATACTATGATGTGTAACTTCCTGATAAGTTGCTGTCATGACTATGAGGTCTCCATAGAAAATTTCCATATGACTCTTAATCTTCTTGACAGATTTCAATTGTGTATGGGTGAGTTCCTTTCCTGTCTACCTTAAAGTATTACAATTTAGTTAATCAGTTATATAATTAATACAACATAAAAAAGTTTTAAAAAAGCAAGATAAATTATGTTAAGTCTTGCAGCACTTCTAAATATAAAACTTATGATCTAGTAGGATAGAAACACAATTATAAGAAGCTATTACAAAAATATTGTGACTGCATAAGAGGTACCAAAACATTTTGTTGGACTGATGAATTTATATTTATCTACTCAAATAGGAAAAGGAGTATGTAAAGGCTGTACATTGTCACCTTGCTTATTTAACTTATATGCAGAGTACATCATGAGAAATGCTGGGCTGGAGGAAGCACAGCTGGAATCAAGATTGCCAGGAGAAATATCAATAACCTCAGATATGTAGATGACACCACCTGCATGGTAGTGAAGTGGAAGAAAGTGAAGAACTAAAGAGACTCATGATGAAAGTAAAGAGGAGAATGATCTAGTAGGATAGAAACACAATTATAAGAAGCTATTACAAAAATATTGTGACTGCATAAGAGGTACCAAAACATTTTGTTGGACTGATGAATTTATATTTATCTACTCAAATAGGAAAAGGAGTATGTAAAGGCTGTACATTGTCACCTTGCTTATTTAACTTATATGCAGAGTACATCATGAGAAATGCTGGGCTGGAGGAAGCACAGCTGGAATCAAGATTGCCAGGAGAAATATCAATAACCTCAGATATGTAGATGACACCACCTGCATGGTAGTGAAGTGGAAGAAAGTGAAGAACTAAAGAGACTCATGATGAAAGTAAAGAGGAGAATGAAAAAGTTGGCTTAAAGCTCAACATTCAGAAAACAAAGATCATGGCATCCAGTCCCATCACTTCATGGCAAACAGATGGGGAAACAGGGGAAACAGTATCAGACTTTATTTGGGGGGGCTCCAAAATTACTGCAGAAGGTGGTTGCAGCCATGAAATTAAAAGACTCTTACACCTTGGAAGGAAAGTTATGACCAATCTAGATAGCACATTCAAAAGCAGAGACATTACTTTGCCAACAAAGGTCCATCTAGTTAAGGCTGTGGTTTTTCCAGTGGTCATGTATGGATGTGAGAGTTGGACTATAAAGAAAGCTGAGTGCCAAAGAATTGATGCTTTTGAACTGTGGTGTTGGAAAGACTCTTGAGAGTCCCTTGGGGTGCAAGGAGATCCAACCAGTCCATCCTAAAGGAAATCAGCCCTGGGTGTTCACTAGAAGGTCTGATGTTGAAGCTGAAACTCTGGTACTTTGGCCAGCTGATGCAAAGAGCTGACTCATTTGAAAAGACCCTGATCAACATCAGATTGAGGGCAGAGAAGGGGATGACAGAGGATGAGATGATTGGATGGCATCACCGGCTTGATGGATGAGTTTGGTTGGACTCTGGGAGTTGGTGATGGACAGGGAGGCCTGGCATGCTGCGGTTCATGGGGTCTCAAAGAGTCATACATGGCTGAGCGACTGAACTGAACTAATTTAAGAAAAATTGTTAGATTCATTGCCCTTTGATGTACTTGTCAAGGCTAGGATTTAGTTACTGAAGACATAATTAGAATTCATGGTTGCTAAACAGAAAAGCTGAGGCTGTCATAGTTCTCTGTTATCTCTTGACCTATATGCCCAATGAGAGTAAGGATCAGATTATGTCTTTTTCTCAACTCTTTTCTCTGCTTCACATGGTCTGTTATATAGCATAAGTAAATATATGCACACAATACCTATGTGTATAATAACACTAATATGTATATACACAAGTATATGTATGTGTGTATGTGATATATCAGAGAAGGCATTGGCACCCCACTCCAGTACTCTTGCCTGGAAAATCCCATGGATGGAGGAGCCTGGTAGGCTGCAGTCCATGGGGTCGCGAAGAGTCAGACACGACTGAGAGACTTCACTTTCACTTTTCACTTTCATGCATTGGAGAAGGAAATGGCAACCCACTCCAGGGACAGGGGAACCTGGTGGGATGCCGTCTCTGAGGTCGCACAGAGTCAGACACGACTGTAGCGACTTAGCAGCAGCAGCAGCAGAAGCATGTGATATATATGGTGAGACCCCTCCTGGTATAGTCAGTGACAGAGTGCCAACATGGGTTTCTGTTGTAGTTTAACTGGGTACTCAGGTGGTATTGTACAGGTCTGATTTGCTCAAGTGAAGGTCATACAGGTAACACCAATGAAAATTCTCATCCTTCTCCTATGCGCAGTTAGGGGCATGTTAATCATAGAGAAAGTATCAGTCTTAAGGTCTTAATGGTGTGCATTTTCATTCTGAGCATTTTTGAAAAAGTCAATCACAAAACACTTTCTGAACTTTCAATTCACCTATCACCAACCTTGCATTTTTTTTTAATTAATTTTTATTTTTTTTTAGTTTGTTTGCTTTACAATACTGTATTCGTATTGCTACACATCGACATGAATCACTAGGGAATCTTATTCATGACTGCTCATGGATTATGTTGATTCTGACCTCAAACATCTTTTTTTTTTTTAATTTCTTGCAAGTGAATAAAATCTACAGTTCATACTGTTACACTGCAATTTCCATCCTGAATTGTCTTTCAAGGTGATCACTGACTGTACTTGTATGATAGCAGCAGTCTACTTCCTGGTTTTGCTATCCTATCATGTGCAGTCCTCATGAATTTTTCCTTGCTTGGGTCATTTACTCAGAGAGAACCTCCCATTGCTAGAGCTGTGGGTTGAAGAGCTGAGCAGTGCAAAAAACAGACACATGAGGATGTGAGTCTTCTGCACATGTAATTTTTTATGGTCTCTGTGTTTGTTCTGCCTAGGTTATGTTCCCACACATATATATTTCACTTGATAATGGAGCTTCATTGTCATAAACAACTTTATGACTAATTTGACACATTTTTTGTGACGAATACTACATGCTAAACTTTTCTAAAGAGTGAATTCTGAAATCAGACTTCTTAAATTATAGATTTACTGACATATCAGACAGGGCATATTTCTTAATTTTACCCTACATTAATTCCCTTGAGTATTAGATAGGTATATAATATTAATCTTTTAGACATTATTTATTAGGCAAGACAGTGAATAAAATTTTATACTGTCTGCTCTAATAGTGCTTAGCACCAAGTATACACCCAGTGTACATTAACTCTTATTAGGAGACCTGAACACACATTAAACACACACAGACATCACATATACCTAGATTAAATAATCAATGAAAATCAAAGTATAACATATCTAGAATAAAAGAATAATAACATGCTAATTAAATATTGATTAAATTCATGGATTGAGGCTAGTAAAATAGAAATATCTGATAAAAAGTATCAACAATAGCAACAAGACTTCCCGGCTGGCTCAGCAGTAAGAATTTGCTGGCAATGCAGATGACCCAGGTTCGGTCCCTGGGATGGGAAGATCCCTGGAGAGAGAAATGGCAATCCACTCCAATATTCTTGCCTGGAAAATTCCATGGATAGAGGAGCCTGGCGGGTTATGTCCATGGGATTTCAAAGAGTCAGACATGACTAAGCAAAAGCACCAATAGCAAAAAAAAAAAGACTGAAAAAAAAATTGTTAATTACTTTCTTAAGGGCTGCTATACTTATCAGCAATCACATAAATGCAAATTAAAACCAAGGGAAAATGATTCACACTCACCAGCCTAGGAAATTTTCTATATCTTGGCAATACCCTGTGATAATGAGGCTGTAAAACAATGAAAACTCTTTTGTACTTCTGAAGGAAATGTAAGCTGGTACAACTAATCTGAAGAGGAATTTGGTAGTTAATTTGGTAATTAATAAAAGTCATTAAGTCACAAAACAATTTTGTTTCTAAGCAGATGTTTAAAGGAACTCTTTCACTTCTGAGAAGATATGTACAAAAATGTTTACATAGCTATTATTTATAAAATCAAAATTAAAAATGGAAAGAATGTAAGCAAGATCTTATTCTTAAGGATGTAAACAAAGTTGTGAGAGATAAAAGCAGATGCTTGTGTATTGTTAAAACCAAATGCAGGATAGAATTGTCTCTGGGCTGTAAGTAGCTACCAAATGTGAGGATGTAAATGGAGAGTGATAGTCACAGAAAGCCCCAGTTTTATTGTTACAAATTTATTTATTTGACTGGTTGTTGAGTACATAGTTATTTGTTGTATTATTAATAGCTTCATGTAGAGTTTCATGCTGTACTGCATTTTAATAGAAAGAAAAGAATGAGATTTCCTGAAAGGAAATATATAAGGAGTGTAAAACATTACCTATGAATATTTAGGAGCTATTAAATTTAACAAGAGGGAGAACAAAGAAACATCAAACACACTGCCTAAGAATTTCCCATAACTGTTACAAATACCACAATTTGTATGTGTTACAGCTAAATCGAAATTAAGTTTTCATCCTTCATATTCTTCCTTTTTTCAATCTGTTAGGAAAAAAAAATTATTTTAGGGTATCATTGAAAAGAAAGCTGTTTCAACAAAAAGCAAATGTAAGCTCCAATGATTCATTAAACTCTTTGGAAATAATAAGAGAGTCTTATGACTCATGAGGACAGCTTACAATAAAGCATGTGAGATAGCTGCTGGGAGCAGAGAGAGACTTGGTTTATGTGAGTGGATGTCACAGGTTGTATGGGTCATGGGAGGCTAGATGTTACAATGTTTAATAGACATCCTGAAAATGTACTGCTTCCTCATGTGCAAATTCATTGTGGGATGGTAAGGAGGCTGTTGTTAACATAATCAAATTTAGTGGCTAGTGGCAACCATAGATGGTCACAGTGTTCCTTACTGTAGCACTGAAAAGATATCATGGTGAAATTACAGTGCTACTCTTAAACCTGGAAATGATGCTATCATTTTTATTAACAATTCATTTAAAAAGCAAGTCATGTGACTACACTGAATTCAAGTCAGAGCAGAAAATTACAATACTTCTAAATAACTGGACCAAGAGTGTTAATATATATGAGTAACCCTAATGATACTATAATGGCAATAAATTGAACCTCAGATACAAGAGGTGCAAGTAAATATCATCTTGCCTTCAAAAGTTTCCATACAGTGTACTACCTAAAATGTATATTTACTCAATATTTTCAAATATATAAGGTTATTTATAAGTAGAAAACTTAATGGGGCAGGTTACATTGTTAGGTCTGTATAAGCTATTAAGTCATCCCCTCAATTTCATTCTAATATCAAAAGTTTTTACTACTTCTCTACCAAATATATGACAACTCCATGATGGAAGTTAAAGCTCCTGAAGGCACCTTGAGAATCTCCAGTCCTTTAAGAATAGATGGATAATGAGCTCTAGAGCTCTAAGGAGTTACAACCTATAATAAAAGACAAGTATTAAGCAATATGTAGGCTGAGAAAAAAAGAGAGTATATGGAGATACATCATAATTTCTAAAATAAAAGTTATTTGTATATTATAAAGTGCTATTTTAATTAATTAATCCAGGAAATTTATGCCAAAAATCATAGATTTTCTATGAATATTCAAAATATAAATAGCATATGAGCAAATAAAATAGCTTAGGATTTCTTAAAAAAGCTACTAAATAGACTCAATATTGTATACTTTATTTTTCCATGCAGAAACTCCTATGCATGCATTATTATAATTTTTTTCTCAAATTCTTATTACTTTAACATTTATGTATAACAAAGATCTCAACATTCAATAGAAAAAAAGATTAGAAGAATGGAAAACAAAGATAACAAATTACCTGAAGCAAATTTAAATGCCTCTATGCCTGTTAGTAAAATTATATATAATTGTACAAACCATATGGTAAAATACTATCCAGTCATTAAAAACAAATTGAGGCTATTCTGTTTGGCTTTTATCTTGAATGAAAAATTATTGCCAATTTGAGTAAACAAGGATTAGTTACTCTGATTATAGGAATCAAGTGGAACAAATAAATTTTTTAAAAAATTTTTACCAATTGTCTGAACTTGGCAATGCTAAGTGGTAAATTTTTCAAAGACAAAATTGAAGTAAGCAAAACTTAGTTAATATTCTTTCACACATATTACACAACACTTTCAGATGGGATAGATTTATCAGTTTCTCTAATATGTAAAAAGCTCAAGACAGTATTTTACAGTGTTATATGTCAAGGACACATTATATGTTTTAATTATGAAGACAGAATAAACTAGGCTCATTTTAAAACTATTTTTGCTAATCTTACAGGAAACTTCCATTTCTATTTATGAAACAATACCTTGCCCCAAGTCAGAAATTCATTGACTCACTCAAACAGCATTTTCTAATGCAAAGCACAATTCAGGTTGAAAAATTTTATAACTACATTTAAAGAATATTTTATAGGAAGAGAATATGAGCATTGCAGTTATACATGAATTTAGACATTGAATTTTTAAGTATTCTGAGATTATTTACTACTTTCAATAATCAAATTTAATGATGATGGAACTTTAAGTGACTTTATTTTTCAGCCAGCAGTTAAGTCATCAGTAAGCCACTGAAAAGTAAAATTAGCCTTCTAGTTTCAGAATTCAAATTATGGAGTTTGGAAAGTGGAAAGTGAAAGTGTTAGTCAATCAGTTCTGTCATACTCTTTGGCCCTGGTGGACTGTGTCCACCAGGCTCCTCTGTCCATGGAATTCTCCAGGCAAGAATATAGGAATGAATTGCTAGTCCCTTATCCAGGAGATCTTCCTGACCCAGGGATCAAACCTAGGTCTCTAGCATTGCAGGCAGATTCTTTACTATTTGAGCTACCTTGGAAGACCCCTTACAAATTTTCCCCCGACTTCTTAGCTTACATAAAAAATCCAAATTATTAAATGTAAAGCAAAAGACAGAGATAAATTTTATGGGAGGCCAGGGAAACGAGATTTCACATGAACCCTGGAACATTTGCAAGCAGATCCAATAATATCTGAAGGGACTATTAACAATTAGATATTGGTTCTTTCTTGCTCTAATTATCCCCAATTGTGTCTTATTGCTTATATTCCTGTTACAGAAATTAGATTTTGAAATTTGATTTTGTAACTGATAATTGCAATGTGAATAATGTGAACAAAATTAGTGGGGATTTTGAGAAACAAACCTATAACTTGAACATCTGTTATTGGAATCATTTTCTTACTTAAAACCCCAAATCATATGTTGTAAAGAAATCTTTTGAATCTAAAAATAATCTCGTGTCATGACTTCACCAATCACCTCTGTATCAATACATCTGAGTTTAATGCTTGGGACTGATGCATGGGGATAATCCAGAGAGATGGTGTGGGGCGGGAGGGGGGAGGTGGGGGTCGGGATTGGGAGTTCATGTACACTCGTGGCTGATTCATGTCAATATATAGCAAAACAAATACAGTATTGTAAAGCAAAACAATTAAAAAATAAAAATTAATTAAAATAAAAAAATAAGTAGTCTAATCTTTCAGAAGACATATCAGTTTGTTCACAAGGATGCATTTGGGACCTAATAATACTTTTTTCATAAGATTGCTGTGAAATATATCATATGTACTAAGAAACAAATAGATCAGTAATAACAAATTGAAAGGCTTGAAGAAGAGTACTATCTTTAGTTATTGGAGAGTAAAAAAAAATTATCAATAATGTGGTTTTCAATTCATTATTATGGGTTTGCATTCCTCTAATGCATGCTATTTCTTTTTCACAGTTAAACTACCCAGCGATGAATAAACAAACGAGTGATTTCTCATGCTCCAAGTAATTTAGTAAATTAAACTGAGTGCAAGGCCTTTACTAATAAGTTGCAGTAGTCGTAGGATACAGTTAAAACATGGAGCATATATATATATATATATATATATTTACATACACACACATTGATGCCCTGTATTCCATATTTATTTTTTAATAGAGAAATTCAATGAGGTCTTTATCTAGTCCATAAATCTTGAGAGTGACATGCAATGTTTAACTGTAAGAACTCTATAGTAATAGTGGACCAAAAACAAACCAATGAAATATTCAGCAGTATGAGTAACACACTCTCCTAGGCAGAATTTTTCCATTCTTGTGTATAATCTTTGCAGTGATGGAAAGCAAGGCTACTTTTCCTTATGTCACAAATCAAGAAAGTAAGTTCAGTTCACTTCAGTCACTCAGTCGTGTCCGACCCTTTGTGATCCCATGAATTGCAGCATGCCAAGCCTCTCTGTCCATCACCAATTCCCAGAGTTCACCCAAACCCGTGTCCATCAAGTAGGTGATGCCATCCAGCCATCTCATCCTCTTTCGTTCCCTTCTCCTCCTGCCCCCAATCCCTCCCAGCATCAGAGTCTTTTCCAATGAGTCAACTCTTTGCATGAGGTGGCCAAAGTACTGGAGTTTCAGCTTTAGCATCAGTCCTTCTAATGAACACCCAGGACTGATCTGCTTTAGAATGGACTGGTTGGATATCCTTGCAGTCCAAGGCACTCTCAAGAGTCTTCTCAAATACCACATTAAAAAGCATCAATTCTTCAGTGCTCAGCTTTCTTCACAGCCCAACTCTCATATCCATACATCACCACTGGAAAAACCATAGCCTTGACTAGAGGGACCTTTGTTGGCAAACTAATGTCTCAGCTTTTGAATATGCTATCTAGGTTGAGGAGAGTTCAAATTACAACTACTAAAATCACTGTTTTTTTGGCACATATGCATTTTATAATTTACCATAATACAGAGAGTTTTGTGTAGAAGCCTTTAAAAATATGCCTACGAATAGGTCAATGAGATTTAGTCAATGACATCAATTATTGATTCCATGCACAGTGGCTGATTGTTTGAGACACACACACACACACATACACACATAGGCTTTCCAGGTGGCTCAAAGGTAAAGAATCCACCTGCTAATGCAGGAGATGCAGGAGACACAGGTTCGATACATGAGCAGAGAAAATCTCCTGAAGGTGGAAATAGCAAACCACTCCAGTATTCTTGCCTGAAAAATATCCCACGGACAGATGAGCCTAGCAGGCTACAGTCCATGGAGTTGCAAAGTCTCTGATGTGACTGAGCACATACGCGCATACCAACACATACACACAAACACATACCTCATAGATTTAAAAATTAGAATTAACATTATTTCTTTAAAAATCTCTTATAAAAGTTAAATATATAAGGACAAGTTATTACTATTTTTAACATTCACACTATTTCTACTTATAAACAGTATTCATTTAAGTGAAAATAATGGAAATTACTTAATTAAACAAAAGTCATATGGGAACTGCTGCTGTTATAGAAGCATAAACTTATAAACTGTTTCTGAAATGGTCTACTTAACAAGCTATCTGAAAAGTAAAAATTTTACTCTTCACCCTTTGCTCAACCAACTATATCAAATTAGAAATATTTTTCTGCTTGATTTTACTTACTTTGATTTTAAATAAGCATGACACCATATGATTTTATTTTGTATTTGACACATTTTCTAGTTAAGGATCATATTCATTTTCAATATTCTGTGGTGCAAATTTTATCATGCATTAGTAATTAAGTGATTTTAATAATACACAGGGGACAAATTAATGTAGCATCTGTCTGTGTGGCAGCCATTAAGTGACAGTTTAATTGTGGGCTAGTTTCACTATTCATTGTGGATAATTTCTGAAAGATTTTTACAATCAAGGCTATCATGAGCAGAATGTTCAGGAGATCATATATGAGCTATTTTTCTCTCTCCATAATAACTAATAATTTCAGTGTTCTTGAGACCTAACCACTAATTTATATAAATGAAGCTTATTTTATGTTATGATTGATCATTTAAGTAATCATTTTCTAGTGATTAATTGCTGAGCTTGAAGAAAATGACACTGTTCTATCTAGCTTCCTATCTATAGATAGAGATACCAGGAAATACATTTGTAATTTTATATAATGACTTTCATTTCAGAAAATAAGCAAACTTACACCAACCTTAATATCTTGATTTGTAAAGAAATACTGTCTTGATCATTAAGACCATTATTAAAAATATATTATAGACTGAGGAGCCAATAAACAACAGAAATTTATTTCTCACAGTTCTAAAGTCTGGGAAATCCAAGAAGAAACAGTAGCATGTGGCATTCTGGTGAGGACGTTTTACTGGTTAATTACCTGCACATTCTCACCATGTCCTCACATGGTGGAAAGATGAGATATATCTGTAGGATCTCTTTTGTAAGAGCACTATCTCATTAATGAGAGCTCCGCCTTGATGACAGAATCACCTCACCAAGGCCCAATCCCTCTGGCTATCACATTAAGCATTATAACTTCAACATATGAATGAGAAGTGGGGGAGGTGGTGATATGAACGAGATATCAAAGCAGTTCAGTTCAGTTCAGTTCAGTTGCTCACTTGTGTCCAACTCTTTGTGACCCATGAATTGCAGCATGCCAGGCCTCCCTGTACATCACAAACTCCCAGTACTGAAGTCTGGCTTGGAGAATTTTGAGCATTACTTTACTAGCATGTGAGATGAGTGCAATTGTTCGGTAGTTGGAGCAAACAGAATTAAACAAGGACCTAATTAAAGTGGGCTCCTAGATTTGAGAAATTGAAATATGATAAAAAGTGTCAGTTTAGCAATGTATGTAACTTTCTTTTGAAATCTTGTCTTTATCTCCAGAGCAATTAGAATTATTGATTGGTAAACAAATAACTCTCTGGGGACTATCTGTTTAAATGGAAATTGCCTAGATAAGGGTAAGAGAGACATACACATTAAATATCCCTGACAGGAAAGCCTGGTGTGTGCTGCAGTCTGTTGAGCTGCAGAGTCCAACACTACTGAGTGACTGAACTGACTGACTGATAAGGTCTGGTGTTCCTGAAGTTTTAGAAGGTTGCCTGTGTGCAAGCCAAGATATGCACTGGGAAATGTTGGGGGGTGAGATGGAACAGCAGTGAAAATATGGGCTACTGTGCTGTGCTTAGTTGTTCAGTCATCTCCAACTCTTTGCAAGTCCATCGACTGTAGCCTGCCAAGCACCTCTGTTAATGAGGATTCTCCAGGCGAGGATATTGGAGGGGATTGCCATGCCCTCCTCCAGGGGATCTTCCCAACCCAGGTATCGAAGCCAGGTC
Source organism: Aepyceros melampus (assembly GCA_006408695.1). Taxonomy (NCBI): domain Eukaryota; kingdom Metazoa; phylum Chordata; class Mammalia; order Artiodactyla; family Bovidae; genus Aepyceros; species Aepyceros melampus. The sequence continues at coordinate 172,062 of SJXQ01001902.1, read as the reverse complement.
TCCCATGTTAACAGGCAGATTCTTTACTGTTTGAGCCACTGGGGAAGCGCCAAAATACTGGTGTGGGTAGCCTATCCTTTCTCCAGGGCATCTTCCTGACCCAGGAATCCATCTGGGGTCTCTTGCATTGCAGGCGGATTCTTTACCAGCTGAGCTTCCAGGGAAGCCCATGGGCTACTCAGTTCAGTTCTGTTGCTTAGTCGTGTCTTGACTCTTTGCAACCCCATGAACTGCACCATGCCAGCCTTCCCTGTCCATTAGCAACTCCCGGAGCCTACTCAAACTCATGTCCACCGCGTCAGTGATGACATCCAATCATCTCATCCTCTGTCATCCCGTTTTCCTCCTACCTTTAATCTTTCCCGCATCAGGGTCTTTTCCAATGAGTTGTTTCTTCTCATCAGGTGGCCAAAGTATTGGAGTTTCAGCTTCAGCATCAGTCCTTCTAGTGAATGTTCAGGACTGATTTCCTTTAGGATTGACTGGTTGGATCTTTTTGTAGTCCAAGGGACTCTCAAGAGTCCTCTCCACCACCACAGTTCAGAAGCACTCAGCTTGCTTTATAGTCCAGCTCTCACATCCACACAGGACTACTGGAAAAACCATAGCTACTAGAGGAGGTTCAGAAGTGGGGATTTGCAGAGGGAAGAGGGGCTTTCACATGGTGAAGAATGAATGCCTTTTTAGGCTTCAGCCAGTTTTCTAAATCTCAAAGCCCTATCTACTTGTTCTGTGTAGAATGGTTTTTCCAAATACTCGGTCAGTTAAACCAAAATATGCTATATGTTCTCCCTTCTGTATTTGCTTATTTGGTTCTTTAAAAATCTTTCAACTTTGTCTTCTCAAATCTCTAGCTCCTCCTCATCTTCTTTATCCTTTCATCCTTTGTCAATACTGGTTAAATTTAGGTGTTCATCTTCTTCATGGAATATTGCATTGGTTCTTTGTATCCCACAGGTCATTTTTTTTTGCCTTTGTTTCCGTAGTGCTTTCCTCATTATCTCTTCGGAAATTTTTCTGTGTCATTTTGTTGTTGTTAATGAGGAACTAGACCTTAATTTTTTTGTGATGTCTCTCAATTAAAAAATTTTTGCTATTCAGTTAAAAAACATGCCGTCTACCATGACTGAAGCGACTTAGCAGCAGCAGCAGCAGCAGCATGTCTAAAAACCTTACAACCTCATTTATAAAGCCTGCTTTGACCATTCTTTCTTCCTGATAAGTTAACTATTCAGTCTTTGTGCAGTCTCATATGTTAACCTGTAACTTTTAAGCTGTTATAAAACAATTCACATACAAATAGTAACATCAGAAAGTTTGTTTTAAACTTGTGAAAACTGGTTCAATGAGAAATTGGGCTTTTTGTAGTCAATCTAATAAGGAATGTGAAATAAAATTGCTAAAATATAAAATTGGTTAATAGCCTATAGGGATTTAGACTGAGCCTTTGGGGGACAGTATTTTCTGCTAGACAGAAAACATGTGTTTCACTGTAATAGTTTTTTTGTTTGTTTATTTTACAGAGTTACCTTTAAATTTAAAACTGCCTAGGCCCTAATTAGTTGTAAATCAAACAATCAGTTTACTTCAGGTAAACTTACTGTAAAACATCCTGTCTAGTGTGATATTAAAAGTCACACAATTATCTTTATGTCTTATTCTAGATTTTGAATAATTTGTCTGAAAACATACTTATTTTGTAATGTTAGTGACCAGCCACCTCTCCGTATCTTCTCTTTTTAAAATATTAATTTATAAGAGTTTTCAGAATCACTGATGAATGGTTCAGGTCTATATTTTTTGCCCTCTTCTGATTTGTGCCTTAGTTTTATATTATCTACAGTAGAGTTGCATTGAAACACACTAACCATCAACTTGGATATAATGGGTTCCCAGGATAAGTGCAATAACTGAAACATTTATAAGATATGTGTAGAAATAGCACTTTAAGGAGCTTAGTTTTGAAATTTAAGTAGGAGTTTAGATAGCAAGGGAAGAATAAACCAGGTAAAGTGACCAGTGTGTTGTGATTTAGGACTTGAGTCTGTCTAGCCCTGGCAAGACAAGGAAATCCTCCTGAGCTAAAATAGTTACATGGTCATATTGTGGAATGAAGGGGCAAGCTGGATCTGAACGAAAAAGCAAGATTCTGTCAGGCAGAGAAAACAAAGGTGAGGAAAAACAATCTGACTGTGAGAAAGTCAACTGTTGAGCGAATGATGAATGGGGAACAGTCAGCTAGAGTAAAAGCCTGTGTTATTGCCAGTTTCCACAACTCTGATCCATTTCTGGTTTTTTCTTCTCGTGTTTTAATCTAACTGAAGCATTACCAACATGGTTATTTTCTTAAAAACCATTTGATCATCTTCCTTCCCTGCTTGAAAATATGAACTGCTTCATGATTGATGCAACACAGTAGACTTCATTTTGCTTGGCCTTTTAACTCTTCCAGTTTCCCTTATGTGGTTTCCTCAGCCTTGATTTTCACAGTGTACAGTCATTGAAAACATAGACTTTTACTCTAGCTGACTGTCCCCTAGAATGATGAATTAATCATTCTCTCAACAGTTGACTTCCTCACAGTCCGATTTTTCTTCCTTAACTTTGTTTCTCTGTCTGACCGAATCCTACATTTTCTTTCAGATCCAGCTTGCCTCTTCATTCCACAATATGACCATCTGACTATTTTGGCTCAGGGGAATCTAAATTTGGTTGTATTTGTTCATATTGATATGCAAACTTGTCCTGTCTGATAAATCCATGGGTGGGTTGTCTCAGTTTCACCTGGGAGGTAGTAAACCAGTCACATACTGTGTTGCCTATAGAATTTTTTAGAATGTTTTCCACATATCAATATGTTTTTGTATTTGTAGACCCGAAAAATGTCTGAGAACTCCAGTGACAGTGATTCATCTTGTGGTTGGACTGTCATCAATCATGAGGTATGTATTTAATATTTTTTGTATGGCAGCTTGTAGTATTATAGTGTTAATAATGATGTAAACTGGGTTCTTTGAAGGCCATTAGTTTTTTACATTTAAGCATAAGATTCCACTGATCTTAGCTTTGACATTTTCCCTCCTACATTACACTCACTGCTGAAAACTCTTCATGAGGCAGCATCTTAATGTACATTGGTTTCCTCAACTTAGAGACAGTAGGCAGATACTTATTGAGGGCCTATTGGTCAGCACTTGTGCTTTACTATGTTCTCATATAATTTTAAGCAACCCTCTGTGGCATAGATTTTTATTCTCATTTCATAGTTGAGAAAACCAAAGCTTAGATTTAGTAATTTGACCAAGATTATATAGCTAGAAAACATCAGCAAGTGCATTTAAACAGGCCAGAAAGGAGCATGAAGAACATGTGTTCCACCTGTGTTGTGCTGTTACATTATTATCATTGCAAAAATTCACAGGAAAAAAGATATGACTAGAACTCTTGTCACAAAATGAATTTTATTGCAGAAGTGTGACTGAAGCGACTTAGCAGCAGCAGCAGCATGATGTTATATGACAGTATATAGTAAATATTAATTCTCTCACATTGGTAAGGGAAGGGAAAGTCGCTCAGTCGTGTCCGACTCTTTGTGACCCCATGGGCTGCAGCCCACCAGGCTTCTCAGTCCATGAGATTTTCCAGGCACGAGTACTGGAGTGGGTTGCCATTTCCTTCTCCAGGGGATCTTCCCAACCCAGGGACTGAACCTGGGTCTCCCGCATTGTAGGCAGACGCTTTACCCACTGAGCCACCAGAGAAGCTCACATTGGTAATATATGTTAATTACTGAAAAAAATCATAAAATAGTGATAAATAGAAGCAAAAGGATAAAAATTATCTATACCTATATGCCGGGGTCCAGCCCCAGTGGATCCAGGGTAATTCGGAGCGGGGACGGAGTTGGCAATTACGAAAGAATTATTTAAGTAGAGAGATTAGGGAAGAATAGTGTAGTAAGAGAGAGGAGAGAAAATAAAGGAGAAAAAGAGGCTGTATTCCTTGATTTACATAGAAAGCCAAATAAAGCCCCGAGACAAGGGGCTTACACCGTCTACGTAAGGCCACAGGTGCCTGCTTGAATAGTGGAGGGTGCCCTGCCTTGGGCTCCCTCTCGCGTGGGTCTTAGAAGCCCAGGCAAATAAATAGACACAGTGAGCCTCTATGTTCCAGACGGGAATTCAGCCTGAAAAGGAGAAAAAGAAAAGGAGACACAGGGGAAGCCAGATTTCTGAGAAACTGGTTTGTCCTTTATTTTCTAGGAAAGCTTTTATACTTTTAGTTATACACAGAGATCAATGGATAATACAAGGTCATGCAGGGTCAGCAGCCCTGACCCTTATCGAGACCAGGCTTTCTCTCTGCATACTTAGCTGTATACACAGGTCTTAGGTGATTTACATCATCTTCTGGCCAGGAGGCCTATTAGCATTTTATGGCCCTTCTCTGATAAGGTCCATCAACCAGAAAACTTATTTGCCCTAAAAGTGTTGTTCTTACTAAAGTCTGGTGCCACTCTCAGAAAGCACTAATTAAGATTACATTCTTACATAGCAGGGATACAACAATTTATAACAAGGAAAGAGGAGTACAGTGACTTATAACAAAGAGAAAATTCGTTAACTCAAAAGTCTAGTATTGCTAACATCAAACTACTGTATTCCTATTTCTGCATCCCAATTACATTGATTAATATCCTCCCAGGTGCCTAAAAGATTGAGGCCTGGCTGCAATCATAACTCAACAATGAAACCCTTCACCAATATAATTCTTAGCTCTTTAAAAAAGATTTTATATCTTTAAGATGTGTTAAGCTTTGTGCCTCTCGCAGTTGGGGGGCTATAAACAATCACATGCATAGTTGTAAAGTTCGGGTAAACCTGTCAGGCAAGTTAGCCATCAGAGGGGTTTGAGCTGAGACACTCCTTTCATATGCAGGAGACTAACTGAAGCTCTAAGTTAATTTTTTCCAGAGAAAGGTGGTCGAGGATAGCCCCCTTGTAATGTCAGAAGAATAGGTGGAAAGCATAATGCAGTAAGGCAGGCAGGCTCTGGTTTTGAGGGTAGATGCTTGAGAAAATCCAGGGGGACCCCTGAGGCCTTTTCCCACCTTTGCATTTTGTCAGGCCCCTTTCCTCATGACCTTTGCCATGGGCAGGATTCCCCGTGCTGGCTCCCGGCACCTATATAATATGTTAATGGATTTATCTATAGTTTTCGTGTTTTTTTTTCCCCAGCCTCTTAGGCTTCACTTATTTTCCTGCATCAATAAAAATTTTAAATGGCATTTTTTTACAATTGCCCTGATAATTTAATGTTTAGACAATTGATTAGTCATGTCTTTTAGACAACAACATTAACCAGACCTCTGCAAGAAAGTTTTAACATTCCTCAATGGCAACCCACTCCACTACTCTTGCCTGGAAAATCCCATGGGCAGAGGAGCCTGGTAGGCTGCAGTCCATGGGGTCGCTGGAGTCGGACACTACTGAGTGACTTCACTCTCACTTTTCACTTTCAACATTGGAGAAGGAAATGGCAGCCCACTCCAATGTTCTTGCCTGGAGAATCCCAGGGATGGAGGAGCCTGGTGGGCTGCCGTCTATGGGGTTGCACAGAGTTGGACACAACTGAAGTGACTTAGCAGCAGCAGCAGCTGTACTAGTTAAAACTGAGCGGTTTCTTTTGTTTCTACTTCTTTTATTTTTTTAAATAAATGACTTTTCTATTTTTAACATGTTTCTGCAAAGCTTAGATCAACTCTCATAGCAACAGTTACTCCTTTAAGGATAATTAACAGTGTAGGAGCAAGGCAGTTGTGGAAATCTTCAGTGTGACGTAAGAGAGCAAACCTCTCTGGCGTGTAGCCAAGTGTGCCTTTTGGATATTCTGTAGTAGAGACACCTTGTCACAGAGTTGATTATATTTGTACCTTTATCCCTCTTCCCTCCATATCTTGTTATCAGGTTCTGCTCTTTCTTGCTAATGTCTCTTATGTGTATTTTTTTTTTTTTTTTTTTACCATTGCTGCCTTTCTGGCCAAGGCCAGGACTGGTCTCCCCAGTGACTGAGAATTCAACCCAAACCTTGTGTCTGTTACTACTGTTCTTCTGCCACTTCAGCAGGCCCAAAGTTTTACATTCAGAATTCTCTTTAGGATTCAACTCAAACTCACTCCTTTAATGAAGTCTCTTAGTTATGTTGAGTTACATGTTGCAGGAGAACTCAGACCTTTTGATTTCATGATCAGTAAATTATAGGGTTGAGGGAGGGATCTGGAGAGAGACTGAGTCATTTTTGGATAACTTATTTTGCTAATTAAGATGAGAAAAAAAATCTGTTAAGATCCACTTTTATTAAAGAAAAGACAATCTGACATCAAAGTAAAAACCTTGGAAGAATAAAGAAGCGTCTACTTTTACAGAGAACGTTTGTGTAATGGTGGTGGTGGTGTAGTTGCTAAGTCATGTCAGATTCTTGTGAACATATGGGCTATGCTATAACTATATTAATCTAATAGATTAATTTTAATGCTTGCCCTTAAAATTTTTTAGTCAGATGTTGTAGTAAGTAGTAATTAATATTTACTTGTGGCTGTTTCTGTGAATAGGCTTTAAATCTGAATTTTAGATTTCAGTTTTTTATACTCTGTGACACCTAGCAAAATGCTTTGGCTAGAGTAGTTCCATAAATGTTGAGCAGAAGCAAATTAATAGACATAGCTAAATGTAGAAATCCTCTGGGATTCAGATTGACTTTTGGGCTTATAGTGCAGTTAGAGTGTTTGACTTCTGGACTGACTTCTTTCAGAGGCTAAACCTGTGGCTCCTTTCTGCTGTTTCCCTGCTGTAGGTTTTATGGACTAAATTGAACAAAAGCAATAGATACTGTTCTCTTTGGAGTATAGCAGCATCTGGGACTTTTAATAACAGAAGCATCTACAGGTAGTCAAATCTAGCTTTGGGTAGCTGATAGACAATGAATTGATTATCGCTTTTTCTCTAGGGGTCTGATATAGAGATGGTGAATTCTGAACATGGTGCAGCTAGTGATAGCTGTGAGCCCACTCCAGAATGTGCATCTTTATCACAGGAGAAGCTGCAAGAATTGCAGTTAGAGCAGGGAGGTAAGTTTAAAGAAGTCTGATTTTTTTGTTTTTCTTGATAGGATATGTGAGCAACATGAATCTTGCCTTCTTTCTAGGTGGGCAGCCTTTCTGGCTGGTCTAAACCAGCAGATCACTGAAAGACTAGAATTTTAGTGTGATGTGGTGGGCAGGCCTAAAGAACCCAGTAGCACCAACCTGCCCAGGGGCCTTATTTGTAGCTATAGTGGGCTTCTGTATGAACATTTGATACTGCTAGTGTAATCGGTAACTAAATATTATTAATCTTGATTAAGACTGTTGATACACAGAATTATTTATTCATCAGAAGTTTACTCAGTTCTTCTACAGTTACCACACTTCAGAGTACCTTTGGTTATAGGTAGTGAATGATGTTTAACTACTGTATTGCATGATGTTATTTATTCTTATATAGGAGTTGATGCCCACATTAATTATATAAAGAATTAAACCCAAATAATGCATCTTCATATTTAAATTACTTCTTAAAGTTTTTTTTTAATTGTATTAAAATGTACACAGGACCTTTCTCCTTCAGGAGAATAAAGTGGATGTGTTAAGGCCAGAAATATAAAAGATTTATGCCTATTACTCTTGTTTTCAGCCCATGTGTTGATTGCTGTTCTCATTTGAGCAGTGATTTTCATCTTTCATGGGTCAGATTTTGAGAATCTGAAAGCTATGCATGGTCTCTTCAAAGAAATGCATATCTTTAGATATGTGTTATAAAAATTTTTTTTCATACTTCCTCAGGGGTCCTTGGACCCAAGACCAACTTTGTTGAGGACTCTTATCTCCAAATTAATATTCTGTTGGGGCTATATTACATGCACAAATGGTGGTTTCTTTTTGTTGTTGTTGTATTTTTGTTATTTTGGAGGAGTTAGATAATGAAAAATACACATTTATGATGGAAAAGCAAAGGATGACCAAAAATTCAAAGCCATCTATAATTCTTTTGATGCTGAAGATAATGTTATACCAACAATGCATGTGCTTTGCTATGCATAAAACCTGGTGCTTATTATGTACTATTTTCATTTTTAGCCTGTATTAAAATTTTATAGCCTTTTTCATTAAAAATATGACATTACAAACTAATTTGTATATTTTTTTCTTACAAGTTTCTTACAAAATATATCTGTTATGGTGACATTATTTTGTTTTTCTGTATTCGAGTCATTGTTTTTCATAGTCCATTATAAAGAATTTGTACTTGGAAGCCATAATTTTGATCCTTGTGTTACCAGGCATTGACAGTCATTAGAATAGTGGTACATTTAGGAGTTTTGAATAAACTAAGAATTCAGGAAGTGTGCTCTCACAGATCTGAGAATGAGTTTTCCATATTAACAGGTTTTTATAAACACCTTGGCCTAAGTACTTTGGAATTGGAATTGCAAGGTAGAGATTGTTATTTAGAGTTTATAGTTTTTGTAAATTTTTAAACGAATTCAGTTCACTAAAATTATCTCAACAATTTCCGGTAGTTACATTTGAAATGTAGAGATCTTTTTAACAACAATAGAGTGATTGTTATAATCGCACGTAGCTTTTCATTACATCCACTTTAAAAATGAGGAATAGATTTTATTTACCCATATTATATGCAGACTATAAAAAGTTGATGAAATATAATTAAATTGACCTTTGCTTTATGTCAGAGAGCAGCCAAAATGGCACAGTGTTACTGGGAGGAGCTACTTACCCTGCTTTGGAGGAAATGAAGTCAGCACTCGAGGTAACCTTGTGTTTTACTCTGGATATTTGGTAAACAGTAATTCTTAGAGAATACTAATTAAAGCTGCCATTTCTGTTTGTGCATTTTGTTCCTATAAATAGCTTTTGTTGAAAAATTTGAGTTTGCAGGTTGGTCAGTTTTAAAGTTAAAGTTAGCTTCCGTTTTTAATGCCTAATTAAGTGAATTATCTTTTAATTTAGAAAAGTGATTTCTTGGTAATGTGTTAAAGATTTATTCTTTTAACATCTAATATTTTCTTTGGAAATATATTGCATTCTTGAATTATATTGAGAAATTAAGGGTTCATATGTAAAATGAAAGTTAATTTTCAGACTTGAGAACAAACTAAATCTTATCCTTTGGCATTTTACTTGACTTCCGTGTACCTATGGCTGATTCTTGTTGATGTTCGACACGAAACCACAGAATCCTGTAAAGCAGTTATCCTTCAATTAAAAAAATGGCAAAAAAAAAAAACCCACACTCTTAAGTGCAAATATAATTATCAAATATAATACTGTATTGATCAAATATAATAAAGTAATAATTGCTCAAAAAAACTAAATAGCTGGATGATCTTTACATGTTATAGCTGTTGAAGTTTTTTAAAAAATTTAATCAATCTTTTATGGATTTCCTGACCATACAAATAAACCCATATTTATCTATTACAATCCAAATAAACCCATAGTACTGTGAGAAATGAATCCTCTCCATTTTGTGGACTTTGGGTTTGAAAGATGGATTTGTTTTTCAACTCCTGCAGGAATGAATGGTGGGTAAGCAGTTTGATTTAATTCTGAGAGAAAGTTGCTGTCAGGTTTGATGGTGTTTTCAGACTGAAAGATGAGTCTATGCTTGAGTAATCCTTTCCTATTGAGCAAGACTTATTTTAAACCCAATCATCGTGCTACTTAAGTATACTTAAGAAATGTAAGGGTCATACATATTTGTTGAATATGTCTCTAAAATTATGGTTCTAATTCTAAAGGGAGAGGAAGAAAAGTTACCTGATGACAATCTCTATTTTGGAACTGTCAGTGATGATTCTGATATTGTTACACTTGAGCCACCTAAGTTAGAAGACATTGGAAATCAAGAAGAAGCAATAATTATTAAAGAAGCAGAGAGTCCAGAAGACTTTAACATGGGCTCTTCCTCTAGCAGCCAGTATACATTTTGTCAGCCAGAAACAGGTAAGAACTACATAGCGAATACACAGTGGAAGCTTAGGACTCCTGTGATCACATTGTATATAATGGCTGGTTTTCTGACCCTAAATATCAAAGTTATGAATATATTTGGGTAAAATGCAAGAAAATTTTTTGTAAAATTCTACCTTGTTATCTAGTGTTTTCCTAGACCCAGGGCCTAGAGCACAGTAGTCCAATAAATACCATCTTTTATCATTAAAAGAGGAAAAAAAAATAGCTTTACGAGATTTGTTAATGTCGCAAACACTCCAAAATGCATTGGACAATTTTAAGGTCTTTAGGAGTGGGAGATTGAACTATTATACCTAAAACGCAGGAGAATATTAAGACCTTGAGTTACAGTGGTACAAATTTTTTATTATAGAAACAGTGAAAGAAACTTTTTTTGAGCCTTCCAGATCCATTTAATTGTCAGTCACTCAGCAGTCATTTTTTGTGTGCCAAACGGGATTTAAGTAACTGGCAAAACAGGAGCGTCCTAAAGCCCCCAAACAGGGATCTTTACTTTATGCTGAGTTACGAAAATGCAGCTATTATAAGTCACATTCTTAGTGCAGTTAATGCCTGTTGTTCAGAAAGAATCATTTGGAGGTGAAATGTGAGTTACTGAGCTAAGTCCTTCTGTAATTCTTTGGCTTAGTTTTAGGGACATATGTAACATCTTTTGGGGTAATATAAATATTTAAATACAAAGTTATAGAAAATAAGAGAAAGAAATCTATATTTAACCAAAGGTTAACCCCCAGTTATAATTTAGGGTGGATTATGGGAGAGACACCTGGGACATTGCTAGTGTTAATAAGAATTTCCTAATTTGGTGCAAAAACAAGAACGTGTAGTATTTATTTCAGATCACTTTCTTTGATTTTACCAGTCTTTGTTTCATTTGCCAGAATCAGACCATGGGAATTCTGTTATTCCAATTTAAGCTAATAAAATTCAAGTAGGATTAAACCAGATGCTGATTTAATTTGAGAATATTTGTGGGCCAGATGTGTAGTCAGATTGAAGCCAGGAGCATTGTGAAAGAGTTCAAGTAGACATTTAAGAAATGATGCTTTTTTAGATGTATTTTTATCCATTGTTCTCTTTCCCAGGGAATTATTTCAGTAAAAGAAATGCTAAAAAATAATTTAAAATAACATTTTGGACTATCTTAAAAATAGTCTATATACATCAGTTGTTAAGAATTTTTGTTCTCTTCCCTTAGCAGATATTTTTCTTGGTTGGTAAAATTTCCTGCCATCTGTTGCTTAGTTTTGTTTGTTTTTTCCCTTTCCCTGTCTTCTCCATCTCTCTAGAATTTCAACTTCTTTTTTTTTCTTCTTATAAATTAGATTCTTGTGGCAGTAATCTTTTCGTTGGTGTACGAACATTTCCCAGTCCCTCCATATGACCCTCTCCTCCCCCAAGGAAGCAGAGTTGGTAGTTGTATAAAAGTTTGTGTTGTATGTGTTTTTTAAAAAGTCATGATTATTAGATTTTGATGGAGCACATGATCATGTTAAGTGATAATTAAAATAAGATTTTTCATTTCTCTTTTTCCTTTTTATTCTTTGTAATAAAGCTTTATACATCTTTTTTTCCCTGTTTATTCACAAAAGAAAGATGGTGGGAGAAGCTGTGGAAGATTCCTGAATGCATAAGGGGATGGGATGATCAGCTGAAACACCACGTTCCTAGCCAACTCACTTTCCAAGGTGGTGTGACTAAATCTGATCAGCTTTTCTAGAGCTGAGTGTTCCTAGTCACATTTACTATTTACTTAGTGCTTTAAAGATATCTATTGTAATCTGTGATACTCAGGTGTTCAAAATTGATCTTGTAATGAAGCTGGCTAAGCTTTTTGCATGCCTTTGCATTGCTTGCATCTTGGACTGTGGGCCAAATTATGCTTTAAAAGTTTGAAAATCAAAGTATCTCAGCTGTCATATGCATGGGTTAAAAAAGATGGAAGCATTAGGTAAGAATGTGAATTTTTTCATTTGGGCCAGCCTGATCTGTTTACTTAGAATGCATAATGAAGGCAATAAGTTAACGTAGAATTGAAAATTTAATAAATTTATAAATGGTTTGTTTTTATATTTACCCATCTTAATTATGTCAGAAAGTCTGAATTAAGTACTTCAGCCATGATCATGAATGCCTTTATATTATGTGATGCTTTGTTTAAGTCTTCCTTTCTTTCTCTTTGTCCAAGAAATGTAAGCTTACAGCTGAGGTGATCACATCTTGGAAAAACTAGTGATCAAGAATAACCAGATAAACATGATGGGCATAAGGGTTTTGACCCAAAGATCTCTTAGTGACATCTCTATCATTAACTATTAGGAATATTCATTCATTCAGCAGTGCCTTCTGTCTTTGTGTTTATTGTTGTTAAGTGTGAGAGTCAACCGAATTCTCTTTGATCCAACTTTTAAAAGTATTGTGTAACCTAAGTCAGCAGCTTTGCTGTGGCATGGATACCCTGTCTTCTGAAGAAGTGCTTTGCTTTTTTGAAGCATGAATGTTTGTGGTTTTTGGAGCTCTTTGTATCAAATTTATGTCACATTTTATTCTTACTTGTAGTGCCTTTTTTTCCCTTCTCCCTGGCCTTTGGAAATTATTACTGAGACATCTAATCTGCCTCAGCATATAGTTTATTGATATATGGGACAATATTAAGAAATGATACATTTGAAAAAACTGAAGATGGTTTTTTCCAATGAATATGCTTCTAGTACTTGAGATTTCTTGTGATTTTTTTTCTATTTGTTGTTCTTTATTATTCTTTTCATAAAGGAGCAGCACAAGACTAGTGCTTAATATTGGAGATAGCTATTGTGTCACTTCCTCATGCTGACATATTTACTAGAGGGTAAAATTAATAACCTTCTAGTAAGAGTGGCAGTCGAAGGGAAGGGCTCATCTGACTTCTGGAAGCCTGGGTTAAACTACAGTGCTTTGAACCTTGATTTGGGGCTCATAGGATGGAAATAAAACTAGGGGCTAGTACACTCAGGGAAACTTTTGGTAGTTATTGCCTTTTTTAAATCACAGGAACTGCTTATATACTTCCCTCTGTTCCTTAAACAGTTGAGCTTAAATTACCTCCATTTGAAATTAAATTGAAGAGATAGAGGGTTGTTTTTTTTTTTCCACTTCTAGAAATAGCATTTGTGGTGCTAATAGCAGTGAAACTTAATAGGCTATGAGAATGATTTAATGGTGTAAAGTATAAGGGAGGTTAAAAAAAGAAAAAAGCCAAAACCAGACTCTCAGCGGCACACAATATAGTCTTAGGTATCACAATTGAAATCTTTGGCTTTATGTTGATAAATTTGAAAATTTAAGTTTTGTTTCTGTTGTGTTGTTTTTATTCTTGGCTGACTTAGGTATAAAGGCATGTCGGGATGGCATTCTAAATCATATTTACCAAGAAAGCTTTCTAAAATATTTATCTCCATTTTTTTTAAAATAGTATTTTCATCTCAGCCTAGTGATGACGAATCAAGTAGTGACGAAACCAGCCATCAGCCCAGTCCGACCTTTAGACGACGTCGTGCCAGAAAGAAGACTGTGTCTAGTCAGAATCTGAAGAAAGGCTACTTGCTGAACAAGAGCCTGAACCCCCCCAGGAGCTATGTAAACGACAGTTCAGTAGTGGTCTCAATAAATGTGTTATACTTGCTTTGGTGATTGCGATCAGCATGGGATTTGGACATTTCTATGGTAAGTATTTGAAAATTTGTTATATATAAACTGATGGAGGAGTGAGGCATTCTGGGAGCTGTTTTCAGTGTCATCCTTGAAATATATGACCTTAGAAAACATACCTGTTTGAGCCTTAGTTTTCTTGTGGAAAATGGGGATAGTGTTGCCTCACAAAGCTATTTGCACTTAAAACATTATTTAAGAAATGTAAGGGCTGTTCATATGTATATATTTCCATTTGTAACTATTTGTTACATTTGAAATGAATGTCACAGTAATTTGATTCTCATTTCTACCTTCAGGTTTCAGGGAGGCATTATATTTTATGTATGTTGTTATTACTTCTGTGACTCACATGACTTAAGAATTCACTTGTATTATACTTTGCTCAGTCTTATTTACATTGGTTAATTAATCTTATTTACATTGGTTAATTATTTTCTTGATGCAAAGCCTTTGAAACTACCCCGGTGAAAGAGGAAGGAATTCCAAGTGGTATTTTTCTTTTGGGAGCCTAACCATTGAATCTTATTTAAGTTGTATATTTGTACAAAGATAAGACTATTTGAGAACTGAACATTTGTACTTTTTGCTTTATTACAAATTTGAAAAAGTTTAAACAAATGTCTTGCCAACTTCACAACTTGCAGTTTGCCTTATATTAACTATGTTTGGGATTTTTGCCTACATAATACACAGTTTAGCTTTCTGAGTAATCTGGTTTTTCTAGTTCCTTCCACTAGTGTGTTCCTTAAGATTCAAGAATTACATGTACCCTATGTTGATTCATAGAAAAGATGTATTATTCAACATAGTGTATTATGAGAAGAAACTTAATGAAGATAATCAATTCTTGTTTAAAGTCAGAGAAAATAAATCTGTTTCTTCTTGTCTTAACTTTATATTAATAAAAAATAAGTATTTAGATGCCTGGTGGATTTCTGCTTGAATTTAATACTGGGACCCTTTAATTTGTATCTTCCCTTGAAGTTTGTTATAGTGAGATTTGACTTGAAGTATATACTTAACTTGTTCATTATCTAGCTGGAGCAAATGTATGAACATTTCTTTTGAGCATGGTTTTTTCCCATTGCAGGTAAACGTGGAGGTAACAAAGGAGAAGGTGTAATTTTAATCTTTTTTTCTTACTAAAAAAAAATTGGACTGATTTAATGTTAATCCACATTGCATTAAAGCCCTGCAAAATGCATGACCTTTAAGTATTTTGTAGAAAGATTAACTTCAGTTCAGTTCAGTTCAGTCACTCAGTCGTGTCCGACTCTTTGCGACCCCATGAATCACAGCACGCTAGGCCTCCCTGTCCATCACCATCTCCCGCAGTTCACTCAAACTCATGTCCATTGAGTCGGTGATGCCATCCAGCCATCTCATCCTCTGTCATCTCCTTTTCCTCCTGCCCCCAATCCCTCCCAGCATCAGGGTCTTTTCCAATGAGTCAACTCTTTGCATGAAGTGGCCAAAGTACTAGAGTTTCAGCTTTAGCATCATTCCTTCCAAAGAACACACAGGACTGATCTCCTTCAGAATGGACTGGTTGGATCTCCTTGCAGTCCAAGGGACTCTCAAGAGTCTTCTTCATCTCCAACACCACAGTTCAAAAGCATCAATTCTTGGGTGCTCAGCTTTCTTCACAGTCCAACTCTGACATCCATACATGACCACAGGAAAAACCATAGCCTTAGATGGACCTTTGTTGGCAAAGTAACGTCTCTGCTTTTCAATATGCTATCTATGTTGGTCATAACTTTTCTTCCAAGGAGTAAGCGTCTTTTAATTTCATGGCTGCAGTCACCATCTGCAGTGATTTTGGAGCTCAAAAAATAAAGTCTGATACTGTTTCCACTGTTTCCCCATCTATTTCCCATGAAGTGATGGGACCATATGCCATGATTTCGTTTCTGAATGTTGAGCTTTAAGCCAATTTAGGAGTGCTTTTAAAAACTGATAAATTATCACCCTCTTATTTAAGAATTTTGTTACTTGTAAAATTTATTTTATTAATTATATTGAAAATACTTTCCTATAGTACTTCAGATTAGTTCTTCAGAATAGGAAAAACCTTCGTAATAATAGGTCTATACATTAATGAGACTGGCTCAGTGAGCATACAAAACTTAATCTGAATGATAAGTTTTTCATGGTTACTTTTAAAGGATATCACTTTTTCTTTTTTCTTAATTGTGGCACTGATCTCAATACTTAAAGGAGTTCTTTTGAGTGGATGTTAGAGCCAGCTTGAATTTCCCAGGCACTGTGAAGTCAGTCATTCCATTCCATAATTAGTCATTTGCTTTATAATCATTTATCAAGAACACACTACTAAATTAAACATTCAGAACATTCACCAACCTTGGCGCCATGTAAGTTTGGAGCGTCATGTCTATGTTGGAAGGAAGAGAGAACTATTTAAAAGGACTGAGGATAGTAAAAGAATACTGTAGGTATTTGGCAGTGCTTCAGGTCCTGAAAGTCCTTACAAAAAATTTTTGAAAATCATGATGAAGCACTTATCTTGTTCTTTCTTTTACCTGTAGACTGTTCATATTCTGAATTGACAGTGGAGTTCAATTGATTTGTTTTCCTCATGGAGTTGCTTTAAGTATAGGCTGCCCCGCTTTTCGGCCAATAATGTAACAATATAACTAGGTGCTAAGTTATGAAGCACAAATAAAGAGTCATAGCTCAGACTATGACACTGAGTCAGTCATCCTGGAGGAGGTAGGATTTGATTTGGGTCTGGACTTCCACATACTCTAATGTGGAAGGAAAGCAGAACATGCTAGCAGTGGAGAACCTGATAACCTGAAGGTAACCTTGCTAAATTTGGGAGCACTGAAAAGACTGGAAGGATTGTATAGCCAGGTATAGAATAGATATTTAGAAATAATGGAATACAAGGTTGGAATGTGTGGGATGTTTTATACTGTGAAACATCTTGGAATCTGAGCAGGAGAGTTTGATTTATAGTGACCCGAAGCAGTAATTTTAGAGGAAAAGTGCAAAAGATAAATAGTGGGGGATAAATTATAATAGTGAAGTAAAAGGTTTGGTAATTCAGGTATTTGCTGATCAGGGCCTTGACTGGTTTAGTGAAGGTCAGGATGGAGAGAAGGTTGGTGAAATAAGGAACATGAAATACCAGTGGAAAACATAAGTTTGAGCCAGGGATACTTGAGATAGTGGTGGTTTACTTTTTAAATTCCAAGAAGTGTGTTAGCTTCTTTACTTTAGGTGGTGGGGGGAATTAGAGAGATGGATCTTTTGGTCAATGATAAAGTTAATAGATGGTGAGCACAGTTCGGTTTACCTGCCGTGCTGCAGTCCATGGGGTTGCAATGAATCAGATACAACTGAGCAACTGAACTGAACTGAACTTTATTTTAGAGTAAATTAGGGCAGGTGCTGAAGTGGTTTTGTTTTGTTTTGTTTCACTGAAGACACCCCAAAAATTGTGCCCAGCAGGCAGATGGATGTATTGGCTGGAAGCTTTGGTGAGACTGAGACACTTTATCTGCAGAAAAGAAGCCTTACTGCAGTGGTAGCAAAAACCGACAGTGAGTTAATGTAGTTAAGATAGGCAGATTTGTGGACATAACCAGAAAGCCTTACACCTGGGTTGTAACACTTTATGGTTTACAGCTGAAGGTGTATAAGGAAAAAAAAGCTAATGGTGGGATTGGTTGATAAGGATCATGTTGATAGTCATCAAACATATGCTGTGTAATAGTACCACAAACTCAGATCTCAACACATACTTTTAAGATATTTCCCAGTGGCCAAAGGAATTCATTCTGATAGCAGTTTTGGGGGGGGGGGGAAAAAGGCAATTTTCTGTTGCCTTGGAACTATAGCTAAATTTATTTCAATGTTTCAAAAGATTTGAGATTTTTTGGAATAATAGGGGAACAAATTTACCATGCAAATTTGTGAATTTTTTTGTTGTTTTTGTTTTTTTGAGAAGTGAGTTCTGACAGTATCATAGCTGTTAACTGGTAACAGTTGTCTGTAATTTGGCAAAAGTTTTTAGTGGTTTTCAAGATGTATTAAAGAAATGTTATTTTTTCAGCAATCAATAAACTATTAATTATCACTACAAAATTCTGTGATGTGATGCCACTCAGTAGATGTAGTATTATGGTTGCCAGATGCATTTGGCCTTCTCTTTGATTTAGTGTTTTTTCTCATGCATGAAGCATGTAGCAGCATGTGAACAGCATGTCTTGGCAAATTAACAGTTTGATTTTTAGGGTGAAAATATAGAGCATCCTGGTTAATTTATGATTCATGGGGGTAGGGATGGTGATACTCCCATACAGGCCTAACTAGTGCAGAGTTCTTAAAAGAGCTGGCTTTGAGGATGGTGGATAATCATACTTAGCCAGTTGTTTTCCTTGGTATTCTTTCTGGGCTTATGCTGTATCATTTAGGCAAAATATAGTGAGAAAAAAAATTTTCATTTTTCTTTAGTGACTTATAACCTGTGGCGAGATTACATGATTTGTTCTTTTCTCTGTTGAAGTGGGGAATGCAACGCTTTATGTACCTCATAGAGCCCTTAAATATAACAAACTTGAGTGCTTTCAGTATAATGAGACAGAAACATGATATAAATTATTTTGCTTGGCAGGGTAATATGGTCTGGATTGTTTTAATCAAAAGAATAGTGAACTGTTTAAATATACCTGGTGTATGCTAAATATAATAAAAAATATATTAACCTATTTGGCCTGATATATAAATTAGCATCCATCTGTTGCCATTTAATGAATGACACCATAAGATTTTACTCATTCCTTCTTTGTTTATATAATCAGAATTTTTATAAAACTGTGAAATATTTTGTAAAACTGCAGTATTTTGAAGAAATTATCCTCTCCAGATCAAGCAGTTAAATATATGCAAATTATGTGTTTCATTGTATATTTAAAAATATTGGTAATAGTGACATTTATATATCTCTAAAAGAAATGTTTTATTTTTAGGCACAATTCAGATTCAGAAGCGTCAACAGTTAGTCAAAAGGATACATGAAGATGAATTGAATGATATGAAGGATTATCTTTCCCAGTGTCAACAGGAACAAGAGTCATTAATAGAATATAAGGTATGTATTAGTAACGAATTTATAAAATTGTGTTATCCAATAATTATTGTGCTATTCAGATACAAGTACAGTGCAGATTAGTAAATCAGTAATAGTATTGGTAATTGTTGACTGAGTACTTATGTGTCCTGGTCAGTGTTGTACCTTACATACAGCATTTCTTGCCACATGCTAGTGAATTAAGCAAGTATTGATACTAATTTCATTTTATAGATAGGAAAGAGATTCAAAAAAGCTAAGTAACTTTCTCAAGTCTAGTGATCAACAAAGCTGAATTTAATTTTGTTTATCTGACTCCAGAGATTTTCTTCCTAATCACTATATTATAGTTAACATCATTTTAATTGATATTATATATAAAACATTATTAGTTGACTTCCCTGGTGGTCCGATGGTTAAGAATCCACCTTACAATGCAAGGAACGTCTGTTCGATCCCTGGTCCGGGAAGATCCCACATGTTGCAGGGCAGCTGAGCCCATGTGCCACAGTTGCTGAAGCCTGCGTGCCCTAGAGCCTATCTCCAACAAGAGAAGACACTGCAATGAGAATCCCGAGCCCCACATTTAAGAGCAGCCCCTACCTGCTGCAACTAGAGAAACCTGTCGTACAGCAGTGAAGACCCAGCATAGCCAAAAATAAATTTTAAAAAACTATTATTATTATTAACATTATTTTTATAGAGCCAAGCAAAACATTTCATTCAGTGAGAGAGAAAGAGGAGAGTTTATACTTTTCTCTAGGAGGCACCCTTGCTCATGGGTAATAATTGGGAAGTCCTTTTCTCTGGTCTCATGTCAGTTATGAAGACAGAGAAAGCATGTAATGAAAATACCTGAAATTCACCTAGCTCCAACAGGACTCTGCTTTCCATTCTGGGTTATGAGGATTAACAAAGTATTTCCTCTCTAGTTCTTGCTTTGGAAGGGTGTTGGGATTATAGTAAACTCAGGGTAGAAAGGTAAACTGTTCCTTTTTCCTTGCGTTTCCCTAAATTTCCTTCACAATGTATATGCTTCACAATGTAAATTTCCCTTCTTTGTGTATATATACTCTTTTTTTATTTTTTTATATACTCTTTATAGGGTTATGACTGTATTTCTTTGGAAGACAGAATCCCACTTAACATCTGAATTATATCTTTCAGGGATGGACTACTGAAGTTAATTGTAAATAGTATAGTTTTCTCTGCCTTGAGCAGTGTGATAGTCATGTCAGACTCAGTGATCCCATGGACTATAGGCTGCCAGGTTCCTCTGTCCATGGAATTCTCTAGGCAAGAATACTAGAGCTATGCCCTCTTCCAGAAGGGCGTGGCAACCACCTGAGTTATAACCTCCTGAGTTGCCTTGAGCAGAGGTTGTTACAGAAAAGAGCAGCCATTTTCTTCTTTACTTTCACAGTTTCTGGTTGCATAGAATGATGTTGGCTCTAAAGAGACTCACCCTGTATGGAACTTTACTGAGTCAGTTTTTGTAAACCTCTTGTCTCCAGCTGCTAAATGTGGTTTGGAGTTTGAAGATCTTCATGGAAGACCTGTCCAGGATCTGCTTTGTCACTTAATTCAAGATTTTAGAGTTTACTGGATACAGAATATTATACCCTCTAGTCATCCTGTGGCACTTCCTGTGCTTGTCCATTTAAAGATAATACTGCATTCAATTCAGTTCAGTTGCTCAGTCGTGTCCAACTCTTTGCGACTCCATGAATCGCAGCACGCCAGGCATCCCTGTCCATCACCAACTCCCAGAGTTCACTCAGACTCACGTCCATTGAGTCGGTGATGCCATCCAGCCATCTCATCCTCTGTTGTCCCCTTCTCCTCCTGCCCCCAGTCCCTCCCAGCATCAGAGTCTTTTCCAATGAGTCAACTCTTTGCATGAGGTGGCCAAGGTACTGGAGTCAGCTTTAGCATCATTCCTTCCAAAGAAATCCCAGGGCTGATCTCCTTCAGAATGGACTGGTTGGATTTCCTTGCAGTCCAAAGGACTCTCAAGAGTCGTCTCCCAACACCACACTTCAAAAGCATCAATTCTTCGGTGCTCAGCCTTCTTCACAGTCCAACTCTGACATCCATACATGACCACAGGAAAAACCATAGCTTTGACTAGACGGACCTTAGTCGGCAAAGTAATGTCTCTGCTTTTGAATATGCTATCTAGGTTGGTCATAACTTTTCTTCCAAGGAGTAAGTGTCTTCTAATTTCATGGCTGCAGTCACATCTGCAGTGATTTTGGAGCCCCCCAAAATAAAGTCTGACACTGTTTCCACTGTTTTCCCATCTATTTCCCATGAAGTGATGGGACCAGATACCATGATCTTCATTTTCTGAATGTTGAGCTTTAAGCCAACTTTTTCACTCTCCTCTTGCACTTTCATCAAGAGGCTTTTGAGTTCCTCTTCACTGTCTCCCATAAGGGTGGTGTCATCTGTATATCTGAGGTTATTGATATTTCTCCTGGCAGTCTTGATTCCAGCTTGTGCTTCTTCTAGCCCAGTGTTTCTCATGATGTATTCTGCATAGAAGTTAAATAAGCAGGGTGACAATATACAGGCTTGACGTACTCCTTTTCCTATTTGGAACCAGTTTGTTGTTCCATGTCCAGTTCTAACTGTTGCTTCATGACCTGCATACAAATTTATCAAGAGGCAGGTCACGTGGTCTGGTATTCCCATCTTTAGTCTGTTCTATTCCATAGTTCACTTAAAAAATTACTGAAGTAAGTTGATTTGCAGTATTAGTATCAAGTGTACAGCATAGTTTCCATATTTTTTTATAGATTATATTCCATTAAAAGTTATTATAAGATAGTGGCTATAATTCCCTGTTCTGTACAATATATCCTTTATACAGAGTAGTAGTTTGTACCTCTTAATCCCATACCATAATATGCCCCTCCCCCTTCCCTTTCCTCCCTGGTAACACTAATCAGTTTTCTATATCTTGTGTTTCTGTTTTGCTTTTATATTTGTTTTCCCATATAAGTGATATCATACAGTATTTGTCCTTCTCTGACTTACTGCACTTAGCATAGTATTTTCCAAAGTCCACTTCTGTTGGATAAATAAAACATGTTTTCTCTCACATAGGGAGAGCAGATGAAATGACTATAAGGAAATATTGATTTTTAATTTGTTCTTTGAAGATTAATGAGCCAGACAGTGAAATATCCATCTCAGATAGTTAATTTTTAAGTGGAAAATCTTGTCATTAAAAGGACTTTTTTTTTTTGTCTCTGTCAGATATTTTTATGGTCTGAGTGAAATTTATTAGTCATGGGACTTCCCTGGCAGCCCAGTGGTTAAGACTTCACGCTTCCAATGCAGGGGGCACAAGTTTGATCCCTGTACTGGGGAATAAGATCCTATATGCCACATGGCATGGCCAAAAAAAGAAAATCTTGGCAGTTTCCTTGTGGTCCAGGAGTTAGGACTCAGTGCTTTCACCGCTGTGCATGTGGGTCAAAAAGTGAAAAACAAAACAGTGAAGTTTTTTTTTTTTTTTTTTAAAGAGGGAATAGTCACAATGTTTGTAGTCAATTTTAAACAAAGTTGAAATATCATTTTGCTGATTTATACATGAGATTTTGACTAGATAGTGCTATAACCATTAATCTGTTTAAGCATAACCATTAATCTGTTTAATTTCTTGCTATTTTGATTAAAGTTTGTCACTAATACATGTATTGACAGAAAAATCAGACCCTTCAAAGGCTATCCAGCACTGCAGCAAAAGTTCTGTAAACCTGATTGGACATAATTTTTCTCTCAGAAATGGTGCTGACTTCAGAATTACATTGCTAATCTGGTCAGTCTCTTGAGAAACATTGAAATTGGAGAAATTAGTTGTAAATGTTACCAAGATTTAGTCTGTTCTTTGAACTGTGGGAGAACTTGTATGACTTACCTGAACTAGGGTGTTCATTTGCGTAGGACCAAGACCTTTAAATAGTACTGAGATTATTGAAAATTCTTTCCTTCAGAGAGTGCCATGAGTATATAACGGACTTTTGAAGGCTAAAGTCATCTCTCTAATTATAATTTTACTTTTTATAAGATAATCTCCATCGCTCAAGGATCAGAGAACCTTTAGTCCTTCCTAAATTCTCTCTAGGAGCCTTCTCAATACAGATTGTGGAGTCTGGTAGTTAAAAGGCAGAAGGCAGTCTTCTTCCAGCATGCTTTGTTTTTATTTTCATGTAGCTCTTTGCTGTGGATTTTCTTGCATATGAACCTTTTATTTTCCAATTTTCATGTATTGAAAATACTACATAAAGGACAGTCTCTGTGGAAATAGACACTAAACATTTATGGAGTATTTGTTATACCATTAAGATTTAAATTCATCTTTGATATTTTACTTGATATTTTTCTTTCCTATCTTTCAAAAAATTTAGTCATTGAAGGAAAACCTTGCAAGGTGTTGGACCCATACTGAAGCAGAGAAGATGTCCTTTGAAACTCAGAAAAAGAACCTTGATACAGAAAATCAGTATCTAAGAACATCTCTGGAGAAGGAAGAAAAAGCTTTGTCTTCATTACAGGAAGAGTTAAGAAAATTAAGAGAACAGATTAGGATATTAGAAGATAAAGGGACAAGCACTGAATTAGTTACAGAAAATCGGAAACTTAAGCAGCATTTGGAAGAAGAAAAGCTGAAAACACACAGTTTCCTTAATCAAAGGGAGACTCTGTTGGCAGAAGCAAAGATGCTCAGGAAGGAACTGGAAAGAGAACGACTAATAACCATGGCTTTAAGGGTAGAACTCCAACAGCTAAGCTCCAGTCACTCATATGGTAACTCAGACTCAGCCAGTGTAGTGACTGAGAAAAAGGAAATAGAAATGTTACGGGAAAGACTCACTGAGCTGGAGCGCAAGCTAACCTTTGAGCAACAGCGTTCTGATTTGTGGGAAAGACTGTATGTTGAAGCAAAAGATCAAAATGAGAAACAAGAAACTGATGGAAAAAGAAAGGGAACAGAGGAAACCACAGAGCTAAAAATAAATCAAAGGAAACATTTTTGGGTTCTGTTAAGGAAACATTTGATGCAATGAAGAATTCTACTAAGGAGTTTGTGAGACATCATAAAGAAAAAATTAAACAGGCTAAAGAAGCTGTAAAAGAAAATCTGAAAAAATTCTCAGATTCAGTTAAATCCACTTTCAGGCATTTCAAAGATACCACCAAGAATATCTTTGATGAAAAAGGCAATAAAAGATTTGGTGCTACAAAAGAAGCCACAGCTAAAAAACCGACAACATTTAGTGAATATTTCCATCCACAGTATAAGGCACGTACACAAAACCAGAATAGTAGAGGCCCTACTATGCAGAGAGAGGGAAGGAAAGAAAAGCCTCATTTTGAAGAATTTGGAAAAAATACAAATTCACAGAAATGCAGTGCTGAGCATGACGACTGTGGTGGAAGAAATTATAATTCTTTCAGAAAGGCTTGTTCTGGTGTATTTGAATGTGCTCAACAGGAATCTATTAACCTTTTTAATGTTAAAATGTTGAATCCTGTAAGGATAGATGAATTTAGACAGTTAATTGAAGGGTATTTATTAGAAAAACTGGATAGTTTTCATCATTGGAAAGAACTTGATCACTTCATCAATAAGTTTTTCCTAAATGGTGTCTTTATACATGATCAGAAGCTCTTCACTGACTTTGTTAATGATGTTAAAGATTATCTTAAGGACATGAAAGAATATCAAGTAGATAATGATGGCGTATTTGAGAAGTTGGATGGATATATATATAGACACTTCTTTGGTCACACCTATTCCCCTCCATATGGACCCAGGTCGGTTTACATAGCACCATGTTATTATAATAGTTTTTAACATTTGTAGATTGAATAGCATTTTTATAATTTGATAAGTTTCTTAGAATGCTACTACAGTTGACCCTTAAACAACCTGGGGGGTTAGTCTGCATATGACCTATGGTCAGGACCTCTGTATCAGCATTTCTGCATCTGAAGATCAACCAGCCACAGACCATGTAATACTGAAGTATTTACGATTGAAAGATATCCAGGTATAAATAGACCCAAGCAGTGCAAACCCACATTGTTCAAGGGTCAGCTGTATTTGTTGTAAAAGTACTTTTTGTAAACAAAAGTACTATTTGTAAAAGTACTTTATTGCCTTGGAATTTAGGATAAATTGAAAGATTAAATTTTAAATTAAAATCTATTACAAACTGAAAATTTCATAAAATCAGTTTGACTTGAGCAAATGGTTTAATTTCTACCTTAAAAAATCTGAGGATATAAAATTCTATTTTAGCCTATTTCATTTTTTCATTATACTTTATATGAAAAGATAATCACCTTAAGTTAAATTATTTCCTTAATCTTTTATTTACTCACTCACTTTGGGAAGCTAGGAGTGAAAAATACAAATTTCACTTTGAAATCAAAGTAACAATTCAAGTGTCCCACTTGCTTTGTGTATTCTACTTACCAACTAAATTATGATATTTAATACATTTATTATAGAATTATTATTGGAAAGGTAGAGGCATGATCAGAGGGGTAAACTTAGCAAGCCACAAGTTCTCATGCGTGTGCTTTATATATAACCTTTAAAAATAACATTGTTATCCATTGCTTACCAGCTTTCTATTCTGTAACACGAAACTCTCCTAATCTTTGAATGTTAGCTTTATTTTTTAACCTTTGAGATAGTTTTCTCTATATATAGCTTTTGGAATAAATGTAATGTGTCAATAAAATAATGAGACTGATTTTGATGTCTTTAGTCATTAAATACATATCTAGTGCAAAGTACTATGAGGCTGTCCTGAGGAAAGAAATGAAAAATTCTTGCTGTCAAGGAGCTCAGAACCTTTTGGAGAATTAGGTCAATGCAAGAAATGCAGTGGAGATGTGGAGGCATATTACATAGTGGCCTCAGTCAGCAGATGTTTGGGAAGTCTTCATAATGAGATGGCCTTTGAGCTGAACTTCTTTTTAACTGGTTTTTGAAGAAGTAGTGAAAACTGCTTGCAGCAAATGGAGTACATTCCACTCAAAGGGAACTTCATTTGCGCTGATTTGGAGATGTGAAGACATGCTATGTTAAGGAGACAAGGTAGAGCTGGGGTGTGAACAGAAGAAAAGATTCAGATCATGAAGAACCTTTCTGCTGGAGGACTTGTTTTATTGCATTTTGGGTCACTGGTAGCAGCCTGAAGGGTTTATTGGAAAGAGTGAAGCTAGGTCCTGAAAAGTGGTTTTTGAAACAATACAGACATGAGTTGATGAGTATCTGAACTAGGGCAGTAGCAGGAATAGAAAGGAGGGGACAGATCTGAATGGTATATAGTAAGTAAAATTGGTGCTATTTCTTGTGAAAAGTAGAAAGTAACAGTGCCTTTTGAGATTTCTGGGTTGGGTCACTAGTTATATTGGTACATATATATGTCTATGTCTATAGTTATAGGTGTATACATAACTGTCTATAGTTGTAAATGGACATCAGCTACACTAAGGAATACCAGAAGGTTTTAGATAAGGGGAATTGAAAATGAGAATTGTGTTTAGTATCTATTCACATATAAGTAGAGAGGATTAGTTGGCCATTGGTTATGTGACTCTCTCTAGCCCAGACTCTATATGTAGATAGTCTAGGCTGGAGGTGTTTATCAAACTCCTGAGGAACAGCAACATCTAAAGGGTTGTAGAGAAAGAAGGCTGAGAATGATGGGCAGGGAGTGGCATTGTGAAAATCGAAAATCATCTCAAGGAAAAGGAATAATGTTACACGCCC